>OU015490.1:192084525-192684525 GCA_907164885.2 Dolomedes plantarius | reverse complement strand
ATCGATGTGAAAGAAATGGATTGACGGAAGGATACATGTCGCTATGTCGTCATCATGACGTCACAGCAAATCAGAGAAACTCTTTCATTTGCGTGTTCTGACGTGCCTCTCTTTCCAGGAACTTGTTCCGTATCACGTGTGTTGCTCGTTGCTCACATGACGTTGTATACTTCTGATTTTGTATGTGTTTTGCTTTAGTTTAATACGTGGTGTAAGAAAATAGATTGGTTTTATTTTTCTTAGTATTGTCGTTATGGCGACTGTTAGAAAAGATATAGTATGTCGATCGGATAAACTAAACCTTCGTGCGATCGACTTTGGCATTAAAAATCCGTGGCGCTGGGAATTGTTGGAGAAAAGTATAGCAAAAACATATTTAGGAGACGTTTTTCGGAAAATTGAAAAATCTAGAGTTGCCTATTGCATAATATGCTGCAAAGAGCCTTTGGGTACAGATGTAGTATACGCAGCGAACGCCAAAGGGTGATTTTTCACCAAATCTGATGGTGGTTTGACAGTTTTTATTTTCTGATTTTAAGATCGGATGATATATTTTTTAAATTTTTGTGTGATAAGCTTTGTTTTACTGACCGCTACATCCAACAGAAGCTTTTTTACTGTACTACAGCCAGCGGTACGTAGCGAAACGACCGGGTTTGGGATTTTCTGTAATGTTTTTGGACGGATGCGTAACGGAGTGAAGCAAGGGTATCTGAGCAAAGTGAAGATCCCGTGTGCGCCTACGAGTTTCATAAAGCCAGCAGTAAGATTTGTTTACCTATTTATTTGTTCTTTCTCGGTTGCCACATTTGTTTACATTTCGCAGTTTAAGCCTAACAGGTTGTTAGGGAAAAATCCCGATTAGCTTTCCTCTTCTTCCCCTAACCTTCCAGCCACGTAGCAAGAGCGATGTATTTACATCATTTCCCACCTCCACAGCAATGTGTAAGCATCGTCAGACGCCAGTTGCGTCATGCCAGCCTAACGACGTCATTCACCCAACGATGACGCCATACCATCAGTTAAGAATGACGTCAACGCACATCACGTAAAATTAGCATAATTAACTTTGCTATTCTCCTGCCTCGAGGGAACGCGGCGGTCGACGCCGGTATAAATACCCAGCCCGATCACTTAGACGGTGCGGGTGAGTGATAGTTGCTGGGAAGCGATGAGATGATCTAGCACGACTCAGCGCAGCTCGTTTTTGAAAGCCAGGCTCTACCGAGAACCCGTATTAGGAGGCGGCGACCAACTTGCCAGCAGTGCACTGATGCTCTAGTCGTCTCGGCCTTGCATGCCCGCAGGTAGCCACGGGATGGTTTTTGTGCCAGGAAGGCGCTATCTACTTCAAGTATTTTTTACGATGGTAAAACTTTGCCTCGACCAACTGTGAGTTAATTTTTTTATTTTTTCTACACCTCGGTAAGAACACCACAAAGCCAACTTTTTAGAATAACACTACGAGCTGTGTAGTGCGTCTGTAAACAAGACACTTTAATGTTGTTTTACTAAATAAATGTATTTTTATTTTACCTAGACCTTCGTACGTCTTTTTAACATCTTGCATATCACACCACAAGCTAGCTAGCGTTGCTCTGACTATATCTAAAGATTAAGAGTCCAACCTTCCCTGCTAGCCAGTACGACTCTGCACTCTTAGCTATCAGTAAAGTTTGGGGCATTCCTGCCCCCAAATCTTAACTAATTTTTGGTTGGGAGAGCCGCCAGGTTCTAGCGGCTCAATTCCGTAACACAGGTCTCCGAATGGGATTTTCGCACCAACTTTTCGCCAAATTGGCGATGGTGCCGTGTATTGGAAATTAACCTCTGATAAAAGCGTGGTTTTTTTTAAATTTCAAGCTTGGAGAATTGGAAAGAAAAAAAACATGTTTTTACGGATTTTCAAGAGGGCCGCCAAACTTAGACCCCGGAGACACACGGGGATTTGGCGACAAAAAAAAGTGGCCAAAAAATGCCCGTAGCGTTCACTCCATTATTTGAAGTATTTTTAATTTTATTTCTGTATTTTTTAGTCTTGAAATTGTATTTTTTAGGCTAAGAAAAAGACATGCTAAAAGTGTAACAAAATATGCTTTAAATATCAAAGATGTTCTGGCTTAAGGGGGCGAAGCCCCCTTAAGGGATCTGCCCATTGGACCCCGCGAGGAGCTCTGCCTCTTCCAACCCCGCGTATAAATTTTCCAGAATCTTTTTTCAGATTTTTTGCTTTTTTGCCAAGCTCATCCCTGTAATATGGACTTGGGTGGTACCGAAATTAGCAAGTCGAACAAAAAGTGACTGCTCTGAATTATGGCAAATGGCGTTAGCCACTAAAACATCCGAAATAGCCGCACTAGGCATAATTAAGATTAGATCAGAATCCGAAGGAAGGGGTGCCTTTACCTTTGCAGGAATAATAACTTGCTCCCCAGGGGGTATGATGATTTTAATTTTCGCAAAAATTTTAACATTCTTAGAAACATTAACTTTGGGCTCCTCTAATATAATTGCATTTACCTCCCTCTCTTCAGTAAGACAAAATGGGATAAAAGTGGAATCTGGACACAGAACTTGTTTATGTTTAAAATCAATGTGTATATTGTATTTTGTTAAAAAGGAAATACCTAAAATTAGATCAAAATGTGTTGACAAAGGATCCTGAATAACATTAAAAGGCTCTCAACACCTAAAGTTCCTGTCACGCAGAGTGACAATATAAGAGCACGCACTGGTCTGGCATGAGGTGTGTTTAGAAATCAGCAAGACTTAAGTTAAAATAATTATGTTTATTCAAAACTTCAATAAACATTTAAAAATATTAAAAGCAATAACTTAAAACACTTGTATAATCAAAACAATCTCACACAGAGACTTCTAACATACGTGTCTCACTAGCTCGTGAGTTCAACTGTGTCTTCTGCAAGCGGCCCCTTTGCTCTAAATCGAGCAGTATTTATACAAGCCAGTAACATAACATTGACATATTTGCATAAAATACACTGGAAAGGAAAAATAACAAACCATGGGGAAAATAAACGTAAAACAACATTTCTCAGATGTATGACGTCAAAGTTGCTGTGATGCCATTACTTGTTAGATAATAAGTGCTACATCAGTCTAAAACGATAGCATGAATGTCGGAAAGTAATACAAGTAAATGATCTAATAAACTGAAGTTTAGATAGCCCTTTTAAGGTTAATTTTTTTAATAGTTCCCAAAATCAAAAAATAACTCTTCCTGCAACGTAATTCTCAGTGCTTGACCTGAAACAGTTCTGAGGGGGGTGTTACATGTACTCCTACTTAAATTCTTAAATTGATTGACCTCCTACACACCTATCAAATTAACCAAACTCCCTGAATCCAAAAGTGCAATAAAACTCCTATTTTGAGCATAAATTTGTACAATGGGCCACCTAAATAATTGTGAGCTATCCGTATTTAAAAAATTTTCAGCTTATGGTCAGTTTGAAGGCCCCTTTATACCACTAAGCTGGTTACCTAATGAGGGATCTAATAGTTTAAATTACTGTTATTTGTTCACCTATCATTTCCCATAAAATTTCCTCTGCCTCGAAAATAGTTGGACTGCTGGAAATTCTCCCCAAAATAATCTCTTCTCTGCTGCCCTTGAATATTTCTCCGTGATTGAAAGTTATCTCTCTCAAAGTTTCTGTTTCTGGTGAAATGAGGACACTGTGGCCTATTACTTTCTTCCCTCTCTCGACTTGGCGACCGGTAAAAATTTCCTTCCCTACTTGGGGACTGCTCCCAGTTTCACCAACCTCGGTTAGGCGACGTGGCAAAATTCTGCGGCTGCTGCTGTCTCTGCCCTGCAGTGGCGCACCCAGGATTTTTTCTTGGGGGGGGCTGAGTTGAATGGATAAAAATATTTATAATGCATGGGGAGGCCGAGATGAACGAATAAAAATATTTATAATGCAAAATCAGTATTTCTACTTCTTTAGGGGGGGCCAGGGCCCCCCCCCCCCCTGGGTGCGCCACTGCTGCCCTGGCTGGCCTCACGACAAGGAACTCCTCTCCAAACCATTCTCTCGCTGTGGACATTGATTTTTCATGTGCCCTATCTGATTGCATCAGAAACATCGAGTCTGAGGCGGAACCTGCAGTGGTGGGTTAAGTGTTTCGGTGGTTAAATGGGTTCAGTGGTTATGGTTTGGTGCAGCGGTGGGTTAAATTTTCTAACTTGGTGGACAGAAAACTAACTGACTCCTGCAGTTTTACAACCATATCTTCTAGGTTTGCTTGCCTCTCTAAATTTACGTGTCTTTCACTATTAAAGGCCTCTCTTTCTTGCCCAATGGCATACACAACCGCTGGGGGCTCCAACTCCCTTATGTTTCCGACCTCTTTAATCGCCTTCTCCTTACGATATGCAATTTTGATGAGCTCAGCTAAGTTTTCTGGATTCCGCGCAATAACCACTCTTCAGTTTGGGGCTAACAGGTTTTTGAGTAACATACAACGGGAGGAAAATTTAAATATATATACTTCAACTTAGCAAATACCAAAATGTGGTGGTTTGCGAAGATTTGAAATTAATCAAAATGACTGAGCTCAACTTATCGAAAACTTTAATTTACCATGAAACAATAAAAAAAATAAATAAACTTTCTACCTGCCTTCGAAGGCTAAATAAAAAGAGAAGGTGGAAATAGAAGGGCAAGGATAGGAAAGATTTCAAAAAGGGCATGCCCAGTAAATAAATCGTCGTCTAGTCATCGGGCCTTAGACTTCTGGACCGGCGAGTCTTGCGGGGGTGCTCCCTCATAGTGAGAAACTGTGGGCTGTTGTGGACAGAGGGCGAGGAAAAGGGCATCAACAAACAGGCATGGCGAGATCTCATCTTCTGGTAAAGAGGGGGCACTCCTGAAGAACCCAGGGAAGCTTCACCCCTCCTTGCTTATGCGCTTCCACTGTTAGAAAAAAAAGCCGTCTTTCCCCAAGCTATTTTTACTAAGTGAGCCGTATGTTTGACGTCACCATTACCGTCGATTGCGTCACCCACCGATAGCTATGATGCACTCACCAACCTAGTGACGTACACCTTTGTGATGGTTGACACTCTAACCGAAACTTCAACCTCTTAAAAATATTTGCATATTTTCACAGCCGAGTGTGCCACCAGACGGCGACACACACACCAGTCGTGTATAAAAGCCGCAGCAGCTAGGCAACGGAGGGTAGTAGGTTGGTAGATGGTTGATGGTTGGATGGTTGGTAGTTAGTTATCTGAAGCCAGTGACAGCTAGCAGTTATGCACTAGGCAAAGGCACTCTCGCTGCACACAATGTAACGAAGCAAAAAGCAAGATAGTTTACAACGCGCTTGGTGAACCACGCTCTGCTACCAGATCCTATCCAGGTATCTCCAGAAGTCACCGAGTTCTCCCACATAGCAAGACTTCTGCACGGACGGATCCCCAGCTGAGCACCAGCAGATTTTTCCAGAACCTTTAGGGGCCGTTTCCGGGCAACTAGCATCGGAGCTTGGTATCTTCGTATGTTTACCCGCGCAGTAATAAAGTACATAAACATCAACCAGGTTGTACCGAACTTTTAATTTTTACTTCACCTCCGTTTAATTTTACTTTAAGCAAACTTTGAAGTCAAGGAACTTTACCTTATGTTATAATCAAGACTTTTACCTTTATTTCTGAATGTTGTTTGTTTTTGTTTTCAGTGTCTGCTAATGAATAAACGTTAGCTTATTTTTAAACTTTTCTTGTTATTCTTGTATGTTTGCACACTACACACTATTTCCGGCTAATATATCTACTTTTAAGAAACTTATCGGGTTATCGTCCACCTTCCACTGCGAGCCAATACGACTCTGTAACCCCAAGCCACATGTGTAAAGCTATTGGCACTTTTAGCCATATTACACTAGTAGGGATTTGGTATTCCTGACAAATTCCCTAACATCCACTGCTGGCTCTCAATGAGGGAAAGAGTTTGGGGGCGCTCCTTGCATCCCCGTCTTGGAATAGCCTTAAATTGTTGGAAAACTCAATATGCAGTATTCGCCACCTTCGATTTATTTTTATCTTTTCTACAAAGATGCCATACTAGTGTCTTTATGTTGGAGAAAAACTTTTCATACAATACTCGCCATCATCGGCCTTTTTGTAACTTTCCGCCAGTGCACTCTGCAGATGTCGATGTCTGGTAGGAAGATCAAGACATTCCGATGTCGTGTGTTTTAAATTCGCCTTCCCCATTCGGGGGTACCGCAGCATACCCGCACAAAATGGCAAACAGTAACATATGTTACTTATGCACAGCCTAAAAGGAGAGAAGATAAGCAAGGGAAAACAAGATTTTGGTTTCTAGGCTAAGAGGTAAAATTTTCAAACTAATGCTAACTTAATACTTTTAAATTTTACGAACATTTCGCCAACCAATCCACCTGTATTTCGCCACCACCTTACATAGTTTAAAATCTTACATGTAAATATTTTTTCTAACACATATTCAATTATTTAATAAATAATTTCTTTGAATCACCATGTCTGGGATGTAAGACACCTACATTTGCTTTCACATACATAATGAACCGATAACCATAAATCTGTCAATTGTACTTATTGACCAAATACACACACCCTATAATGAGCTTACAGCCTTAATTAATTATAACAGGTATCTGATTTATTTACTGTTAGTTACATAAATATTGTGCCTCTTTTATTGTAACTTGAGTGCCATTTTATTTAGTTCCAACTAAATTCTAGCAGCTCCTAAAGGTTACTAAATGATTAAAAGTTAACGGCAATTTAATGCCACCAGGCCAAATTAACCTGGACGGCCGTTGATCACTAATATCGTATAGATTTTAAGGTTAGCAAAATTAACTATATTTCTGAAATAAAATAACTTCATGTTAGCTGAAATAAAAATTCACTTCCAAGTAAAACTCAAATCAGTAAATTGGTCTAAGACAATGGATAATGAGGCAAGAACTAGTTTATTAACAATTAATTAACATATTTAAATGACTTACATCGGCTCCCAGTTTATTTACAAGGTAAGGGAGCTTTCCTATCACACTATATCTTTAATGCCAACACAAAGAGGGAGCACATCTCCCTGGCACATAATGAAGGCATAAATAAACATATAAAAAGGATTGTCATTTCTTTAGATGGTGGTTGGCAAACTAAAAAAAAAAACTTAAAACCCTACATATGGAGCTCCTTAAATAAAATTTCTTTAAACTGGGCACCAAAAAATAAAATAACCTAAAACATTCATTACCTCTCTTCATAAGGCCTGAAAATTAAAAGAGAAGGAAAATAGGAAATAAAGGCACATAGTACAGTAGAAAGGAATCAAGGGGTACCCCAGGTGGAAAGTCTTTTTTAAAATCATCAGAAGGTCAGCAGGGACTGCACGTCGTTCCATCCTCTCATCGAGACCAAGGCCGGGTGTCTTACGGCACATGAAGAGGTCTGCTACCAGTCACTGTCAGCGGGGGAGTATCTTCTCTCACAGCATCCGTGCATACGCTACCCTAGGCCTCAGCACTCCATCTCAGGGTACCTCCTGAGTACCTCCTTTTTTGGAGCTCACCGCCTTACATAGCCCTCCGCCACAGGGATCAGTAGTAACGAGGGCTGCAACATCGCTTAACATTCCTGAAGCTTGTGATTTTCGGCTGCTTCTTCCACCCTTTGGGAAAACAAGTGCGGCTGCTCGAGAAATGGCACCCCACAACGTATCCGATTACTGGTGTACCGAAACAAGAAGAAAACATAGGAACAAGAAAGATTCACTGTTGCTAGGCATGAGTTGTTAAAGCTTTAAAGACTGGCTTACGTTTATTAAAATTTAACTCAATTAAAAAAAAACAGTTTGCCAAACCACCTAAATTAATTTGCCACCACCTTACAATAGATAAATTTACTTAAGTACATTACATAAACAATTTAAATCCTTCCCAGGGCTAATTTCACTTCTTAATAATTTATCTACCTCCTGAGATACTTAATTACAATATAAATATAAGTGGACATTTAAGCTAAGGAATTTTTATAGCAGTTCATAATTTTGTGAAGATAGAAATAAAAAGGCTCTGTGAATGTGGTGCAATAATTATCAGCTACAGTACTTCAATTAAAACTTTTATTAAATGTTCATTATGGGAAGTTAATAATGTAGAGCACCAATGGCTTGATGATGGAGGATTTACTAAGGTTCTGATCCTTACCAGAATCAACAGGTTTGGATTCTGTGGCAGGCTAGGGTGTCTGTAGCCATTTTTAATCAGTTTTAAGCTGCTGAACGGATGAATGAATAAAAATATTTATAATGCAAAATCAATATTCACAATGCAATTTCTATTTCTTTTTTTTTTGGGGGGGGGGGGGGGGGAGCAGGGCACCTGGGTGCACCACTGTTTCTACCTACTATTGGTCCCTTGGTGAGCAGTAAAAAATTCTTAATGTTGTATGATACAAGCTTGTTTCCTTCTCTCTAGGTTTAAGTTACGAAAAAAACATTTTGTCAAACTTGTGACTACATTCATATTGATAATATTGAATTTGATAATTTTAAGTTATTTTATATTTCTAAATATTTTACGGAATTTAAATATGATTTTCAATTTTAGGTTCAACTCCAACACTAGAAATTAATTTGATTCCTCATACAGAAGAGGTAAGCTTTGATTTTTTTAAAGCACATCATTACACACACAGTGTATGTATACAGTGGATTGTCTTCTACATTTTAGGAAAAATATATAACTGGGTATAAGATATAAGAAAATCCCTGATTAATCATTTCATAATAATTTACCTATTTTTCAAATTGATTAATTTTCTGGATTGTTATATAAACTTATTTCCTTTAAAAATTTTAAATTTCTATAATTGTCTAAATTAAAATTAAAATTTTTTTAAACATTTTGGTAAAACTGGATAAGATGGTCAGATTTGGTGAATTTTGGCACGATTTCTTTTTTGCCAACAGCTTGGCACGTTTTAGTACTTGCTGTAAAGAAAAACTCGCCAACGGCTTGGCACGTTTTAGGGTTTGCTGCAAATCAAAAACAAATATGTAAACAAACCTTGGAACAGCCGTGCCAAACTGCAAAATGTAAACAAAAACAATAATGGCGACCAAGAAAGAACAAATAAGTTGGAATACAAACTTCCTGCTGGCTTTATGAAACTCATAGGTGCACACAGGATCTTCGCTTTGCTCAGATACCCTTGCTCTACTCCGCTATACTTCGTTACACATATGTCCAAAAACATTACAGAAAATCCCCAGCCACTGGCTTCGCTATGAACCGCTGGCTGTAGTACAGTACCACAAAACTTCCACTGGCTGAAGCGGTCAGTAAAACAAAGCTTATACTGGCTGTATGAATTTGTTGGCATAAACTTCAATTCTCCATACAAAAACTTATTACACACCTGTTTCCCATAAAATCCAGCTTAAACAACAACCTCAATTCGATCATGTCACTCATTTTGTCAAAAACTACACTGTAAAATACACAAAATAACATTTAACATCAAGCGGCCCATTTAGAGGCAACTGCCCGGTTATCAAAAACTGAAATGCATAAACACAACAAACATGTTACGAAATCTAACAACAAATACAATAAGAAGCCATTAAGCCTACATCGTGACACCACTCTATAAACCGCCTTCATCTCTCCTAATCATTCAAGCTCAACCAAGAACTTAAAATTAATATTATTAGAAGCCATTGCACTGAATAAGCGAACAGAGCACCAAAAAACACACAGATAACATCAAATAATGTAGAAAATTTAAACTTACCTTTATAATCCACCATTATACTTCACACACCGCATTCAAAATTGTTCAACATAAGAAGAATCTTCTAATTGGTCAAAATAAATCACCTGTCAAAATCATGTGACACATCCGTCACAAAATAATCACATGATAAATACGTCACGAATTTACAGGAGAAACAACATTGGCGCCATAATTGCCTCAGCTTGGCAACCAAAAAATTTTGCCAAATTGCCGAAAAATCTATCTGACCGTCTTATACATTCTAGCCAACATTTTGATTAGGATAATATTTTAAGACAATAAAATTTTTTTGTTTTTAGGCTCTTTAAATTGCTCGTTACTTTGGTTAATTGAGATTCTTGGAATGCAAAAGTTTCAATGTTCCATTAGTATTTTCAATCATGTGCATGTAAAATGTCCCTTGGGTAAATGGAATTTTAGTGTTAAAAGTGATAAAGGCATTTCCATATTTAGGTTGCATTTGAGCTAGACTGCTCTGTGATTTTTTTTATCTTCTATAATTTAATCAGCAGTTCCCAGCAATGATGTCGGAAGTAGTGAGTATCAGTGAGTTTACTCTTTGATTGAGTAGCCGCCATGTATCAGTGTAAATATTATTTATTACATTTGACAAGAAACATAGTTTGTTTTTAGAAAAATGGCTAATGTGCATTAAAATTCCTTTTTCCCTCTAGCCAGCTTTACAAAAATGTATGAATAAAATTTAAGCAAAGTTTAATAACATTAGAACTAAAGTTATCTATTACCTACTGTCAAAAGGAAATGGAGATACAGATATTCACATGTATAATAGAGATACTTATCGATGCTACATTTATGTGCAATAACTTGGATGTTTCCAGATAATCTGGAAATCAGGGAGAAATTCTGTGATGAATGAGAATTAGATTTGATAAGAATTTTAAAGATTTTTCAGAGTCAGAAATATGGAATTTCCATCTCTGCTAATTTTTCATTAAAAGTGTTTACTTATACAGTGGAATCTTGATTGATAATTCCCCGAATCACCATTTTCCTGTATGTGTCATTTATTTCACCCAGTCCCGGCGATCATATTGCATTTTTATGTTCCTGCATTTATCATTCATTTTAGTGGGTCCCTTGAAAAGCCATAGTTTGAGATTCCACTGTACTTGATTTAATGCCTTAGAATCAAAATCAAAATTATGTTCATAGTGGGAGGGGCAACATGTTATACAACTGTTTTTAAGTACCACACTACATCAAATTTTACTGTAGAAGGAGATTTAAAGATTAAAGATAAGTCACCCTCTAGAGTACAATTGAGTTAGGAAATTCTTAAGTTAAACAACTAATAATACAAATTAAGTACATGTATTCTAGTAGCATGTCTTCCCTGCCCCCCCGCCCCCCCCCAAAAAAAAAAAAATAAATAAATAAATAAAAAAGAAAGAAAGAAAGGAAATGTAGCTTTTAATTGTCATGACACTCAGGGATTTGTTTCATGGAAGAAAGGAAAAATTTCCTGCAGCTTGCTAAATCTAGTTGAAAGATCTCAAGCATAAAATTTGATGAACTACAACATAAGAATAAGACGTAAATCTTAATATTGAATCTAATGGTTTCTTAAAGTAGAGAAAAGTTAAAACTTTTTAAATTTTAGAAATATGAGTTAAGATTACTATTTTCTTGGGAATTAATTTAGAAAATCTTGTCAATGTAGCATTTTTTTTTTAAAGCATAAGCTGCTGGTAAAGTAGTTAAAATAGGGATGGATAGATATTAATTTCAGCTGAATTTAGTATGAAATAATTAGAGAATGTGGGTGGATTTCTGGAAAAGTTTTAAAATTTTTAAGGAGAAAATTATTAGGAAACCTGGTTCCTGTTCACATAATGGTTACAGTGCAGCTGAGAATCTCTTCAATATTTCAAAAATATTTTTAAGTACAATACTGTCATCAGGATTATCAAAATTTTTTTGTTTGGAGTTGCAGAAGGCCCCTAAAAAGTATTAGATCAGGCATGTCAAACTCGGGGCCTGCAGGCCACATGTGACCCTCAATGATTATTTGTGCAGCCCAGGCCCTGCCAATATAACAGTATGTAAATATTGTGTCACCTTATGCGCCTTTCGCACAGACATGCCATTTCCCCCCACTAGTAGTGGATATTTTAGCTGCTGATTACCACATGCCAGACCACTAGTGTGGTCAGTAAGTAGTCTTATACAAAGGGATTTGTTTCATGGGTGTAAAGCAGGTTATATTTCGCTGTCGGAGAATGCTTATTAATTTGTGAGATTATTCAGTGTCTGGTAAGCTAATGTTCAAGAACAAAAAGTGTCAGGAAGAAAACATTAATATTATTGTTCTTGTTTTTTTACACTATATCATACATTTCTATGAAAATTGATTTTGAAGTTTTTTTTATCTTTGTGGCCCATATAAACTTAAACCTTGTTTATTTGGCCCATGTCAGCTTCTGAGTTTGACACGCTTGTATTAGAGTCAGTGACGTAGCGAGCGTAATTGATGCCCGGGGCACGATACCGTTTTCGTTCTCCCCCCCCCCCCAAAAAAAAAAAATAAATAAATAAATAATAATAATAATAATAATAATAATAATTACGGAAAATCTTGTTTGTGATGGGGACCATCTGGCACCCCTCTGTGAGTGGTGCCTGGGGCATGATAGACCCCCCTTGCCTCCCTCTCGCTACGCCACTGATTAGAGTTTACAATTTATATAATTTTTTCTTCACAGCCAGAATTTTTCCTTCTCTGATAAACTTATACAGAGGCTGTTCGCACATTTTTTAGACGATTTTGGTAAGCAGTAATAAAAAATCATTTGCTGCAAAAGAAATAATTGCAATTGTACTATGTTTTTAAAAGTCAAAATTATCGTCTGCGGCTTGAAAGTTTTGTTTTTATTCAAAATGGCGTTATTAACAAAACAGTGGTTCGAAGGCTACATTTATGCTCTTTCCAAAGAGAAATATGCATACTCCGTTATCCAAAAACGATGTGCGAGTCATGGTTTTGTGATATCTAAAGCATCAATAGGTAATATCGTCAACAAGAAAGGAAAAAAACGTCAAATTGGAGCCTCAAGTGGGACAAAAATTCCAAACAAGTATCCAAGGAAAAAACGGACATCTTCGACTATTGCAAGGTACGTTGTTTAATGTTAAAAGAAAATCCCCCTAGTCAAAGGACAGTTGCAAAATCATTAAAATGCTCGGTGTCCACTGTAAACAAAATGATAAACATTGATTTAAATCTTAAGAAAGCGAAAAAACGCAATGTACATCGTCTTCTTCCAAATCATATCGTTGAACGCAGGACACGCTGCAGAATTCTATATGAGAAACACTTATCCAAAGAAAAATGGAAAACAATTGTCACAATAGATGAATCATGGGTGTATTTAAATGATTGCAACAAAATAAGAGCCATTTATTATCATAAAAGGGGAGAAAAAAATTTAAGTACATGGTTCAAAGAATCGAAAGAAAGTTTTTCTAAGGGATTCATGATTGTTGCTGGTTTTTCTTATAATGGCAAGTTAAAAATAGAGAGAGTGGAAAAAAATGTCAAGATTAACTCCAAATACTATTAGGAACATATTTTATCGCTAATTTTTCTGAATGAAATACCATCGCTTTACCCACAGTGCCATCAATCTGTGAGACTCCATCAGGACAAAGCTAGCAGTCACACATCAAAATCCACTGTAAATTTCCTAAAAGAAATGGAACAAAAAACTGGTATCAAGGCCATACCCTTCAATGATATCCCTACTAAATCTCCCGATGTATCACCTATGGATTTTTGCACTTTCGGACTTTTAAAATCTGCATTATCCAAACGTCGTCCCAAAACCCTTACAGGACTCTGGAAAGCTTTTCAGGAGGAATGGGATAGAATACCTCTTCTGACACTTCAAAAGGCATTATTATCCTGGAAATTGCGGTGTCGAAAGATAGTTTAGAATAAGGGATGTCAAATAGAACATTTAAAACACAAGAATTTTATGTAATTTAGTTTTGTGAATACTATATACATCGTCTAAAAAATGTGTGAACAGCCTCTGTATTTGTGCAGGTGATTTTAATTTATCTATTAAAAGAATGCATACTACTAGATCTTTGTATATTATTTTTCATGAATTGATTCTAATGAGTCTCCTTACTGAAATATAATAAAGGGAGGAATTCATGTTAAAACCACCAAAATCTTTCATTTTTGACAATTTTCTCTTCTCCCCAAACCAGTTTTCATTCTGGTTTTTAAGAAAATACTTGAGTTGTATGTTTAACAGCTGTGCTGGACTGGCAGAAATCAGAGAATACCTATTTTAAGTTATTCATCTGTAAAACATTTTCTTATGATTCCTCATAATCTTATTTTAGAGGGTACCAATAGTAAGTTTCATTGAACCTAATAGTTAATACTTTTATATTTTGTTTGCCACATATTTTATTAATTAAAAAGAGTTGAGTATAAAAAAAAATATTTATTTACAGGAAACACCTCCTATGTTGGATTCTGTTCGAAGTGTGCCACACTTTCCAAGTACTCCAAAATTAGAAATTTAACTGATTAGATTTTTTGTTAAAATAGTGATTTAGAAGAAAATCACAAGCATTATTATGCTATTCTAGTTTCACATTTAAACATATATGTGATCAAATATTTAATATAACATTTTCTAGAATTTTTATCTTTAAAAGTATTTTAACTTTTAAAAGATCCTCTCCATAGATATTCTGCTGTAAAAACACATGTTCTGGTATGTCATTTTCTTTATTAGTTATATAAATGCTTTCATTAAATACTTTTTTATGTTTTAAGGTTTTTGTTGGCTAAGTTAATTTACAATGCCCAACATGCTTGAGGAACACAAAATTTTATGATCATATAATCACAACTTTCCTCACATTGTTACTCAAATGTGTAGATTAGTACAAACTGAAGCACACTAAAATCGTAAAAATCGATCCATACGCATTTAAAATGAAAGGAAAAGAACAAGTAAACTTTTTGAAATAAAACATTTGTCATATTTTTGGTGCATTTTAGGCTCTTAAGCATTTTCTGTATGCTTGGGGAATTTCCAGGGTGATTTATATATATAAATGCTTTACACTAGCAGGTTTTTTTTTTTTTTTTTTGGGGGGGGGGGGGGGGGGGCAGGAAAATGTGTTACTTATTACTTTTAAGATACTTTTATCTTAATGCCTGACAACTGTACTGATTCATTCCTTTTCTGTTTGAAATTTTTAATGTTTAGATTTTACCAAACCTTTTTCTAATACTTGTTATGTAGCATTTGAACTGTGTTGAACAGAATAATTAACAGACAATGACACATTGATGATTTTTGTCAAGTCATAGTGCACTGAGTTCCAGTGTCAAGTATTTTTTTACATTTTTCTTATTAATTTTTATACCCTTACCTATTGTGAAACAAAATTAAATCTATGAAATTGTAGAGAAATTGGTGGACTTTTAAGGGTAGGGAACCTGTTATCAGATGTAAACCTATTGTGACAAATTTGAAGTTGACAATCAAAGTTTAAAAAAATATCTTTACTTTAAAAAAAAATTAAAATTTTCAAATTAATTTTATCCCACCATTAAAATAAATCTACTGAGGGATGTTGTTACAGATTTCATGAAGTTTAAATATAAGTACAACTGAAAAACTATAGAACTGACACTTCAGATACAGTAACCACCGCTTATAGTGATCACTGGTTATAAGAATCAACCGTTTATAAGAATCAATATCGCGAAAACAAAAACAAATGAATTATTTCCATGTTAAAATTTTCGCTTTAAAGAATCAATCCACCGGTTTTAAGAATCAGTTTACACTCTTCGCTTTACTTCCATTTTTCCAAAAAACCTACTTAAACCCTCAAAAGGCATGAAGTTCGTTCTTTTTTTTAAAGAAAGATTGATAAGATGGGATGGAATATAGTCGTAAAATTCACCCCTTTCTTTATTAGACATAACATAATCATTTCCCCTTAAACGCTTTACCACAACACTGTCCTATTAGCTTGACCCGGGGGCAACTTTACCCGTCCGAGTAAATCTTCGTCTGAGACTATAAGTATTGAAAGAGGTATAAACAGCCTTCTGAAAACTTCATTACGTCAAACTACAGTAGAAAACTTTTTCTTGCTCCCTTCCTGTAGTTGAAATGTTAAAACTGTTAAGCAGGTATATTGTAACTTGTAACAAATATTGTATTTTTTTCTTCTCTTACTATAATCATGTGTATCTACTTATAGGTCTAAAAATTAAGTTTTATTTTTAAAACTATAAAAAAAATTTTAATAAAAGATAGTTAATGTAAATTAAAGAGTATTTTATGGTAAATTATCTAATATATGTATATATAGGTGTGTGTGTTCCAGTCCAAAAACCTAAATTTCGGTTATAAGAATCAAAAACAGTAATAACAAACGTGATTCTTATAAGCGGAAATCACTGTATTTGTGACTGTCTTATGGAATGAACTGCATAAGAAAAAATATACCTGTTTAAATTTATGTGTGTATTTACGTGTGATCGAAGGTTTCACATCCAATTATACCCCTTTTGACCTGACTTTTGGTTATCAATCTTATGCTAAGTGTCTACTTGAGAAAAAATCTCGAGATTAGTCTCAGGGTGTTGTCTATTTGAGATCACTTACGCTCTCGAGACAATTTCATGGGACTCGACAGTCACTGCAGTCTCATGACCAAGAACATTTTGTGTCGACTTGACAATCAACTCGCAGTTGGTTGTGTGATTTGATCTCAATTTGTTTATTTTTATCTTTTCCTTCCAAATGGATTTTCGTCAGGCCCTAGCTTTTATAATTGCATATAAAATTGTGGAAAAAAAAAAAAAAAAAGAGTGTTGGTTAAGAAAATGGGTGGAACGACAAAATGAATTTGGAGCTTGTTCAACACTTGTAAATGAGATGCGATTGGAAGACGCACAACAGTTCAGAAATTTTATTCAGATGTCTGCAGTGCAATTTGAAGTGCTTCTAATTTTAGTAAAACACCAGATTGTCAAGCAAGATACAAAATTACGTGATGCAATTCCTGTTCATGACAGATTAATGGCCACACTTCGTTTTCTGGCTTCAGGTAAGCATATTCAGGCGACTAGAGTCCCTCTACGTATTTTAGCTATTTTTCTCTTTTTTATGAATACATCTTTTCCTTCAGCTTAATTTTATTATCAATACTACAAATTGCATACGTAGATCTAAGTTTTTGACCTTACAAAACAAAACTTTGTGACTAAAACTCAAAATTTATTTATTGTACAGCACTACAAAACATAGCTGTAACAGACTCACAAATAAGAGAATAATACACTAAAAGTACCAACTAACAACTTAAGTGAAGGAAACAAAAGAAAATGACCACCACGTTTTAAAATTTTGTTGCAAATTCTTCAAACATGCTCATTTTTTTATCACGATTCCTGTATAATTTATGTTTCACGTTCCATGAAAACTCCTGTTCCTCATAAAGATGGATTAACTTCAACACTTCATCAACAGTCCACTCTCTTTTATTTGGTACAACCTTCTTTTCGCTCATTTTGAAAAATTATTTACCAAATTATATTTCTGGCAAAATAAAATTTAAAAAAAATGAAATCAAGTTTCAGCTCTGACAAAAATCTTTCAACAATGACTGAAGACTAGAGACTAAGTCACGATTGCAGGAATGAGCATGTCCACTTGTGACAAGTGCAGTCTCTGATACTTGCACGTGCTAGTCTCCGAGACTGCTCTCAGGCCCTTACCCATTTGTGAGTCTAGTCTCGAAACTACTCTTGAGACTGTTTTATCACAAACTCTAAGGCTTAAGTGGACACTTAGCCTTAGAGGGAAGAAAGGGAATTAAATTTTATACTTTGATTAGTTAAGTTGCCTAAATTTTCTACAGTTGAAAACTCTTAACACCTTTCTGTGACACAAAAATAAATATGTATGAGTGTATTCCACAAAATCTGCTTAATTGTACATGTGTTTAACAATAAATATTAATTGACATTTCACAAGTGCTCACAGTATATAGTTACTGAGGTCCTATATAACAGAAAATCAAAAGACAGTTTAGTATAGTTCCTCTACTTCTTGAAATATCTTGTTGGTATCTTTTACAATTCAAATTGGCAAAAATTTTCATGTAAAAAATTTGTTAAAAAAGTATACACTTAAAAGCAAAAATATGACTAAATACGATCATACTTTGCTCATATAAAAGCTACTTTTAGAAGCTTTTCAAGCAAGTCAATTTTTTGTTTGTAAAAATTCAATGGATATACACATAACACAAATTATTTTTCTTTTAATTTCAACATGATTGCAGTACAAAATCTGAAAGTCTTGACACTAAATACAGAAAGAAAATATGACCTTAAATAAGAAATTTAAAAAAGAGGAGGTACAGAAAATAATTTTAATACATTTGGGAAAGAATCAAATAAAACTATACAATTGTATGAATACAATGCAGTTAGTCTGAAGTGAATGATCAACCAATGAAAAGATGAATATAAACATGTTTAATGCAAAAAATTGTAAATAATTTAAAGTGTCAGAATTTTTGCATAATTTCCACAGCTAGTAACACATTAACCATATAACCTAAAGAGGAACTGTGTTCCTTCATATAAAACAGCATTTTTAATAGAGAATTTTTTATTCTACTAATGATTTTTGCTTGGACCTTTCAATTTAGCTACAATTTTTTATTAAAATGAATAAATTTTATAGGTCCATGTTTAATAAAGTGAAACTAACCTTCAATAATCAAAACTTGCTTTTGAAACTACATTTTAGTTTTATTAATATAGTCTAAATTGGTCTAAGCAGTAAAATTCTCAGTTAAAATAGTTAACTGGTAAAAAATTAATAGAGCAAGATTTTTTTTTTCAAATGAAAAAGGAGCAGAGTTCCTCACCCTTCAGAAAGAGAAACATTTAAAAAAGTAAACCAAGCAATCTGATCAATGCTATAATCATAACAAAGCACTCTAAGTTAGAAGCATTAAATATGACTAGTAGGTCTCCATTTGCAATTCTATTCTACTTTCATAAATAGGAATCAGTAATAAGCACAGCTGGTATTAAAAAAGAAATCTTATCACAGGTGTCGCACTTGTTTTATACTAAAAATTGCAAAATCCAGGTCTATTTTATAAGTACACTTCATAACAATACTGTGAAATAATAAAATTAGATGACTTATTGAAATAATTTTTATTACATAATAAGAAATTTCATGGATTACTGAGATAGAAATCAGAAAACATTTATGTGTAGACACAATACAGATATGGATGGATTTTAATTTTAGCAGACATTATCGTCCACTAACAAAAGTGATTGTTACTTTACAGAGGTGCTAAAAGCACTAATATAAAACAAGGGAGAAATGTTTTATTAGTACTTCATCTAGTAATCATATAGAGTGAAGTGGGGTAAGTGAGAATGCAGGCTTAAAATCCTAAAAAATTTAAATTATGAAAAATTTTTATACCTACCAAACTTTGCATTTTAACTAAGGTAACCAAGTTCAAGTACTAGCCCCCCCCCCCCCCAAAAAAAAAAGAAAAAACTAATTAACCACAACATAGTTATTTTGAAAATACCCACTTATTCATTAAGAAACAAAGAATACAGATAAAATATATAAAAATATATATTTTTTTTTTACAATATTACTTCAGTACTGCAGGGTTTTCACTTGCCCCATAAAAATTTTGTGTCTAGGCAAAATTTTTATTTCTAGGCAAGTGAGAACTGATCCCATATACTGAAAAAACCTACCTTTGTGTTATAACAGCCATATAAATATCCCCCCCCCCCCCAACATGTTTTCTAGCTGGAGAAACTTCATAACCAACCACCTTTTGCCTTATTTCTTTAACAGCTGATAACTGTTTTTAATTCCTTAACATTCAAAATAGTAAATTATGCAACTGAAACTAGTTTTTTTGTTGTAGGTTTGAAGAAGTGAATTGCAATAAACCAACTTGTTTACACTAACTGTTAGAGAATGTGAGTGCAGTGAACATTATAAACTGTGTGTGAATATATTGAATTTCTAATTCTGTTGTCATTATTTCTGAGTTGCCTTTTGTACCAGATGATGACTTATTAGTGTTCCTGGAAGAACCAAGGCCTGGAAGGTGTGATGAACTAATTTTTTCCCATGTCTTTTTGGTCCTACAATATTTACTAGGGCCTAGGCAAAGGGAAAAGAAAAACTTTTTTTGAACTTTTAACATACATTTGTTGCTCTAAAACAAATAATACAAATATACTTATTTTGTTAATATTCTGGTGTTACTGACACTGCTAACTTGAATAACAAACACCTCCATAACAAAAGAATGTTTAAAAAAAGCCTTTGTTCATCATGAAATATCTATTCTTTCCCTTGCCCTACTTATTTTGCTATAAGCAACTATGATTTATTACCCCCGTCTGCGCTCCCCGTCATTTTTGAAAATTTTCCCTCCTGCTACCTTGGCCTCATTTTCGAAGCTTCGCAATCCTCTCGTTATGTAGTTGTACGACCCTGAAGAGGGCCTTTTATTTTCGTTTCCCAGGCATTTTACTTAATTAATTAATTACTTATCAATTAATTTAACTTTATCAATTAATTTAACTTTTTCCGAGCCATTATTCAATTTTAACTTAAATCATTAATTTTTCCTCCCTCTTTAAGATTTAATCTCCTTACCTGTTCTGATACCTAACTTAATACTTATTTAACTTTAAATTAATTTACTGAGCACACATACCTTGATGACAATTAACTTGATTACTGAAGATAAAGTCCAAGTGGACCAAGGTACTTCCATTCATACCCCCCAACCTATGATTTATTGGGACCAGTGTTCTCACTTGCCCCAAGTATGGGAGCAAGTGAGAATGCACAACACAAAAACTTTAAATCATACTTTTCAAATCCATTGTAATTATTTTATTGAACATCATACAATTTAAGATTAAATCATCTCAAATTATTTGGTACTATTTAAACAATGAATAATACATATATACAAATAATATAACATGAGAATCGCCAAAAAAAAAAAAAAAAAGGGAAAAGAAACCTATGGGATGTTACTATAAAAAGATGGAAAACTACTGTCTTAGATCTACAGTTATAGCGACAAATTAGTAATAACTGCATGAATATCAAATTGCCTTCAACAATCAAGAAGTTGTAAAAAATAAATAACAACACTATATAAATATCTAAGAATCTAAATAGCATAATGAGAGTTAACATACATGCCTTAGTGTTGATGAACTTATAAAAATGAATGAGACATGATATATTTAAATATGCATGGAATTCATGATTCTAAAGTTTAATTAGATAAGTAAGAAACTTTTTATGACACAGCTGAGTCATACATATTGATTTCAAGCTGGCAACAAGCACACTAAGTATTTCAAATTCATTAAAAAAATTCATTAAAAGAATAAGAAAAATCCAAATTTTTTGGCTGCTTGGTATGATTAAGTTTTTTTTTTTAAGTTTTAGTTCCAACCAGATTATATATGCATATAAAATCAAGAACATATACATTAAATGATAGAATAATTAACTTAATTTTTGAATCTTTATAATTATGGAGCATTTTACTGCTAGTACATTTAAGAAATGAAACAAAATGACAGGATAAACATTTTGCCAATTAGAACAATCAAATGGCATAGGAAATATAAATATCATTATGATTAAGCCCATTACACAATCAAAAGCAATTAACATGACTTAAAACCTTTAAGATCTGGTTTGAGTTTTACCCAGAGGCCTGATGTTCTAATGGCAGTAGAAGCTTCATTAGTAGAAACAGCAATGCTTTGATACTTCTCATCTTGTAAAGAAGGGTCATCAAGATGACAGCATTTATCAATAAAATGTACAGTTCTCTGCTTACAATTTTTTGGTAATGCATAAAAGCGTTTTTGTTCCATGTGTTCATCTAATGTAACATCATTTTCAAATAATAAGAGAACAGATATTGGTAATAAAGAATCTGATTTCAAATCTGACCAAATATCACTGTTTAAAACATTTCGAAAAAACTGCACTTTACAGTTTTGCAGAGAAGCATAATCTGTGATACATTCTTCATTAGTGCATATAGAAGGCATTCTTATGTGGTAGAGTTCTTTCGGATTCATCATATTTGTTCCTAAATTTAAAACAATTTCCCTCACACTATTGGTTTCTAGTATTCTTGTAAGCTCTTTAAAAAATTCATCAAACCTTGATATTGTATCATAAAATTTCTGAAGTCTACGGTCATGTGCTGTTGCAGGAATGGCTGGCTGAAAAAATAAAAGAGAAACACATTACATTCAGGCTTCTGTATTTAAAAAAAAATTAATGATTTTAATAAAACATGTCATCAAAAGAAAACTTAAAGAACAACTCAAAATTTCTTTGGTTAATACAAAGAAAACAGTGTTAATCTTCATTTGACAAACTTTTCAAATAACACATGATGTTGGTAAATCAGTTCTAGGTACAGATGTAGTATACGCAAAGAACGCCAAGGGGCGATTTTTCGCCAAATCTGATGGTTGTTTGGCGGTTTTTATATTCTGGCAGGGAGGATTTTAAGATCGATGGTATTTTTAAAAATTTTTTTGGGTACTTACGGAAAATCCAGTCGACCATTTTTGCCAAATGAAGTGAATGGCGCCAAGATGCGATTTTTTTTAGCCAATAATGGTAAAACCTGCCACACATGATTCAAGGTGACCTTTATAAGAGTTTCTTTCTAACTCTCTCTGCGTTCTAAAAAACACAGATTCAATGGCGTTGTAATATTAAAACTTGTCAGAAGCGAATATCCATTCGGAAAGTAACATGGTTCGAGGGGTTCAACTATTTCATTTGTGACTGTACTAAGATATATTTATAGCTAGCCAGAGAATTGACTACTATTGAATGGGGAAAAGAAGAATTAGAGTTGAGTGACAAGACAGTTATCCATTGGAATAATTACTTAAGAGAAGTTTGTACACACAGTCTTTTAACAAGGTCAAAGAAAAAAATCAGAGGGGCCTCATTGGCAAAATTGATGGGAGCCTTTTCTCAAAGCGTAAAAACCATGCAGGGAGAATAACCCCCGAGCAGTGGTTGTTTGGAGGCATTTGCAAGGAGACGAGCGAGTGTTTTATCGTAAAAGTTCCAGATAGGAAGGCGATAACGCTTATGCAAGTTATAAAAGATAACATCGAAGGAGGTTCTACAATATACTTGGACTCATGGAAAGCCTATAAAACCTACGAAATAAGAGCTGCTAATTTCGAGAATTTCAATGTTAATCATAAGTATAACTTCGTAGATACGGATACCGGCATACATACACAAAACATTGAGCGATTGTGGGGTTCGGCCAAATGGCAGAACAAAAGATATTGTGGGACTGCACGACACCACTTAGATTCTTATATGGCTGATTTCCTGTGGCGTCGTCTTCACAAAGAAGACATATTTGTTTCTGTTTTGCGTGCAATTGGAGATTTTATGCCACCAAAATTATTGGCGGCCGGGAGGTTTGGCGGATTTACGCCAACGTTTATGGTCGACTGGATTTTCCGTAAGTACCCTTTTTTGCGATAAGCTTTGTTTTACTGACCGCTACAGCCAGCGAAAGCTTTTTTTTACTGTACAACAGCCAGCGGTTGGGGATTTTCTGTAATGTTTTTGGATGGATGCATAACGGAGTGAAGCAAGGGTATCTGAGCGAAGCGAAGATCCCGTGTGCACCTACGAGTTTCATAAAGCCAGCAGTAAGTTTGTTTTCCAATTTATTGTTTACATTTCGCAGTTTAAGCCTAACAGGTCGCCAAACGGGATTTTGGCGCCAAATTGGCGATGGCCCGTTGCGTATACTACATCTGTTCCCAGTTCTATATTACAGAATATTGCTTTAATTTTGATTAGGTGGAACAGCTTTGGTATAGGACCCCCATTGGCGATATTTTATATTGGCAACTTTTTTGTCGCCTAGCCAAACATCACATAGTTAATATCGTATGAATCACATAAATTTAATTTTGTAAAATAAAAACTAAAAAATAATACAATAAGGAAAATAGCGTGAACTTTGTATATCCAGAAATGATAGAAAAATTTTGATGGAAATTTTGAATTCTGCCTAATTTACATTCCTTATAATTTCTAGAACTAACAATCAGCATTTTGCTCCTTGCAAGATTTAGTGAATAGATAATAAGCCAAATAGAATTTAAAATCAATCTGCCAATTATGCAATGTCAAAGTGCTTTTCTTATGCCTCCACATACTTTCTATCGTGTTCGTGTAGCATCCAGTATCTGGATCGACAAAATTCATGCTGTGAGATTAACCTTCAAGTGTTCAAAGCTCTCCCTACCTAAGCAATCGTAAATTTTCCAATTACCAGAATAAATGGTAGTCCCTGGCACAACCTACTCCTTAATAATTCCCAACAATGTGTCTCCAGTCCTATTGTGAACTGCTAATAAAAAAGCTAGCTTGCCCAATTCCCTCTAAACCCCCCCCCCTCCAAAAACCCACTGACCTTCAACTGGATGCCCCTTATGGTATATACCAGAGGTGGGGAACCTTTTTACCATTAGAGGCCACATGTAAATTACGTAGTACTAAAGGAGGCCACATAAGTTGATGTACCCATAAATGCGATTTTTATGAAATTATTATAGTTAGGTATAGTTTTAGCAATTTGGTGCATTATATAGAAAAATAACCAAAAAAATTAAGTCCTTATTTATTTATTATTTGACTTAAAAAGTTACAATATAAA
This sequence comes from Dolomedes plantarius, assembly GCA_907164885.2. NCBI lineage: Eukaryota > Metazoa > Arthropoda > Arachnida > Araneae > Dolomedidae > Dolomedes > Dolomedes plantarius. The sequence goes on along the minus strand of OU015490.1, from coordinate 192,659,867 downwards.
ATATTTTTATATTCCCATAAGGGTAAAAACTTGTTATAACATTATTTTTTTAATAAAATTATTAGATTCATAGATACCACTGTAATTTTTTATATTTCGCTGTTGGTATTTTTATTTATATAAGTACACACACATATATATATATATTCATCCAGATTTTGAAAATTTTAATAAACAACTACATATCTAAATACCTCTTTAAATAAAAATAATAAAGTAGAAGTATTTTTAAATAATTTTAACATTATAAAGAAATACAATAGAAAAATAATAGTATTAAATTATAAATAACTGACATACCAACAATTCCTAAAATAATTTTAAAATCCGATGGAAAATTTAAGCTAGTGGGATATTTGCATTTGTTTCTTGCTTGAAAGTAATTGAATATTTGGATCAAGCTTTGTAACACGAAGCCTGCGTACATACATTCATGCCGTTCTTTATTTAATTCTATTGATTTGCAAATTGTTGTAATCTATAAAATTAAGTATTAATTAATACAAGTGCTAGCTTTTATGAAGGCCACACAGGAAGATCGTGGAGGCCGCATACGGCCTTAAGGCATGCGGCACGTTCCCCACCTCTGGTATATACGCTTCCCCAAATTTACTTTCGTCTATGTCTACTATCTTACCAATACCACCAATTTTCTCTGAAGACAACTCTATATAATATAAGATAGTTTCATTTACAAACTGCCTCCAGTCAGCAAATGTATTTGAAGACAAAAAGTATTCCCCCTGAATATCCCCAGTTTTTGTTCTTCTGACCAACTTATATGTTAAGAAAAATACTTCATCCATCCTCAATTTACGACTGGAGAACCATGAACCATGTTGCATTGACTGTTGAGTCTCGCATTCTTTCCCATCCATAATTTTCACACAAACCCACATAAAACCATCTGACTTTTTTTTTGTGTGCTTTAAATTTCATTTCAGAATTACCTCATACACAGATGATTGGGAAGTTGTTCCAAGATCTGCTTGTTTGGGTTACAATTTTTTTTGCCTTACGCTGAGCATTATGCGAACATTAAACACAAGAACGACTTTAGCAAAACAATTTGGAATAAGTCTCTTATCCCATGCTAGACTTTTTGTTTCTCCTTTACAAAATTAGCAATGAACTGTTAAAAGTGTCATCTTAATTCAGGTGCAGTTCTGGAATTACACAATTTTTTCAAACACATATCATCCAGCTTAATATGAAAGGAACATATACTGATATTATTACATAACTACTTATACTATTTGCCTAGATTTGACTGTAGTTCATTAGAAAATTAAGAACTACCAAAATTTGAGAGGATAATATTATAATTATCACTGTACAAATATGAACATTAATTTAGCTGACATTTAAAACAGTACTAAATGAAATGAACCTACTCATTACTATTATAAAAAAAACAAAAACAGTAACACATAAAGAGTTCAGAGTTTTTAAAAATTTGAAGGAGATTATCTCATAGGTATCTTAACCCTCAAACGGTACAGTAGGGGTCAGATCCGACCCAAGGTATGTCTTCCCTCTCCCGTCTCATTGCAAGAGATCGAGTTGACAAGGAAACCTACCACCCAGTCTTGCAACAGGTGTTGGAGCATTTGCAGTAAATACAAATGTCTTTGTTGAAAAACGTTATTCATGATCACTCGCCATTTCTTTTATTAGATTTTTAAAAAAATTTATTTCAAGTTTGAAGGCCAAAAATGTCAGGATATATTATTTTTTACTTTTTTGTACTGAAAATTTGGTTTGACTAACTTCTAAAACTAGGTACAAGACTAAATTACATATTAGAACTAATATATATAACATACTATGTAAATGCCAGAGAGATTTTCTTAAAATTTACAAAAAATTACAATTCGTTGGTGTTTTTTTCTACAAAAAGGTTTTTTATTTCATGTAACATATTATCAATAAATGTTATTACATAACAAAAATGCTTATTGTGTACCTATTTCTACCAAAAACCTCATCAAAAAAGAGATCGGGTCGGATCCGAAAAAACCGTACTATTTATTTCGACTCAAAACACTGTACCGTTTGAGGGTTAAGATCAAGAAAATGAGCGGTACACAAAATTTACATGGAATGTAAAGAAACAGCTTTAGTGTATACAGTTAATGTGCAGTAACAAATTTACTGTGATACAATAATACTTACGCGGGGAGCAGGATGATCTGATTCATCAGAGTAAATGAAGTGCCCATCAATTTGAGGAAGACAAGAAGATTTTAACAACTCATTCTCCCTTATAAGTTTTAATCGTTCAAGAGGCAAAGGAAATTGTCCTCTGTAATATAAAATATATTTCAAATAATCAATCACGATATATGATACAGTTTTTTTAGAAACAGGTCCCGGAAATTCAATACGGCATTCTTCCATTATGAAGAAATGTTTCCAAAAATTCAAATCAAAGTGGTGGTAGGAATCAGAGATTTCCAAAAGAATTATACACTATTTCACAAACAAATGATGCTGCATAAAACAATGCAAAATAATCCAACTTCATAAGCACAATTAATAACACGAGTACTCGTTCAAATCTCGAACATTTGTGTCAAAGTGTTGCCATATTCAATAGTCAAAATAGTTGTTGACTGTTCAAAAGGAGGGAAATCTAGCTCAAAAAAAAAAAAATATATATATATACACACACACACACACACACACACACATATATATATATATATATAATATATATATATATATATATATATATATATATATATATATAATATATATATATATATATATATATATATATATATATATATATATAATATATATATATATATATATATATATATATATATATATATATATATATATATATACATATATACAGGGCCGGATTTTCCTATAGGCTAACTAGGCTTCAGCCTACGGCCTCAAGATCAAGAGGGGACTACATTCAAATTGTTAGCAAAATTAAAATTACACTATTCTAAAAACAGCGAACACTAAAACACTGAATAAAGTTCCATTTTTGGTTTAGTTTAAGACTTAAAATTCATAATAATTCATACTTAAACTTTAAATACGAATTATTATGAAATAAATTTATCTGAATTGAATTTGGTTTAATCTTCAATGTATTGAATATATATAGGTTAGTACCAATAACAACATGTTTCATTTAATATATTGAAATATATCACAGTAATGATGTATTTTATTATCTCTCATGTAATTTACAAATTTAAAAATGAGAGGTGAAAGGGCCTCATAAGTGGAATAGCCTAGGGCCTCTTTTCATCTAAATCCGGCCCTGTGTGTATATATATATATATATATATATATATATACAGCCCCGATTACTTTAGCAATTCATATGCAAGAATGACATTAAAACGTTGAAAATTTGCCATCTTTGGTCAAAACACAATTTTGAGACTTAAAAATAGGGATATCCACAATTTACCATACATAATTTTTCATACAGCGAACAAACAGGATGCGAAACATTTCAACTCGATCATCAGACTCATGTTATTGTAAACAAATCATGGCGTTAAAGAATTTGCTTAATAACCAACAACTTTTCGTTCGAATATTCAAAACACCTGTCCGGTTTTGTACTTCTGGATCAAAGGAAAGTATACAGAAGCTAATAAACAATAATAAAGTCGTCGTGTTTATGAAAGGTATTCCTGAAAACCCTCGTTGTGGTTTCAGTAATGCTGTTGCACAGATATTGCGTATGCACGGTGTACATTATGATAGCTATAATGTGCTAGAAGATGAAAACTTAAGACAAGGTATGTCTCCTTTCAGCGAAATTTATTTTTGATGGTTTTTGTTTGTGGCTACTTATTCCGGTTTTTGCCAGGTAAAACCCAAGTACTGCTTGTAGATCCCCGGGTAAAAAAAAAAAAGCACATGGGCCAAACTAGCAATGCGAATAAGCCTCATTTCAGTAATCACTTTTCACATTAGGTGGTTGCTAAATTTTTTACTTTAACCCATAGAAAGGACACTAACTCAGATAATGTGTGGCACATTAAAATTAAAAAGACTTAATTTTAAAATCCATGTTTTATCTTCTTTTAATTTTGGCCAATCGGGGATTTTTGTACGGATTTTAATAATTTCGTTAATTTGAAAATTAACTAACTTAGTCTATTGCGTACTTCGATTATCAAATTTGATGACCTTTTTCTGTCAAGCTGTTTTACTGTTGTTTGAGTAATCTTCCACATCTTGCTTGGTGTTGTTTCACGTGTGTAGTTTTCAATGTTTGAATATAGAGGGTTATTGCGATTTGAAGAGAGGGAGTAAAATAAATATGCTTAATTTTTTTCAACATAGTATGTGATGCTCTTGAAAAGCATGAAGGTAATAATTCTGTAAGCATATAATAACACTTAACTACTACAATTTTTTTACATTTTAGTGATCAGTCAGTTTTGATCACAGCAAAAATTAAAAGTCAAGTTGGCTGAGTGATATGTTTTATGTCAACAAATCAAATCAGAAGCAATGGATAACTAATGGTATATTTATAGGTAAATTGACATATTTATAACTGTTGATACAAAATTAAGTGGAAATTAGAAGACTGATAATACTCTACTAAACCATTTCTAATCTAGTATTTATGATTGTGAACCATCAGTTTATTAATTAATGAATTGAATCCTGCCCTTTTATACCTACATAGGTCTTGCACATAATAAACATCGTACTTAAGAGGTTATCTTCTAAGCAACCTCATTTTGATGCTAACATAGTCATAAGGTTCACATTCACTTTGATCCATATACTGTCACTGGGTTTCCTACTCTTATTTGTACATTTGGCTTTACAATTAGGTCTTTCTTATCAACAATCAAACATCACTTATTGAACTTTATAAATAAATACCCATCTTTTTCTAATTTTCAAAAAAAAAATCCTGAGTCTAACATCCGGATACCATAATAAAAATACATTGTTTACCTAATTAGCCCTGATAATCCAGTAAAAAAATTATTTCATTTACGTAACTATGATAGGATGTGGGAAAAGACTATGATCTTGTAAATCATAAACATGGTAAATGGTAATTGAGTGAGTAATATAGCTTACCCAGATGTTAAAAAGCTTTTTAGGAATGATTAGAGACCTAAGTGAATGTATTATATATCAGAACTTCCTCCTACTGTTATCATTTGGCTGTTTTAGTCAGGTTCTGCACCTTGCCTCTAAAATTATTTATATAAGTATCCCAGTAACTTTTTTTAAAGTTTGTCATTCTTAACTAAACCTCCTTTAGCCTTTATCCCCCCCCCCCCCCCAATTTTTAGAAGGGGGATACTCTAGATTTGTGTGCACGACTGCTATCTTGGATTTTTCTGCCAGGGTTTGGCACATTTTGCTTGGCGATAATTATTGCATTCTGGTACCTCCTCTGGCAACCCCTTCTAACCAATGAAATGATTTAACTGAATTTTTTTGCTCTTATTCAACCTTTAATTGACATCTTTTCACCTAAAGTTAAATTTATTTGGTCTCCATATCATTAAGTGTGTTTTAATAACTTTCAGTCAATATTCTTTTCAAAGCCAAGCTACCCATGTGGGATCAGGATTTTTATTTAAATACTGATGCTTCAAATATGACTATTTCTGGCATTTTGATGCAGAAGTTTGTTGATAAATTATTACCTATATCATATTTTAGTAAGTCACATAAACATGGTCAGAAAAATTATTTCACCCTCAAAAAAGAACTGTTCACACTTTACAAATCTATCATTGCATTTAAATATTATTTATACAATAGAACTTTTACTGTGTTAACTGATAGCAAACCTCTCATCAACTATAAGCATACAACTTCTACTGATATTGTAACTAGAGGGTTACTCGAAATGAGTGAATATTCCATCATTTATGAACCTATTCCTGGTAAAGTTAATGTTTTGGCAGATTATTTTTCTCACCTCACCTGTGATTCTCCTTCTCAAAATTGAGCCACTAATCCTGAAATTATTAATAGTGTGGATGTCCTCCCTATAACTTCTGTAAATTCTATAACTACTGACCATATTCAAAATTCTCCAGCTATTCCCATCACTAATGACCCTCCTTGATATTTCCATATCCACATTTTTGGCAGAACAGAGTAGGGATTCAAAATTGATCAAAATTATTAATTATCTAAATCAACCCTACTCTGCCAAGTCTTCAAAATTCACTGATTTTATATTCATTATGCTTCTAAATTATTATGCTGGGTTAAATCTACTTCTTCTCATTTTATTGTTGTTCCCCATTCCTTAAAATATAAGGTTCTTAAAATTTGTCACGTCTCTCATTTTGGCATCGAGAAGACATGATTTTCTAAAAGCTCGTTATTTTTGGCAAGGCATGTATGTTGATACAGTAAATATTTTAAAATCATGCCCCCTTTGTTCTGTTAATAAGCCTCAAACCATTGTATCAGCACCTTTTCAGGCAAACCCTATTCCCACTTTACCTAATGAGGCTGTTTCTATGGATATTCTTGGTCCTTTTAAAAAATAACAATTATGTTTTGACTATCATTGATCATTTTTCAAAGCATTTAGAGCTTTTTCCTCTTGTCAAAATTATCACGGAGGCAGTCACTGAGTGTTTATTAAGTTATATTTGCAAATTTGGCAGACATTCCTTAATCTTAACTGACCTTGGTACCCAATTTACTTCTGAAATTTGTACTAACTTTACAAAAACTATTGGTATTAAATTAAATCATACTAATGTGGGTAATCCTAAATCGAATGCTGTTTGTGAAAGGACTAACCTTTCAGCAAAATCTACAATTATTTTTTTTGAAAAGTTAAAACTTTTCATAAAAAAATACACTTTGATTAGGGGTCTGGCCGATACCACGTAAAAACAAAACACGTCTTGGAAATTTTACCTCTTGGGTGGTGTGGAAAAAAACTTCAATATTCGAATGCTTTTTTCAAAAAGTTTTCTAAGTTTCATGATTAGAAAAGGTAGTTTTTATTAAAAATGCAAAAAAAAAATAAATAAATAAAATCTAAGTCTAATGATTAAATGATTTTTCAAAAATATTTCTAAGTTTCATAATTTAAAAAAGTGGTTTTTATTAAAAAAGCTAAAAGAAAAACAAAAATTTCCAATATTTGAGAATGATTTTTTTCAAAAAAATTTCCAAGTTTCATAAATTATAAAGTGGTTTTTATTAAAAACCCAAAAATAAATCTAAGTCCGATGTTTAAATGATTTTTCAAAATTTTTTCAAAGTTTCATAATTTAAACAGGTGGTTTTTATTAAAAAAGCTAAAAAAAATTCTAAGTCCATCATTTTGAAAACACCGCTTAAAACACATTGGCGAGAATTTTTCCACTCCTCAAAACACGGTAAAATCACCAAAGTTGGCACACAAAAAATCCAAGATGGCGGCCGTGCACACAAATCTAGAGTAGTCCCTTTAGAAGGAATGATTCTTACGTTGTCATTTGTAAAAAATCAGATGACCCAGTGACTATTTAAAGGGATTTTGAACTATATTCCAATACCCAGGGTTTGACACACATCAGGAAAACCAAGATTTATTGGGAGGAAAATGAAACTGATTGCTTAAAAGTAAGTGTAAACTGATTATTCTCTAAAAAATTTAATTTGTCATAAACATAAATTTTAATTTAAAAACCTCTGTGTTATATTTTAAGTATAAAATGAGTTCATATTTGTAGCTTAAATGCAATAAGTTAAGTTTTTGCTATCATCATAGACTGTTTGGTTTGACTGAGTGGTGACATTTTATAGCCATGTATATATATAAGATATTCTTTACTAATAATAATATTGACAATGTGTACATTTTCCTTAAACTTACTTGTTTAAAAAATTAATGATGATACAAATTCTGTGATCGACTGGTATTGCAGTTTTGTATTTAGTTAAAGAGCCACTTATATTGTATAGTAGTTAGCACCGTGGCCTTTTGCAAAATGGGCTCCATTTCAAATACCATCCGAGACGGACATTCCTGCACTGTCCCTTTATAGGAAGTACTGTTAGTTCACCCATAAGCTGCCCCTATAATGAAGCACCAAACAAAACTGCAGTGCAGATGGGAGAATGTCCTCAGGATAAAGTGCTTGTTGCATTGGAAAAGTATATTTATATTTTGAACTGATATCCAAAAAAGGTGAATTCTTATTTTGAAAACATGCTACAGATTCAAGCTCTGTACCTACATAAATTCTCTGTATTTATACTGCTTTTAATAAAACCTATGAACCTTTAATATATATGTCTCAAGGATATTCTATTGATGTTAAAACATTAGATATTCAATTCTAAAGTAAGTCAATTATGAATTTGAGCCCAAGAGGCCTTTTTAAAAAGCAACATAAGAAATCATGCTTGGTACACTGGCATGCAAACTTATAGACCAACAGTATTCCATTTGTTTAAACTTAAAAAATGAAATGGAAAAGCTAGAGGTAATTTGCATAAGGATACCTGATCAGTAGAAAGTTGACACATATGTAAATTTCCAGATAGTCAAATTGCATGGCATGTGATAGGACTGAACTTGATAAAAGCAGCTTTTCTGAGAAAAGTTAAGGAATAGAAAGAGTGCTCGTTGTTGTAAGAAGATAAGTGAATTGTAATTGTTTTACAGGTAATACAAAGGTTTAGTAGGATATAATTAGATGACTTTACATGTAGTAGAATAATTAGTAAACTTGAAGAAAGATGCAGGGTGAATAGTGTAGCCAGAGTTTGGTATCGCCATAGCAGTTTCGAGTGTGTGGAAGACCTTCAAAGCAACAGGGACAGATGTTTGAAAGATTGATGGTGGTAGCCCAAAGAAAATTAAATCAAAGGATGACCAATATATTGTTCTACAGGCTAAAAGAGACAGATGGCAGGTAATATTGCAAAGCAACCGCAGATTGCCACAGGACGTAGAGTGCTATGGTTCACTGTGGCCAGACATTTGCATTAAGGTGGCCTATTCTCCTAACGTCCAGAACATTACATCCTACTAACGCCTGCACATTGGAGAGAACCATTTAAAATGGTGTAAGGACCACAAAGATTAGACTGCCCAGCAATGGGGCACGGTACTCCTAACTGATGAGAGTTGCTTCAGTCTAAATAGCTATTCTGGACATCAGCTAATTTACAGAGAGGTGGGAGCACAGTATCGTCCAGAAAACAATACCGAAAGAGATTGATATGGAGGTGCAGGTGTCATAGTCTGAGGAAGCATCATGCTAAATGGTCATACTGAGCTCCACATTTTCGAACGTGGTTCAGTAACAGGAAACTGCCACTACAGTGAGGTGATAATTTTTTTCTTATGTCTTTTCCGAGGTGCTGTTGCTTCTCAGTTCATTTTTATGGACAGTAATGCCAGACCTCATCATGTGTGCTGTGGATGACTGTTGGGAAGTTAGGATATCCTATATATAGATTGGCCTGCCAAGGCTTTAGACCTGAATCCAATAGAACATGTGTCGGATGCTTTGGGGAGACATCTTGCAGCACAGATACCTCCACTTCAAAATGCCCATGAACTGGAAAGAGCACTGAAAGATGAGTCAACAATATTGCCGGAACAGCTCATAGACTGACTTGTTTTAATCATGTTTAGAAGCTGCAAAGCAACCATTGTAGTTAAGGGACATCACCTCTTTGCTTAATTTCACCTTTGAGAAATACACCTTACGATGATGTGTAATGCTTTTTAGCTGTTTCTAAATAAAGTCTCCGAATTAATGTTAGTATTCTTTTTGTATGTGTGTTATTTCAAAGTTCATTCTTTAAAACCTATATTTTAACTTGTTTCTGTTTTACTTTTATATTAATTCATTTAAATTTTTTTTTCTTCTAGGCATTAAAGAATTTTCTAACTGGCCCACTATTCCACAAGTTTTTATCGATGGAGAATTTATTGGTGGATGTGACATTCTAATACAAATGCATCAAAATGGGGAGCTGATTGAAGAACTAAAAAAAGTTGATATTACATCAGCTTTGTTGAAAGCCGATGAGGAAAAGACATAGTTAAAAAAAAATAGCTGTAGTTAATTCCAGTTTCAGTTAATATAAATAAAATCTAATGTCTAGATCCCATTATCATAATAAAATATGTATTGAAGAATGTTTGCTTTTTTCTTTTTATCAATCTAGATTTCTCTATACACTTGAAAGCAACTTATAAATTATAATAGGTAAAAATTGAAGCTACTTTCGTTAAAAATTTACGAGGAAAAGTGCTTTATTACTTATAATCCCACTGTTGAAATGGAAGTTAGTTGCCATTAAGAGGCAAATTTAAACTTTAGGTCTGGGTCTAATTAGTCCTTGTGTAGCAAACGACGACCACAGCACTCACAACCAATGTACCCTCTTCATCACTTATCTTTTTCTTACATTTGAAATACTTAATTATTTTATGGCTTGCGAATCCTGTTCTGATTTCAGAGATAGATTAATAGCACTTTTTATAAGTGAAATTAAAATTTGCTAATCCTAGTATAGAGTTTGGTTCTTAAAGCAAATGTACTGAAATAAGACACACACACTTAGAATTGTAAAAAAAAGGAAGAAGAGGTTGATCACTTCTAAAGGTGAATAAATAAAAAGATTGCAAGAAACTTAACTTTTCCTGTAGCAACCAGGAAAAGTTAAGTTTCACAAAGAATGCATTAATGTAATACTGAATCACACTCACTCTGGTAATCTTAAGATAATTTTCTCTTTTTACAAGGGAATCTTGGAGCTAATGGTAATAACAACTTGACAAATTATCAAGTTCCCAGACTGAAGCCTATTAACCATGCTAAATTGGCCTTCCACATCTTCAATCCCCATGTTAGGCTATGTAGTATTTTCCTTTTGATATTTTTTCTAATAACACATTTAAGAAATGCATTGTTTATAAAAAATTTGTTTATTGTAGCTGAAAAGTTCTTAAAATGCAGAACACATTTTTCGTAACTCTTCTTTCAAATTAACCTTTTCAAAAAAATTATTTTAATTTTCGTGATAAACAACAATAGCTTAATTGCCTGCACAAAATTTACTAAAAATTTCAAAAATGGAAAAGCTATGGACTTTTTATTAAAGTGTATTTCCAGATGCAAAAAAAAAAGAGTATTGAAAACTATGCATTTACTATTCAGATTAAGAAAAATACAAATTGAAAAATTCCCAAAAGACAACTTTGGATTTGAAAATCTGCAAAATCAACCGATACGCATGACCTTAAAGGCTTACTTACTTAATGTGTGTAATCAATCACTTCCCATATGTAATACTTTGCAATTGTGAGATGCTTTTTTTTTTTCTGAAATGCCTCCCCCCCCCCCCCCCCCCAAAAAAAAAAAAAAAAAAAAAAAAAAAAAAAAAAAAAAAAAAAAAAAAAAAAAAACTTTGCTCGCTATTAAGTCACCCATAGAAAATTGTTATATAACTTTGTTTTAAATTCTGAGCAGTCAATTGTGAGATTTTTTTTTTTCTGAAATGCTTCCCCCCCCCCCCCCCCCTAAAAAAAACAACTTTGCTCGCTATTAAGTCACCCATAGAAAATTGTTATATAACTTTGTTTTAAATTCTGAGCAGTTTTAAGATATAACAGTACCTTAGCAATTGAATGCTCTTGACACTTGTAAAAAATGTGAAACCCTACTTTAGTAAATCAGAATTCCACAATCAAAGTTAAATAACCATCCTACTTTTCTCAGATATTTGTCTACAGCTTCATAGTGACAGAACGTAAAATGGTTCAGAATCCAAAATTTAAACAAAATAGGGTGCCAAAAAGCAATTGACCTAAGAACCATTTTCAAGGAAACATTTCAGTAATAATGCCCTTATGTAAGAAGAATTTGAAAAAATAATGACAATTTATATACATTTTTATGCCTATATTATTCTTTTATTAATGAAGTCTGGTTGTAAAATTAGCTGTGTAGTAGCTGCAACAGATAGGCTTTTTCCAGACAGTAACATTCAACAAAACAGACATTTACGATTTAAAGAAACTTTTTGTTGGTGCAAAAGGCTTTTGCTTTAGCATCTAGTAAAATTCATAGGGGTGTCTTCCTAGAAAAGGATATCTTGGGACCTCATTTAGCACCTCATATAGAGGAATCCCACCTTGTCAGATTTGTTCCTTTCCCTCTATTACAAAGAAAATGTATATTTGGCAAGTTAATTTTATATACAGTGGTATCAAATAATATAATAACAAATAATAAATTACTAATAGTAATATTTTTCATTTATAGTACATTCTTATTAAAATACAGCCAATTTCTTTTTATATACAATAAAGGGTTTATTTTGAATGTTTTATTTAAAAAATTTTTGTTGCTAATCATTCACTTTAAGTTTTCTGATTAAACTGAGTTCACTGAAGTCTTGGTATTTAAAATGAATTTTTGCATGAAAGAGTCCTGAGTATACTAAGATTTCCTTAAGTTAAGTGCACTTTTCATCATAACATTTATCCATTAATTGACACTGTATTAGAAATGCTTTTGTATTAAACATGCTGAAGATATTTTAGCTTCTTCAGTTTTTCTGTTGTTAGAGGCATCAGAAACTTTTTGTGTTGCAGCAAAGCAAATGGTAAGAAATCATCCGGAACTTTTATTATCACTGCATTCTTCTTCATTAAAAGAAACAGTTTTGTTTGGTAACACTCTAAAACAGGCCTGCACAACTCAAAATGTGACGAGGGCCATATTACTTTATGGAAAGCTGCTGTGGGCCGCAAGAAAATAGCTTGGGAACACGATAAATATTTTATCTAACAAAAAAGGAATAACTGAGTATTTTAAAAATTAAGTAAATATTAATATTCATTGCTTATATATACCTTTCATAATATTATAAATCTAAAAATAATCCATATTTTTTAGATTTATAATATACATCTTCACAAAAGGCTTTGTGGGCTAATGACTGCTGGCAGGTGGCCTGAAGGCCATATGTTGTGCAGGCCTGCTCTAAAACAGTCATTTATTCAGCATTAAAGCTTGCAATTGACTTATCTTGTCTATTTTTTCCTAGTCAGAAGAATAACTGTCAAGTTATGTCTTCTGCCTTGTTATGAGTTGTACTATATTTCTTTACGAGTCCCTTGAATAGAGGAATCCTTATTTGGAGGTAAATACAGAGTGCCAAAATATCAAGGGACTGCAACTTGGATATTTCTCCTTTTAATGAAGCTATTCCCTACAGGAAGTACCACTGTTTTTTCCCCTGAAAAAGAATTCATTCAGTAACATTAGAGTCGAACAATTTAAAGGAAAACAACTGTGCACAAAGTAATTATGAAATTAAGAGACAAAAGCTAAAATCTTAAGATTCTAACAGGAAATAAAAATAATCAACAAATTAATAAATAATATGGAAATGAATATATAACAAAACATTTCTTAGAACCAAAAAACTACTAACAGAATCAATTGAGAAAAATGTGTCAAACTTCCAACAGGAAAATACAAAATTTTAAGTTCATCATATTCCTTTTTGTGTCTAAAATTTTAAGTACCTTTTAAAGAGTTTTAAGTATCTTTCGTAAGTTTCCATCCCACCCCATCATTCCTAAATCACTACATTTTGTTCAGAGATATTTAGAAAACTGAAGAGAATTTATTATAATTTTTTTTACGGTCATCTCCAATAAATCTGATTAATTTACTTGTGCATTATTTACTATTTTTATGAAATGTCCAACAAGCACTGCCTTAAAAATAAAAACCAGTATATTTAAGAAACTTTAACATCTCTAAGAGACAAATAATTTTCTACTTCACAATTTCTTTCGTTTTCACCCTTAACAACAATCGCTAAGGAAAAGTTGACAAATTTTCATACAGTGCCCACTTACAATATAAGAATACAATTTATTTATTTTTTGCATAAACATAAGATTTGTCAGCAAGATCTTATCAATACTTGAGCCAATATGTAAATTTTCATGATTTGATAAAAGATTTTTCTCTAATCTTTAGAAATAAATATTAATACTGTCATTGGAGAAAAGCAAAAACATAAGAAACGACTCTATGTTCAAAATATAATTAAACTTTACCTTTTAACTTTCAAATATTCATCAAAGATCAGCATTCTGATAGGATTTGTCCAATTGTCTGTCTTTTTGCTTGTTTCACATTCTTTTACCTAAAGATACCTGATAAAGGACAAAGGCGATTTAAATAATAGCTTAGAAGTAATACAATATAAGGTATAAAAAATCAAAGAAAAAAATCTTTAAATATTTGAAATACTACTGCACAAAAAATAAAAGTACGTATAAAAACCTTAAATTTTTAAATATTACAGCAGGGATTTTTTTTTTTTCAAAGTCATTGGAATCTGTTTCATCCTAACGGATTTAAGACAAAAATTTATTATTATTACACATCAATTATGATACAATTTTAATTAAACTCCCATACATAAGAAATAATTTTTGGATTAAAGGAATGATAGTTGCTGAGCTGAATATTAGTTGAAGTACTTTGTGGGGATAGATCAGATATTTTATACTTATACTAGCTGAAAACCCGCGCTTCGCTACGGAGTACATTCAAATTAAATACAACGGTCAATGTATGCAATTGATGCCAAAAAATATATATTCTATATATATTTATAGTAAATATGACGATCAATGTATACAATTGATGTAGAAAAAAACATTTATAAAAAAATCGTAAGGGATATTCTTATAGACAAAATAATGTCCAATTGTCTGCCGCATTAGCAAGGGGAAAAAAAAAAAAAAAATTTTTTTTGTCTATTTAGTTGTTACGCACGTGACGATAAATTTATTTAAAGTACCAGAAAAAGAAATCAAGTGATCGGTATTTAATAAATTAAATTCTAAAAATGAATCTTTAAAAATTCACCAAAAATCAGAAAATGGAGGTAAAGATTCGAAAAAGATGTCATTTTAAAGGAATTTTTATGATCTTTCTCGTGATATAAATTTTATAACCCTCAAATTATTATTTTAAATGCAAACTTAAAAAAAGTTACTAAAACAGCTTAAAAATTTAATTTTAAAAAATCTAAGAAGAATATTTCAAAAATCTCTCTTAGTGCACCCCCCTACACTATAAGAAGAATCGCCATGCAAAATTTCAGCCCTTTAGGTCCAGCGGTTTGGTCTGTGTGTTGTATGTCAGTCAGTGAATGAATCAGTTACGGAACTGTTTTATATATATAGATAAATGTTTACACACTTTATTACTGGTTATTCACTAATATTACATTATCATTAATCATCTAGGGCAGTGGCGTGTAAACTGTGAGCCACGAATAAAAATGGAGGGGGTCACAGATAATTTAGAGTTAATTTATATTATACTGAATAATTTATTAAAAAATATGCTTTAAATTTCCTATAATTACATATTTTAAATATGATGTGATATTATTTAATAAGATGTGTAACAGTTTTATAATAAAAACACCATGAACTAAAGGTTACACTAACATTGTTTTCATTTATTCTAACTGTCTGTATGAGACTGGGTTTTCAAAATTAGTAGCTATAAAAACAAATGATCAAGATTTAGCAAGATCACATGAGAGTAGCACTCTAAATTATTGAACAAATATTATCTGAGGTCCAGGCTCATCCTCTTCATTTTCTTTTTTAATATATAAATAAATGAAATTTATAATTTATATTACATTAAATATGCAGCTTATAAGTCTCAAATTCTTAAAATTCTATAACATTCTCATAAAAGGGTATGATTTTAGAATTTGGTTTGAGATTTAGGTAAATATTAACACATTTTAATTTTTGTCAATTTTTGCCTAAATGAATGACAAATACATATTAATATTTAAATATGAAGTTTAATTACATGACATTTATCAAACACAAGTATAGAAGGTAAGTAAGACTTTTTTTTATTGATGTTATGCAAAGTAAATATATACCCTAAATCTACACTTTATTGACTTTTAAAATAGTTTGTCAAAATTTGCATATTCCTTTTTCTAATTTTGTTAACATTTTCCTAATTTGAAAAAAAATTTGGTTTTACAGTTTTTTTTTAAAATTGGGGTCAAGGGAATTTTTATTTAAAATTGGTCACAATCAAAAAAGTTTGAATACCACTGGTCTAGGTACCAAATTGTATTAATGGAAATTTATTTTGCAGCAGAAACAGCTATAATAGACAGCAATTCAATATTTAGCTTGCTACTGAACTATGGTTTCTAGCAGTACTTTTTATTCTTACTCTTATACACGATAACCCTCACGCTATGACATAAGTTCTTAGCTAAATCATATATTCATAAAAAGTTTGCAATTTACAAATTATCAAATAAAAATGAGATTAAAATGTTATGTTATGCTAACAATATTTATCAAGATTCCACTTCAGGCTTTAGATATGCATTTTTTATTTGAAGAGCAATTTATTTTCCCCTTTAATAATGTTTTTTGTCTTTTCAAATCATTTCATGACTATAAAATTTATAGAACACACTATACATTTGGCCTTTTGTTCTTATTAAGATAATCAGAATATCCAACAGATTATGTATGAAACAACACAGGTCATTCGCACTTTATGGAAACAATTTTGTAATTTATTTTTGTCATTTGCATTTTGAGATAAAAATTTGGCAACTTCAGAATAATCATCTGCTACTGTTTTGTTTTGATTGGAATGTAAAATAAAAGATTTATTTTGAAAATCACTCCTAAAATTGATAGATGGATCAGAGGTTATGTAACTGCACTTTCCAAGGAGAAATATTTGTATCAATGAATTATAAAGCAGTATAAAAATCGCGGTTATGGCATTTCAAAAAAGGTATTTATAATATATTAAATTTGAAAGAAAACAAAATGCCTAACTGAAAGTAAAAATTAAAACATGACCACGAAACCTCATCCTAGGACATTGAAAGCAGGTAAATAAAAAGAAAGTGAAGTCTCTGATCCTAAAAGAAAATCCGCTGACTCAAAGATCCATTGCATCAAAACTAGGAATGTCTTCCGGCACTGTAAGTAAAATCATTCATAAAGATTTGAAGTTAAATAATTACATGATAAAAAGAACTTTTTATATACCACGTTTTTAAATTTTCAGTTAAATCATATAAACTTGACAATTCTATGCATTAATAAATACTTTTTTAAAATTTTCTTGATGAATTATCCCATCAACTTGAAAGAAAATTATCAAATGCGTAATAAAGAGGTATCAAACGCGTAATCAATTGCGTTTAATTTTTCGTTCCTATCCCGGTGGATAGATGGCTGCACCATTCTACAAAACAAAATTAACTGAAAATGAATTTAATTCTGCTTACAGACGGCTAAAAGTTTCAAATGTCTAGCTAGTCGGGAAGTTAGTTAAAAATTGATTGCAAGATTTGTACTGGACAAACACACAAACAAACAAGAAAGTGAGTTAATAAAAACATGGTAAAAAGATGTTTAAACCTAAAGTTCATCTGCTTTAGCCAAAGCATATTGCTGAAAGAAAAACAAATTTTTGAAAATTATATGAAAAACACCTAGCTTCTGAAAAATAGAAATTTGTGGTAACACTCAATGAGGCATGGGTGTATTTAAGTGACTGTAATATAACAAGATCAATTTTCTATTGCTCAACTGATGGGAATGACCGCATGAAATGGCTTCGTCTGCATAGAGAAAAATTCCAAAAGGGATTCATGATAGTTAGAGGATTTTGTTACAACGGCAAACTATAAAGTCTAAAGTAAAGCCAAAATTCATTCACTCTACTATCTGCAGAATATTTTAGAACCAATTTTTTAAAATTAAATTCCAGCCTTATATTGGAAAGGACATTGATAAAATTGAGCTTCATATGGACAAAGCCTCTAGTCACACATCTAAATCAACTGCTGCTTATTTAGCAAAGAAAGAATCAGAAACAGGAATAAAGAATATCCTATTTAATGAAATACCTGTGATATCACCTGACGCTTCTCCAATGGACTTTTGAGTTTTTCATTTATTAAAATGAGCCTTATGAAAACAAGATCCAAGAACACTGAACGAACTTTGGAAAACAGTCCAAGAGGAATGAATGAGGTAAAATTGACATGACAGTACAAAGAAAAACTTTACTTTCATGGAAAATTCAAGCTAGAGCTATTGTCAAGAACCATGACTATCAGATAGAAGTAAATCCCCACTAAAAAATATGGCATTTATACACAAAACTTAACTATAAAAATTGTTTCCGTAAAGTGCAAACAACCTTCTGTATTGTAATATCTATGATCTGGGAATAACTAACTATACAAGATACCAAAAGGCATTAAAATAATTTTATGTTTAGTTACATAAAGTTTTACATAAAAACATAGGATAATTGAAAATATGTAAGGCATTTAAATTTAAAAAGTAACTTTTATCACTGGCAGTCAAACAGAATAAGTAAAATATGTCCTACCCTAATTCAGCATCTATATCATTAAATCATTGACACTTTGTAGTAATAATGACAAACTTTTGGCACTATAAATTTTAACATCCACTGATATTTCAACATTTCCTAAAAAAATCTGTAATTAAAAAAAATTACATCTAAATTTCTACAATGTTATTTGCTTATTTATACAGAAAGTTACATTGTAATGAAAACAATAAAAATTAAGAGTAGTAGTGGCTATCATTTATCCAGTGATTATTCTTATTTTAAACTGTAGAATAAGAAAAGCATAATTATAGATAAAGATTAATGATGGTATAATCAGCAAGTATTATCAACAATAGTAAATTTATTAGAAGAATAAATAATTACAATCTTATAAGTGTTTTCAGTTTTTTTTTTTTTAAAGAACACCTTAAAGTTTTACATGAAAAAGACTAAATATACATACTTTAACAGATAAATCTTTACAAACAACGACTCGTCGTTCACAAGAAAATTCAGAGTTCCACTTCGCACATATCACATATTCTTCTGTTAATGCTATGTTCCACAATAAATCTGGTGTTTGTACACTTTTTAAATTAAGTAAAAGCTGAGCATAATCATGCTGTTGTTCTTGAGCCTTACTAAATGATTTATCTTCACAAAATTTAGCACTCAACTTTTTCTTTTTCTCAAGAGAGGAATTAAGACGAGTTCGAGCTTTTCTTTTACATGTGTTACTGTAAGAACATTTAGGTACTTTTGCAAACAGTGTAGGTATAGAACCAGGCTTTAAACGTAGCTTTCCTCTTTCAAGAGTAAATACAGATCCATCAGGAAGTTTTGTTTCATACATCCTATCTATGCACTCTTCTGCGAAATGCAATTCACACAGCTTGTCACTAATATTAAAAATTTTATCTTTTCTTGGGATTAGTTTCTGCCATTTTAAGAAGAGTTCCTTATCCTGGAATAATTCAATTAAAATTAACCACAAAGACAAGATTAAACTGCAGTATAAAATTAAAATTCATTCTTTTAATACAAACATTAAAGAAACTTAAAAGATGTGCAAAAAAAATGCAAAACTTTTTAAAATCCACAGTAAAAATTTAAAATGCAAACTTGTTTTAAACTTATAACAATAGTTCTTCCTCAGGTCAGAAAGCATTAGATATATAACTAGTGATGCAACTAGCCATTTCTGCAGTGTTGCCATCCTCTACGAAGCGCCTCCCCCTAAAGCCATCTCAAAATCTCCCTGTTTCCCCCTAACCACAACTTGAAATCACCCTAGACCTTCCTAAAAGAAATTCTGGTTCCAAATAGGCATTCTGTTTGAGAGATAAATTGAATTGAATTGAATAATGAAATGGAGGATTATTTACATTTGACATATGTATGGAACTTATAATCTAATAAAAAAAAGTCTTGATTGTACAAAATATTAAAAAATGTTCTCCCTCCACAAAAAACCCTTTTCATCTAACTTACCCCCAAATTTAGGGGGAAAACCCCTAAGTTGGCAACACTGCATTTCTGTGCCCTGTGCAAGAATGCATTTAGGCCCCTTAATTAACTAGGTTTGGGAAAATAATAAAACAAATACATAAACATACAGCATTTTGCACCTCCCCCTCATCTAAGTGGGCCCTGTACGGGTGCATCTGCCTAGTTATGGCACCGAGTATACCTTGTGAAGATCATTAAAGTCCTTAATATAAAGGACAGAAGCAATAAATGAAGTTTATGTGTTTAAGCCTAAGCAAAAGGACACTCCAGAAAATGAAAAAAATAATAATAAAGAAAGAAATAAAGCAATACAAGGTGAAAATGTAGGAAAGTAGAAGTCAGATGACAGAAATATTAAGTGGAATTAAGAAGTACAGGAATATGATTAAATGATTAGAGGAAACAAGGATAAGACATTAAAAGAGGCATTTTAGAGTAAATATGTTCATAATTCTGTAAGCTCAGTTTTAATTTTCCCTTCTTTTTTTTAAAATCCTATCTTACATGATTTGTTGGGTATTTAGGTTTATCTCTCCTGTTTCTCTGACAGATGTCTTCACTTCTGCCAACTCCTGTTTAGTTCTAGAGAATTCCATTGTTTTCCCTACTTATACCAGAGATTAATGATTTTTACATTTATGAATTGAGACAATCCCATAAAGAAAATCACTTCCATGTGACATCACAAGCCATGTTTTAAAATGTAATGATAAGTTAACATAATAATGGAAAATTGAAATAATTAGTTTTCAATTTTTATTTGAGTGAACTGCACATTAATTTTTTAGAATTTTTTTACCTCAATACCTATTATGCTTTTGTATATTCAACTTATACTCCATAATTTTTAAGAAGAGAGAGCACAAAAAGTCTACAGCAGCCTTAAAATTGAATATAAAAGTGTAAAACAACTTTTTTTTTTTTTTTTTTAGTTTTCCCTATTTAATCAGAGTGCTTTAATAAAAGGTACAAGAGTCCATCATTTTCAACAATACTCAAGAGTCACCTTATTCTCTAACATGTATTTATCAAGAGTTAAAGGCTGGTCCACCTATATGGTGTCCCCATAATAAAATGGCTAGCAAAACTGTGGTGTATTATAGGCAAATGTCTTCACGACAAGTGCATCCGCATTGGTTAAAAAAAAAAAAAAAAAAAAAAGAGTTAAAGGTAGCACATTATTCTTTCAGAATTATTTTATTACTTGCTGATGTATGCTATAAAACAATTTATGAACACAGAACTCATAATTTCTTCACATAATTCTGCTTTGTAAATCCAAATAAACAGCAATTTTAGTACTATAAATGAACATAACCTAAATTTCAATCATTTATCACTTCACAGTATACATACATACAGTTTGCAATTCACAGATAAAATGTGTAAAGTTCCATTCAATAAAAAAGAAGCAAAATCGATCTCTAATTTTTACTGCAACGTAAACTATACACTTGAAAATTATACACTTGATATAAATAATCAGCTGACATTTTGCTACTGCAAATATAATTTGAAATGAATCATAACTGCCTAAGAGGTTGTTTTACAGATGGATGGCATGATAATTTAAATGCACGTTTTTAATATACACAAAAACAAATTCGTTTGGGCAGAACATTGAGAATATGACTTTTTGACAAGCTGGAATGGATGATTTACACTACTCAACCTAAATATTTATTTGGTTTGTGTATTACAGCATTGGCATCTGATAAAACCCAAACCCAAACCCAAACCTTACCTTTGGGGCACAAAATATGGCCGGATTTCTCTTTCCCAACTTTTTATTTCGTTTAAGAGTTGACGCATAGCCACTATTGCATTCTGGAGCAAAACATGCAGGCATACTGTTATAGGAATGAAAATTATATCATCGCAACGCTTTGAAATTCCCCTCGGTTCTCCTCGCCCAACAATTTACTAGCTTAGCCTCTAAGTCCATGACGTAACCCTAACCATACAGAAAGTATTCCTCTACAGACGTAATCATCTTTCGTAGCCAATCAGATAACGCCTTGAATAAAAATTGCACTTGTCTGGATCTCTCCAAGCGCTGCCGTTACTGCACTCTGGCAAGATGCGAGTGCAGATTGTGAAGTTTCTGAAACTCTAATCAAGATACACATCTGGCTAATTAAACCTTCATAATCAACAGGCCTGTATTTACAAAACGAAGTCCTTCCTTTTTTAGTGGGGGAGTTATTTGTAGAGAATAGCCTGTTCTCTTAACCTAACTGAAGTGTTAGGGCCTGTTCACATAGGAGTCCGTTGCGCTGCGTTAAGGAAAAGATGACGTTGAGACGAAAATAAACCAATCATAGGCGTTAAAAATTGCATTGCTAATCGTTTGGAGGCATATGACTGGTTTATTTTCGTCTCAACGTCATCTTTTCCTTAACGCAACGCCACGGACTCCTATGTGAACAGGCCCTAAATGGCAAAGGTGTAATTTGTTTTCCAACACGTCAGGTACTTTTTTACCTGAGGACATTGACCTATCCAAACAGGGCATTTCTCGACTCGATTTATTGTGGGAGTACCATATAAGAGAACGTAGGGCTTGTTCACGTAGGAGTATGGTAGCGGAAGCGTTAAAGAATTGAAATATAATTAACCAATTACAAACGTCCAAACAATTAGCAACGAAATTTTTAACGCCTATGAATGGTTTATTTCTGTCTCAGCGCCATCTTTCCTTTAACGCTTCCGCTACCGGACTCCTATGTGAAGAGGCCCTAACAATGTCCCAATGAGGTGACAATGTAGGAACGTCCATGCCTTTAATAAGATTTGGAATCGAACCCACTTTGTGGAAGCTCGAGATGCTAACCAATATATGATGTTGGCGGCAGGTTTAATGGCAAGAAGCAAATTTCAAATGTAATTACAAACTATACTTTATTGCTCTATTTTAGCTTTCAACTAAAACTGAAAAGTGAAAAAGTCCGAATGCACGAGGCTTACGAAACATTATACCAAGCGAAACTCCCCCTGCTTAACGTGTAGAGTTGATTATCGACCTCTCCCCGACCCCAATTACTTCCTACTGTAGACACAACCAATTTATTAGTTAAAGTTGGTACTAGGTAGAATTGTTGGCTGGGGAGAACGTCTACGTCCTCTGCATTCTCAATATCTAAAATAAAAATTAGCAGGGTGTTAAATATTTGTTTGATACTAGATGTATTATCTGGCTTCGCTCGGGATTCAGTTTCTGTTATTATTTTTTTCAATGATTAGCCTAATGTTATAATGTTCTACAGTTTTCGCTAAAATTCTTTTGCGGTAGAAAATAGCATTAGTTTGTTTCGTTGTTCATCGCTTTCCTCTCCTTTCGATGTTGAAGCTCGAAGACAATCGTATGTTCGACGCGTTAAAAGTTTCTTCATCAGTCTCACTGCTTCGGATCACTAGAATTCAAATTCTGTTACCTTCGAGCTTTTGGGAATGTTTTTCTTCAGATTCTTGTGTTCGTCTAACTGCATTTCGAATTCTGTTGGCTTCGCTCTCTTCTGTTTTTTTTTCATCACATTGCTCATTTCTCAACAATCTTTGACATTTCCCCCTTACTTCTTCAGGATTAAAAGTTGCTCTCCTCTTTTTGGGCATTTTAAAGCATTAATTTACAGCTAGTCAATAACGTTTGAAAGGATTGAGATCACATTCAATATTAAAACACAGCAAATCTGGTAATTATTATAGAAAAAGTATATACACGTATTTCATGCACGAAATTCTTTCTCAAAACTAAATCGTCTGCTACGTTTCAATGCCACTTTCAGACTTTCTTAATTATAATATACACGTATTTCATGATTGCAATTCTTTCTCAAAACTAAATCATCTGCTATGTTTCAATGTCCCTTCAGTTATATAAATCATCGCGTCAAGGCTAAACGCACGTGGTTCTAGCTAAGTCAACGTGTCCTGTAGTATATTTGAGCTTGAACAGGTAGCTTGGGATAGTTTCAATTCATGAAATGGATAGATAACACATTCATTGAAAATTAATGACTTTCCATCCTTATATTTTCATTTTTAAAAAGAAACATTCCGGCGTTACCACGTACATGAAAATAATATATCAAATTCATTCTTGCATGCGCCAATATATGAATAAATTACGTTTTTAATTCATGTCTATTTATTTTTACGGAAATGTTATAATTTAATTGGCAACAATGAAATGTTACAATGGCTTTAAACAGAAGTATCCGGGAAAATTTGGCGATTTTTTTGGCGATTTTCAATATCCGTTGATACTTCTAACATAATTCGGGAATGGAACGTCGTAGCGGAATGAAAATAGTCTATAACCATCGCGCAAGTTCAAGCAATAAGTTGACCAAGTTTCATCGCAATTGGATGAACGGTACGGCAGCGCATAAAATACGAACAAACAAACAAACATTCATTTTTATATATAGAGATTGGTGTAATTATTTTGTTGAATCATTGAGGAGACGAATATTATCTACTATACGTTACGAATATTATCTACTATACGTACTAGACATTATCTACTATACGATTTATTGAACGACATCAACAACAGGAACAGAAGCAGAACAAAAAGTGAGTAGAAGTGGAAGTAGAAAAAAGTAGTAGTGGAAGTAACAGTAGTTAATACATAACAAAAGGTGGCTACTAGTTTCAAAAGAATTAATTTCTTTATCAGACCGATGAGCAGTATATGTGATATTGTTTCTGTGGCCAATACTTAAATCGAATTGTCCAATAACAGCTAATGCTCCTCGGTCTGATGAAGAACTATTAATTTGTTCAAAATTAGTTGCCATCATTTTATTTTTCAATCGGGATATTAAGAAGCTGTGTGCTCCTGTCTACGTCTTCCGTCATGAAGCGCAAGTCATGAAGACAAGGAGCGTAAGCTTCAATACGCGGTCGAAGTGTGACGTCACGTCCTCCATTAGAGCACCTCCGCAATGGCGGCCCATGTTATTCTCCCATAGGACGGGTAAACAAATATTAATATCTCTTAAACTAACGAATATTATCTCCCTGCACGTCCTGAAATCGATGAAGGATCAAAAAATACCCTACCTCAAAAATTGAAGAATGTGATTTCGTGCAAGAATAAGAACAGATGGGATTTTAAAATTCCATTCCTCTAAGCCTATCGCTGTCAAAGATACGCTTAGAGAAAGTGATACTCTTGAAATTTTTTATTTATAGTGTTTGTGAATAGTTTTTTATGTTGTTTCTGTCTATGTGGATATTCTAACATAATCTAAGATGAATTAGTAAGTAGATTTTATTCCCAGTAACACTGATTTATCTCTAGTGCCATTGTGTTTACCACAATTTGAATGTGTTCCTGATGGTAACGGTATTAAAATGTCACTTTCGATAAAAATTATTACGGTAAAACTACGTATGTACCTTATTGTTCATTCGATTTTCCTCTAATATTTGTATGGTAACATTCTTAAAGCACTATAATCCACTTTGCAGAATGAAAGGGTTCTTGAAGTTGATATATTGGCTAGTAAAGTATTCTGTATTGTTTTTTTTTATGTGTTAGATGTATGCTTTTATTAATTTCTTTACCTGTGTACTTGATTCCCTTCCCTTAAAACTGAATGGGTGTCTGAGTAGGATAGATTTAAGTCAATTTATTCTATGTCAGATTTCTTTTCAGAAATCCTAGAAACTATAAGATTACTGACATACTTTAC
Source organism: Dolomedes plantarius (assembly GCA_907164885.2). Classification (NCBI taxonomy): domain Eukaryota; kingdom Metazoa; phylum Arthropoda; class Arachnida; order Araneae; family Dolomedidae; genus Dolomedes; species Dolomedes plantarius. The sequence goes on along the minus strand of OU015490.1, from coordinate 192,634,243 downwards.
GGCTAAATATTTTTTCAGCCATTGATTTCATGCATCCATTTTGTTGCTGGCTGGGTTTTATGATGGGATTGTTTGATTTAATATTAGTGTGTTATCAACCGTAGTTTAATGCAGGACTCTTAAAGTATGAAGCATGAAATAATTGATTTGTTTTGCATTGTTCTTATATAATACAGTTAGTGGAAGTGATACTCTTCAAATTCTTTATTTAATGTTTATCAACAGCTTTTTTAAAATGTTGTATCTGTTTATGTGAATAATGTAACATTCAGTAAGTAGATGTTTTCCCTAATAATATGCCTATTGTGAGAAAACTGTTCGATAATGACTATGAATACTTTAGAACAAGCACTTTATTTAGATACGAATTACTTACGATACACGATACAATTTTGAAATGAAAGCGGAACTGTTTTACATTTTTGTTGATGTGGAGTTGAGAGGCAGTTCTTCTGCATGGGCAAACGAATTTACATTAATCAAGGAGTTTGCCTCAATATATCCTCCCACCTTGCAATTTGATGGAAACATAAAACAATAAAAATTGCAAAAAATAATCAGAGGTCCAATCTAGTGGGTATTTTTATACGTCGTCCGGTTCTAGTTCGAATGTCTGGAGCAACAGAAGGTGCGGGAACTGGACCATCATCAGTTGGTTTGGTTGATCCCGAGGGAATCTCCACAACGGCTGGAATGTTGTCTTTTAACAGGTAAAAAAATTGGATTTCTGGACTTCTAATTTCTAGGGAATAAATTCGCTGGAAAGGTCTAATTTTTTATCCTTCAGCTGTCTTTATTCTGGCAACTCTTGAATGCCCGTCTGCTCCAGGGAAAATTTCAACTATTAGACCCAGCGGCCAGTTCATACGTTTTCGGGGGATTCCAAAATAACTACATCACCTACTTGCAAGGTATCTTCCCGACTTCGTCCACGATGCACAAGCATGGCTAAATATTCGTTGCGGAATCTCATTCGTAAATCATTTCGAAGTTTTTGAAGGTAACGCAATCTTTTATTTAAGCTGTTATGATCAATCTCATCTAAATCTGGGACTTCAGCACTCGGAATTCCCTGCATAAAATTTGAAGGTGTCAGCGGTTTCAATCCTTCCGAGTTGTCATCGATATACGTTAGAGGCCTGGAATTTATCGTAGCCTCGCAATCACACAGGATAGTTTCTAGCTCTTCATGCTTAAGAATGGATCTGCCCAAAATTCTTCTCAGGAGCTCTTTCAACATGCGGATCATTCGCTCCCACCAACCGCCCCACCAAGCGACAGTTGGGGGATTGAAATTCCATCTTATTTTCTTGATGGTAGAAAAACTCATAATACACTTCCAATCCATATCTTAAAGAGCGTTGTTCGTGCCCACAAAATTAGTGCCATTATCTGTATAGATAATACTCACTCTTCCTCTTCGTGCAATAAATCTTCTTAGAGCCATTATAAAAGCTTCGGTGGATAGAGAATTAACTAGTTCTAAATGAACAGCTCTATAAATGGCTCACGTAAAAAGGACAATCCATGCCTTTTCACCTGAAAGTAGGAATAAAGGGCCAGCTAAGTCAATTCTTGTTACTTCGAATAAGGCAGCATGTTTTATTCTGTTTCTCGGTAAAGGAGGTTCCGTGCGTTTAGCTTTAAATCTTTTGCAAATGACACAACATGAGCAGATTTTCTTCGCTTTTCTCCTAATACCTATTATCCAGTAATTTTCTCTCAGGTTAGATATCAGAGTTCCAAGGCCAGAGTGTTGTAATTGGCAGTGCTTCTGGTGGATAAGTCGGTGAATAATTGCGTTATCACCTGGTAACAATATGGGACATTTGAAGTCTTCATCTTCATCGCCTAGGACTAATTTTGTTCTCACTCTAATGATCCCATCATTATCTTTAAATGTTTTCATTTCTTTAAGAACTTCAACTACTTTGCCTTGAAAAGTTTCCCCTCTGGATTAACCTCAATAATATTTTCTCGCATTTAGAACCTCTTCATAAACTAGTTCTCCTTTCCTGGCATATTCATTTTTCCGACAATTGTTGATGAAACGCATTATCCATGCGATCATCCTAATAAGTTTTGAGTATTGAGAGAAGTAGAGTAAACTATCCGTAAAATTAGAGGTCTCTTGAGCTACAACGGTCACCACTAATTTCTTCTTTTCAGAATCCACAAGATCTTCATCAGCACTTGGGACTTCAGCTACAGGCCATTTTACAGGATCTTCTTTCAACCAGTTAGGTCCCTCCCACCATCGACTCTCGAGCAAAGTTTTAGCATTGCAGCCTCTGGAGGGTAGATCTGCAGGATTCATAGAGCCTGGTACATAGTGCCAATCATCTGGGTTTGTGTAACTTCTGATCTCGGCAACGCGATTTCCAACAAATGTCTTCCAGCAGTTTTTCTTTTAAATCCAAGTTAGCGCTACAGTTGAATCACTCCAGAAAAAAACTTTGCATCCCTGCAAATTAAGTGAGTCAACTATCTGGTTATATAAGCGAGTTGCAAGAAGTTCTAATCGTGGGATAGTAATATCTTTAGTAGGTGCTACTCTTGATTTGCTGGCAACTAACTGCACCGAAGTTTTCCCCTCATAACATGATCGTATGAAAATACAGGCTGCGTAGGATACTCTGCTAGCGTCGCTGAAACAATGTAGGCTGATTACACAATGCTTAAAGGGTCCAGTTACAAGTCTTCTGGGTACCGTACAATCTTTTAAAAAGTGCAGATGCTTGAACCAGTCTAGAAATTCTTTTCTCATATCCGGTGGAAGTACTTCATCCCAACCAAGTTTTACTTTCCAACTTTTCTGTATTATTAATTTTGGGATTACAGTAGTAGGGCTAGTATAGCCAATAGGGTCAAAAATACTTTGAGCTAAGGACAACAAAGTTCTTTTGGTGACAGAGCTTTCTGAAAATGTGCTTGTACCCAAATTACATGAGAGTTCATCTATTTGGACGTCCCAAGAAAGTCCCAGTAATGGAATATATCTTTCATTAGTTTCACATTCTATAACCCCATCCGGAGAAGTTGTCCAACCTCGTAGATCGAATTGGGCTGAAAACATCAATTGTTTGGCTTCAGAGATGAAGACTCTAGCCTCTTCCTTCGTTTCTAGACTTAGGACACAGTTATCAATATAAAAGGAGTTCTGGAGCAACTTAGCAGTTTTCTTCAACTCTTCTGGTGCGTGTTCAAGATGATATGTTATTGTTGCTCCTAGTAAAAACGGGCTTGGTGAAGCACCAAAAACAACACGGCAATGGCGTAAGGTTATGATTTCCTCTGTCTTCCGATCTTTCCACCATAAGAACTTGAAATAATCCCTATCATTTGGAGAAAGACTAATTTGCAAAAATGCTTTTCTGATGTCGGAAGTAATATCAATTGCATGCTTTCGAAACTGCATCACTAATTTGGGAATTAACTCTATAAATTTGGGCCTTTTTCTAAACAATTGTTCAAAGAATTACCCTTTTCATCTCTAGCGGATGCATCGAACACGGGGGCGTATTTTTGTAGTCGTGCTACTACTCTTGAAAATGGGTCGATGTGGTAAGTAATGCCCAATACCATCATCTTCCTTGACTAATTCTACGATGCCTAAATCTAGCCATTCTTTGAGAATGTCGTTGTACTCTTCTAAATGACCTGTGCGAACAAGTGTTTTTGTGGTCGATATGAGGCGTTTTTTAGCAAGTTCCTTATTATTAGTTAATTCAGGATGCCCTTCCTTCCACGGAAGACTAACTTCATATCTGTTATCTTCAATCCGCTTAATAGTTCTATGAAAGAAATTTAAAGTCTCAGCCTCTATGTCTTGTCTAGATTTAATTTCTGATGGATCTCTAATGCCAATCACATCCAAATCCCATAATTCTGTTAAATCCAAGTTGCAAGAGCAACTAATATCATTTAAAGATCTAACAGAACATGCTTGTTTACCTTGGAGACTCCATCCCAGTTTGTATTAACTGCTACCAAATTATCGTCAATTGGAACTATTGTTCCGGTCAATAAAGAACCCAAGTAATCGGCCCCAATTAACAAGCTTATTTCCGGTGTGTTTTCTCCCACATCACTTAATACTATATTTTTCTTCCTCAGAAGAGGGTACACATTAAGATTCGTAACACGGGGTATAGTTCCACAAATTTTTGTTTCATCTAAAACGGAAATACGACATTGAAATTTTGAACATAAGCTTTGCAAAGTAATATCATAGGCATTATGTAACTTTTGTTCAGTTTCGCTACCCCGAAATAAACCATGACTCAAAGTTTCTTGATTTGATATTTCTAGCCCTAATTTGTCTGCTATATCCTTTCTAATAAAAGATCTTTGAGAACCTGTATCAAACAATATCCGGATAATACCAGATTTTTCCTTACTCGTAATTCTGGCAAGAACAGTCAAAAGAAGAGTTGGCGAATTTTTCCTAGATATCAACACCTCAGCATTTGGATTTTCATTCATTTCTTTCTTGGCATCTTTTGATTGGCGTGGTTTTGGACATACAACTGTATGATGTCGTTTATTACAAATGAAACACTTGACATAACTTTTGCATACCTTCGAATTATGCCCTATTTTTAAACAAGAAAAACATGCCCCTTTTTTACGCAATATTTCTTTCTTTTCATCATATGGTATATCATTTGCTTTAAAACATTCTGTAGAGTTAGGAGAAACTTTATTACACCACAAACATAATTTATCAGATTTAGTGTATTTATTTTCACTCGCTACAATACACGCTGCGGTGGGAATGTGACGTCGAGATTTCGATGTATCAAATTCTTTGCTACATGCAAATCCGGAACGGGCCAGATTCAAACGCTCTTCGCTTTCCACTTCGAATCTCAAAAATTCTAAAAGACTAGTTAAAAGATTAACTTCTCTCCCAGTTTCAGTTTTCACTGTTCGCGATCGTTCCCATGTTTTCATTATTTCCTCTGATAAAGCAGAGTCGACTAAGGGGTACAACATTGCTGCATATTTCTCAGAAGTTACTCCCAAAGTTTTTAATGCACGTAACTGAGTTTCCAATCGGTCATGTAGGATACGCAAAGTAAAGTTTTCTCCATTTTTAACTTGAGTTAAAACTAAATTCAGAAGTTCACGAACATAGATTTCAATCAACAACTCATCACGTGCAAAACGCGACTTCATTTGTTCTATGGCCTTAAAATAATTTGGCCCAGATGGTGGAAAACTTTCTACGAGGTCTCGGGCTGAAGAGCCGATTTCAGTAGCCTGCAGTAAATATTGGAATTTATCATCAGAGTCTATCGTATCATCTTCATGAATTTTTTTAAATTGCCCCCAAAATCCAATCCAATTTTTTACATCTCCATCAAATCGTTTCAATTCTAATTTAGGAAGTCTAAAATTTCGCTTACCTTGAGACGTGACACTTGCATTATCGTCTATATTAACTTCGTTTTCCAGAAGATTCGTGACTTTCGATTTCGCGGTAATGCATTGATCACGATAAGATTCAGTTACATCTATATCTTTTGAAAATTGTTCTTCATCAAAATCTTCTGCGTTTAACCATAATTCTTTTATTTGTTCATCTAAATCAAAGAGGCGATTCGCTTTATCCTCTAATACACTACTTGCCGGTATCACGTCACTTCTAATTACCGGTTCAACAGTCAATTTCGATTCCAAAGTTTTTAAAGAGTTCGTAAATAATCGCCGGAGTTGTGCTCGTTCTCGCTTTAGGTTATCCATAGTCCTGTCACGGACGCCAGAAATGTGAGAAAACTGTTCGATAATGACTATGAATACTTTAGAACAAGCACTTTATTTAGATACGAATTACTTACGATACACGATACAATTTTGAAATAAAAGCGGAACTGTTTTACATTTTTGTTGATGTGGAGTTGAGAGGCAGTTCTTCTGCATGGGCAAACGAATTTACATTAATCAAGGAGTTTGCCTCAACACCTATTAAAGCTTTTTTGTTATTGTTTTGCATTATAAATATTGAAAAGTAGTGTTTGGTAACATTGTTTCAGCTATGTATTCTTTATAACTACTTATGCTTCATAAACAATAACTTTACATTTATAGCAGACAAAAAAAAAAATAAACTGATTGCTGCAACATTCTCATTTATTTTTTTAATGAAGTAGTGTTTATTTTTAATGATTCTTCCATTTGAGTACACATGTAGTATACGCAACGAACGCTAAGGGGCGATTTTTCGCCAAATCTGATGGTTGATTGGCGGTTTTTATATTCTGGCAGGGAGGATTTTAAGATCAGATGGTATTTTTTTGAATTTTTTTGCGATAAAGGGTGCAGATTTCTCAGACGCACCGCGTTGACAGCTTGGTGATTTTGTGTTTTGGCATGGATGTAACTTTCTGCCAAGCTTGGCGATTTTGTCTTTTGGCGTGGACGCAATTTTCTGCCAAGTTTGGCGATTTTGTGTTTTGGCATGGAAGCCGTGGATTTTGTCTGGCAACCCAGTTTGAATGGGTATTTAATCGTTGTTCTGTTGTTGGTCGTACTCTTGCTTTACTATTATTTTTATTTCCGTGGATCTTAATTCTCTACTTAAATTTTCTTTTCTTTTTTTTCTCTCATGTGTCAGCGCCATCCTTGTAACTTACTTGTAATTATTTTTCTCTCTTAAAATTAACTTTTTAGTTGTTTTCTCTCACGCGTAATTCTCTTCTTAATACTTACTTCCTCTTAAAATTTTAACTACTGAGCACTCCCACCGTGATTACATTTATCTTGCTTACAGGAGATAAAGCCGACAAGCCAAGGGACTCCTCAACTAAACTCCAATTGGAACAGATGTGCCAGACGCACCTCCCTTGGCGACAAGTTGGCGACAAAAAACTTTTGAAGCCAACTTGTCGCCAAAACAGGTTACGTGGACATTTTACGCTTAAAATAACAGATATACACAAAATATCAATAACAACCCAAATATAAAAATAAATTCAAAACAAACTTACCAATGGCAATAATAAACTTTCAAAAACATGACACAAATCCACAACAGCTACTTTAAAACATACACGAATATATCTAAAAACGGCTGTATTAAAATTCAAAACCTAAACAGAAATGCTCAACCGCTACTTTAAAACATACGCAAAAATATCTAAAAAGGGCTGCATTAAAAATATATATCTAAAAACGGCTGCATAAATGCAAAAACTAAAACCTTAAAATTAATGAGAAATTTGTTAGGTGGGCGGCCCCCCCCCCCCCGCTAAAAAAGTCAGTATAATACAATTTGTCAGTCCAACTAATAATAACTAATTTAAATAAACATAAAAAAACACCTTGGTTAAATATATATTTCTTCATTAAACATATATTACAGCACAAATTCAAACGATCTATTTCTATTATACAGCCTCTATTTTAGACACTAAAATCCCCTGATATTTCTAAATTACACTAAATACTGAACAGATAATAAATAAATGAACAAAAATAAATTGAAATATACAACCAGAGTATTGTATCCAAGCTGCATCCTAGCTGAAACTTAAAATCTGAATTCAAACAAACGAAAAATTCAAAAACCGTTGCCACAACATAATATAACTACACTAAAGAACGTTTAAAAAAACCATTCAATGACGCAAAACACAAGACACACCCGAATCTGGCAACAAAAAAATCCTAAAAGCAACAAAAACACCAATTGGCAACACCAAAGTAAAATCTACTATCCAAAATACGTCATTAATATTTCGCAACAACATGGCCGCCATACTATATCACGTACACAAAACACACAACTAGCCGTTCAAACTGGGTTGCCACAAAATAACAAAATCTCACCAAAATCGCATGGCTGCCACACCAAACACAAAATCGCCAAACTTAAAAAAATTGTCAACTTGGCAACGAGGTGCGTCTAACACATCTGTACCCCAAATTTATTGATAAAAACGTGCATTTGATTTGTGAAAAGCTAAGTACAACAAATAGAAGTTTTAATTATTTATGAGATTAATATATTATCTATAATACTACTACATAACATAAACAAATATTACATGAACAATAAAATTACTTGTAATTTGGATCAGATGAATTATCCTCCTTCTCTCATGTTTAATTTCAATGTATAAAATGACTAATGTCCTCAGTTCTGAGAATCAAGTACATTTAGTACTTATTGTAAAGAAAACATGTGAAATTAAAAAAGCTGTTATTAAAAACACATTTACTTCTTTCCTTTATGAGCAGGAAGTTCAATTTGTTGCACTTTATTACTGTCAAAAATTGTTGGATTATTTCTTTTATCCCCTCCTTTAAAATGGTAGCTATATAATCTGGAATCTCTACCAGGTTTTCTGTCACTACGCCTGAAAAATACCACGATCAATAAACTTTAAAACATTTGCATGTTTTATTTATTACATATACATTCAAAATTATAATTATTCGGTTTCCCTTGTATCACTGAATTGAAGCTCACTAATTTTATGAATCTAACCTACATGTTCGCTCCATATATATTTTCATACAAAAAAATCTATTATTATTTGGTTTTCAGACAATTTGACAAACAATAACTATAAAATTTAAGACAAAGAAACTATTGTAGATTTCTGTTTATAATAGAAGTCCTGAAAACTTTTCTAAATGAAAAAAAATTTCATCCTAAATTAAGAATTTTTCAAAGCTTAAATACAACAGAAATTCAGTATGTATCATCTAAAACATTTAAAAAAATTAAATAGCTATTGAATACCATAGATTTACTATAACGTGGAGACCAAGAAATGTGAAATTAACATATGTGGAAAAATGTACTCATAAATTAAAAATGAGAATATTAAAACTTCTATTTTCAAACTTACTTTGCCATTCAGGTCCAAAGAGCATGCTTTACATCCTTTGGAAAGCGGTAGAAGGAACAGTGATTTTAACCATTTTATGCTTGCAGTCTGTAGCAAAGCATATGAGCATTTTTTAACTTAAAAAAAACACACACCTGTATTAAACTTCTAAATGATAAACTCATTATTCCCTTAAAACATGGACAAATGAATTTTATAATCTTTACTTATTAAATAATGCTACATTTTAAACCAACAAAGATGTACAGACTTTAACGATATAAAAACGATTGAAAAAGAATCAACTGTTTATACATATGCATATATATATATATATATGATGACCTTGGGGGTAAAAAGTGATAAACCACGTTATTGTAGTTTAGAGATAAACAGATTTATATTTTCATAAAATATTTGCTATTACATATTTCAAATTGCAAAACTTGTTGCTAAACATTTTTTGTACATAATACCCTCCTTAAAAATGCCATTAAGAGAAAAAGTAATGAAATCAACATTTATTACAATTTTAACACACTGAACAATTTAATGTAGCTATAAATATGAGGGTTATAATTGTTTACATGCAATAGCAGTTAAAGAATGAAGATGAGATGGCCACTGCTTTTTTTGCACAAGCAATTGTGTACTTTTTATATTGTAAAAATTCATAATGTGATTAGCAGACAGTAATATCTTTTCATTTGAGTGACTTAAAAATAATGAGTGCAAACAGTGTCAACATTGTAAAAAGACAAAAACATTATTCATATAATGCCTAATAATGGTACAATATATTAGTAAAATATTGTCCTAATAAGCATTTTACATTACCGTATGTAAATAGTTACAAACAATATTGCAGACAATGGTGTTAAACATAGCTACATACAATCTGCAAAACGTACCTGCACGAGTTCTGATGAACTTTCACCATCATGTGGGGAGAGATGTGGGTTATCATTTTTTACCCCCCCGAGACCCTCATATATATAAAACATACATTGTGTATGTATTTATAAGAATATATATATGAGTGTATTGTGACAACGTCAGAGTTGAAAATTGAAAGCCATGGTTCGCCACTGGACAGTAGACGAAGATTGTTTATTTACAACAGCGTTGGGAACTTTTTCCACGCGCGAGATTGGGAGTTTTTTCCGCGCGCCAGGATTTTTGTAACTCAGCTCCGCGCGCTGAGATGTGATTGTAACTTACTTTTAAAATGTGTGTTCTTTTTTTTATAATAAATAGATGCATGAGATGTTAATCGTCCATGTTTAGTGCTTTTCGCCTTACACATTGGATTTCTTTAATAGTGAGCCAACAGGCGAAGCTGTTACAGTCTATATATATATATATTGAAAATGGAGGTTCCACCGAGATTTTGAATGCGGAATCCAGCGATAAAAAATATTGCGTGGAGGAAATAAAAGGAGGTATTTCTTTTTATTTAATACAGTACGTGCCTGAGATTTTGTTGCCGCCTTGGCAAAGTTAGGAACTTAGTGTTTGCTATTAGGCTAAACTAGTTGAAAGTTTTGGATGTATATTGGGGGGCCAAACTGGCTTATATGCATCGATTTAAAATAGCAGTTCACAAGTACCAGACTGACTTATTTTTATCTAGAAACTCTAGATTTGGTTTCGTATGTGTAATAATTAAATTGTGTATCCTCTGTTAGTTCGAATTACATAAAGTGTGTTCGTGTTTCAAGTGTATCTAATGCCAAATTGGCTATTTAAAATCTTAAAACTTAAGATAGTTGAGATATATTTTTTTTAATGCCAAACTGGCGATTTGAATTCTTAAAATTTCAGATAGTTGAGATATTGTGTAATGCCAAACTGGCGATTTAAAATCTTAAAACTTGAGATAGATGAGATAAATTTTAATGCCAAACTGGCGATTTAAATTCTTAAAACTTAAGATAGTTGAGATATTGTGTAATGCCAAACTGGCTGAAATAATTAAATGAATAACGATTCATGTATTAAAAATCGAACTGATTTTTAAGTAAATTGTGTTTGTGTTTTGTAAAGATAAAGAATATTTTATTTTGTATTGAATACTGCTAAAGCCAAACTGGCAGATATTAAGTGTGTAATATAATTTATTTGTGCAATTTAGAATATAGTAGTGTTAGATTCGGAATTTAATATGGCTTATCTTGGCCAAGGCCGGAAGGAGGACTTGAAGGTGATTGCGAGAGAATTAGGGGAAAATGTAACAGAAGACTTAAAGGTAATTGATCTGCTTAACTTAATTTTGAAAAGTAGTAATTATGAGGAAGAGTATATAAAAGAACTTCTTTCAACTGTGATCAGAGAAAGAAAAGAAAAAGAAGAGGAAAGAAAAAAGAAAGAACAAGAAAGAAAAGAAAAAGAAGAAGAAAGAAAAAGAAAGAAGAAAGGGACTTTCAATTGGAAAAGCTAAGATTAAGGAAAGAAGAAGAAAGAAAAATGAAAGAAGAAGAAGAAAGAAGAAAGAAAGAAGAAAGGAACTTTCAGTTGGAACAACTAAGATTAGAGAAAGAAGAAGAAAGAAAAATGAAAGAAGAAGAAAGAAAAGAAGAAGAAAGAAAAAAGAAAGAAGAAAGGGACTTTCAATTGGAAAAACTAAGATTAGAGTTACAGTTAAAGGAAAACAAAAACTCTGAGGAATCTATTAATTCTAGTACAGATTTTAGTTCTAAAATTGAACTTCAAAAGCTAATGCCCAAATTTGATGAAAAAGGGGGTGAGATAAGTTTGTTCTTAGAGCTTTTCGAACGACAAGCGAAAGTTCTTAAGGTACCCCGAGAGAAGTGGGTCACTAAATTAATTGGTGTTCTGCCATTAGAAATTGCTCACTTGATAGCTCGTGAACCTGAAGAACAGGCTAGTGAGTATCCATATGTTAAGACCTTATTACTTAAGCGTTTTAAGATGAGCCCAGAGAAGTTTCGCCAAAATTTTGTGAAACTGCAAAAATCACCAGACCGTACTTGGCAGGATTTTTACTACGAGATGAAAAATTATCTAGAAGGCTGGCTAAATGGATTGAAGATAGAAACCTATGAACAATTAAAAGAATTGATGATCGTTGATCAGATAAAGAAAAGGGCACCGAATGAATTTAAAGAAAACTTTTTGGATCATTGGACATCCATTACTTCCCCAGTTGAACTTGTAACCAAGATTGACGAATTTGAGGATGTGAGAAAGTGCATACGGGGTAAAACTCCTTCGATGAGTTACAAGGATCAAAGTAATAAAAAACCATGGCAATCGAAACCTTGGAAGGGAAATAGTCAGAAAAAGGAAGATACGTATGCCGTAAAAGAAATGGAAAACTTCCACAAGGTTAAGAAACCAGATCCCAACTTCGATAAGAGGAAACAGTTTCATTGTTTTGAATGTAGGGATACCACACATATCAGGCCTGATTGCCCTAAACTCAAAAAGAAAAACAGTATAGGCAGCGTAAACTATATTAAGAATAAAGTTGATGAAGACCTATTAGCTCCATACACCATTCCTGGTAAAATAAATGGGACTAGCATTCCTATACTTAGAGATACTGGAGCAACTGTAGATGTAGTGTGCCAGAAATATGTGTCGCCTCAAAGAATGACAGGGGAACATGTATGGGTGCAACATTTACTGAACGAGCAGATGTCTTGCTTGCCTTTGGCCGAAATTGAAATTGAATGCGAATTGGGCCATGTCACCACTAAGGCAGCCGTTCTCAGAGATAACTTGGACCAAGGGAGGTACATCCTTGGAAATAAAACCGCCTCTCTGTTAGAAGAAACTAAAGATGACAGTAGGAAGAAAAAGGAAACTGTGAACGCAGTACTTACAAGAGCGCAGCAGAGAAAACATCTTGCTGAAGGAGGAAGCTTGTCAAAATCCCAAGAAGAGAAATTTGAAATGTCCAAAAAGACAGAGTTAGAGAAAGAGGAAGAAAATGATCTTCCAAGTACAGAAGTTCAACTTTTGCCAGAAATTGATGAAACTGAAGTTATTTTGGACTTGGTAAAAGTCAATTCAGAAAAGTTTGCTGAAGAACAACAGAAGAGCAAAGATCTGGCTCCGTTGTTTACATTAGCCAAAAAGGCCTCGACAGAATCAAAAGATTTCAGAATAGTTAAAGATAAATTACTGGTTAAGAAGAAAGTCGACAAGATGGGGAAAGAAGTTGATATACTTGTGGTTCCTGAATGTTTTAGGGAGCAAGTCAAAAGCATGTGCCACGAAGGAACGTCAGCTCACTTAGGAGTCGCCAAAACAAAGGACCGAATGGTGAAATATTTCTTCTGGCCGAATTGTTACAAAGAAATAGAGGAGTTTGTCAAAACCTGTGATGCTTGTCAACGAGCCGGCAAATGTAATGACAAGAAGAAAGCCCCATTAACTTTGGTACCTGTCATATCTGAGATTTTCAGCAAACTAAATGTAGATGCTTGTGGGCCCTTGCCCACTACACCAAATGGAAATCGTTATCTGATTACAGCTATGTGCATGGCATCCAAATATCCAGATGCAGTAGCGGTAGCAGATATTGGATCAACGTCTGTAATTAATGCATTATTGCAGATATTCAGTCGTATGGGTTTTCCGAAGGAAATACAAACTGATCAAGGGACCTCATTTATGAGTAACGTAACTGTAGAATTTTTCCAGAGATTTGGAATAAAAACCATTAGAAGTTCTGTACACCATCCTCAGACTAATCCAGTCGAACGATTCCATAGGACCATCAAAAGAATTTTGAGAGTGTTATGCATTGAAGCTGCTTCTGAATGGGAAAGACATGTTCCAGCAGCTCTATTTGCCTTAAGGACTGTCACACATGAAAGTACTGGATTCAGTCCTGCCGAGTTAGTACATGGAAGAAATCTAAGGTCACCGGTCACCCTATTGTACGAACAATGGTTGGAGCCAGATGAAGAAGGAAATGGAGTAGTTGAATATGTGTTTCAGCTAATCAATCGAATGAAGAGAAGTCAGGAGTTAGCTGAAGAAAAAATGGAAGAAATGAGAGACAAACGAAAAAAATGGTATGATCGAAATGCTGTTAAACGAGTATTTCAAGAGGGAGACTTGGTGTTGATCTTATCCACTTGTAGACCAAATAAACTGGCAGTTCAGTGGAAAGGACCTGGCAAAATTGTTAAGAAGTTGTCAGAAACAAATTATGTTGTTAGCTCAGAAGGAAGACAAGAGAAAAATGAAGTTTATCACATTAACATGCTAAAACCGTATTACAAACGGCCAGAGCTTGTGAACATCTTATGGAGTTTAGATGACAACGAACCTGCGGAAATTGAAGAAGATTTTCCGAAGATTGAATCGGATCCTAACATATTCGATTTCAATGAAATAAGGGAGAATAGTGCTTTAGATAAGCTTGTAAATGAAAAACAGCAAGAACAATTGCAGAAAATACTGGTAAAATATGCCAAATTGTTTTCTAACATCCCAGGGAAAACAAACGTTGTAGAACATGACATAGAGCTAATGAACGATAAGCCTATTCGTATGAAACCCTATCGTATGTCACCTAGACAAAACGAGATATTGCAGTTAGAGATCCAGAAGATGTTGCAATACAAAATCATTGAACCGGGTGAATCAGATTATACATCACCCATGATACTAGTTGAATCCCCAGGACGAGATCCTCGACCTTGCATAGATTACAGGAAAATCAATGAAGTTACTAAAACCCAATACTTTGCATTGCCTAACATAGAGCAAAGAGTCGAAACAGTTGCTGCAGCAAAGTACATTACTTTGTTAGATCTAACGAAAGGATATTGGCAGATTCCTTTAAGTAAGAAGGCCCAGAAAATAGCTGCATTCACAACCAACTTTGGGGTCTACCGTCCGTTGAGAATGCTGTTTGGTCTGAAAAATGCCCCATATTATTTTAGCAAAATGATGTCGGACTTGCTACATGATTGTGAAAACTTCGCAATACCTTATTTAGACGACATTGCTATATTCTCTAAAACTTGGGAAGAACACTTAGAACATCTGAAGAGGGTTCTTGACAAAATAAAAAGTGCTCAATTAATCATCAAGCCCAAGAAATGTAAATTTTCTCAAAAAGAAGTCCAGTACCTGGGACACCTTATTGGGGAAGGGAAAAGATCACCAGCAGAGTTAAAAGTACAAGCAGTCCGAGAATTTCCGACTCCGACTTGCAAAACAGAGGTTCGAGCTTTCCTTGGCTTAGCGGGGTACTATCGACAGTACATTCCCATGTTTTCAGCTATCGCCGCCCCTTTGACGGAGACTCTCAAGGGAAAAGAACAAAAAGGGAAGATAAAATGGAATAATGCTTGTGAAGATGCTTTTCGTATATTAAAAGAAAGATTGTCAAGCAAACCAGTGCTTTATGCACCTAACTACCAATAAGAATTCCTGTTGCAAACTGATGCATCCGACACCGGTCTAGGCATAATTTTAGCACAGATCGACGACCAAGGAGAAGAACATCCGATTCTATATATGAGTAGAAAACTCAAACCATCAGAGTGGAAATATTGTACCACTGAAAAAGAGTGTGCGGCTATAGTGTATGCAGTGAAAAAGTTACAGTGTTATTTAGATGGTCATTTACCGTTCATAATACAGACCGACCACAACCCACTGGTGTGGCTCAAAACCCATGCCGGGAATAACCAGAGACTTTTGCGATGGGCCCTGGCGTTACAACCCTTCAATTATAAAATTCAACACAAGAAAGGGAAAAATCACTGCAATGTAGACACCTTAAGCCGGCACCCATATCCTACTTAGTTTCTATTAAACCATGTGACTTTGTAATGTGTATAAAATTTGATCCCTTGTGTAAACAAATTGTTTTGTATTAGTTATAAGTTGCCGGAATATATTTATTTAACTGTACTACTTTAGAGTCTCATGTTTAAGTAATTCTTTATGTAATAGTATTTTGAGGAATTCTGTTTAAAATTGATTAAAATTTTTTAAATTGTATATGATTGTAAAGAATTATATTATGTTGTAACTGGTACATTGTAAAGTGCTATTGCGGGTAGTCTAAATTGTTAGGGACTTAATAGCATTAAATAAAATTTAAATAGGGAATTGGCACAGTACCGTATTAGGAAAAGAGATGTCTTTGTCTATGGCAAATTTGGAGCTTATTTCCTGAACATTATGGAACTCAGACATCTGTTGCCTTCAGCATCTGAACTAGTAACAAGCATGAACTTATCCTGAGTTCGGACAAGTTCAACACTGGAGGGGGGAGGAGTTTGTGACAACGTCAGAGTTGAAAATTGAAAGCCATGGTTCGCCACTGGACAGTAGACGAAGATTGTTTATTTACAACAGCGTTGGGAGCTTTTTCCACGCGCGAGATTGGGAGTTTTTTCCGCGCGCCAGGATTTTTGTATCTCAGCTCCGCGCGCTGAGATGTGATTGCAACTTACTTTTAAAATGTGTGTTCTTTTTTTTATAATAAATAGATGCATGAGATGTTAATCGTCCATGTTTAGTGCTTTTCGCCTTACACATTGGATTTATTTAATAGTGAGCCAACAGGCCAAGCTGTTACAGTCTTTATTTATATATTCACGGATATGTTTTATTTAATGTTATTACTCTAACATTAAATAAAACATATCCGTCTTAACACCAGCCAGTAACAAAAAGGATACATGAAATCAATGGCTGAAAAAAAAAACATAGCCATTAAAGTCTGTTATTTATGAAGCATAAAGAGTTATAAAGAATACATAACTGAAACAATGTTACCAAACACTAACGGTCCGCCCCGGGCCTCACTTACTAAGGGGGCCCCACGGCAGGGCCTTTTCTAAAATTAAATGATAACTTTAGTACAAAAAATTACATTTTTAATTTTTTTTAAAAAATCAGACAAGAACGTTATTGTTTTTATAAAATATTACACTTGCATATTTTAGCGACTTCCAACATTTCACGTGCCCCCCTCCCCAACTTAACTTGAAATAAATTAAAACGTTAATAGAAGTTCAGTTAAAACCATAAAATTGTAGAAAACTTTTAAGAAAGCTGGGTTTTTTGCCGCCTTTTCAAACTGTGAAACTGAAGATTCCGATTATGTCTTTAGCCTTAACATAGATTTTAACAATGATATGATCCATAGCATAAATTCGATGCTATATTTTTTTCTGATTTTATTAATATTATATTTATTTTTCTCATTGTATAACTAACTACTCAAACATCAATTCTATTTTTATTCAATTTCAAAAAATCCCAGCATTTCATATTTTAAGGACCGTCCGGTAGTCAAAGCGCTGAGGAGGGCCCTAACTGAATTCAATTCGTGCCCCCCCCCCCCAAAAAAAAAAAAGAAAAGAAAAGTTAGAAGCACGTTACGCCTATGGTGCTGAGAGATGCCATAGATCTGACGCTGAGTTGCTGAGAATCGCCCGACATTCTTCGTCGTATTCCAGAACCCACGAACTTTTCTTGATGTATTTTAAAATTTTGCACGTAACCGTATTTATCCTAGAAGTGCAATAAACACATGAAAATCATTAAATAGGCTGATAGTCTTTATTTTAGGCAAAGTCCTTATAGACCAGGCCCTGATTTTCCATTAGGCCCGGAACTTGTAAGTTTTTTTGGGCCCCCGAAGGTTGGGGGCCCCAAAAAAACCTTTATTTTAAAAGAAGAAAAAAAAGAAAATTTCCAATTCAGTTTTTTTAAATTTTACCTTTTTCAATATCAATTTTTATTATATATCCTTTCAAATTTGATTGATTGGTTCATCATATGTATAGTTATATGTATAGTTCATATGTATGTTATAGTGTATATAAGGGATTACTAAGTTTTTCTGGTTGCATTGTATTGGTGTTTTAATTTAATGAAGAAGTTAAAATGTTGTATTGCTTTTTGTTATTTGATAATGCTCTAGGCTTCTACGTTTCAAATAGCCAATTCTCGGTAAAATGATACTTTCACAATGATTCATGATTATTTTTTGTGTGTGTCAATTTTGGAAATTTTACGCCCACATCACTGTTAGGGGGCCCCCATCGCCCCATCCCGAGTTGTGCCTAAAGAATTTTCTAAATCGGGCCCTGTTATAGACTGGTTAGTTTTCTGGTGTCAGAAGTCCTGATTTAAGCATTAGGTTGAGGAGAGACTGACGGATGACGGCGATGAGCCTAGAAATTACAGGTAAACCGATTCTTTGTGTCAGATTCTGGCTTTGGCCTAAAAAATTTGAATAATGTTGTGTGTTTTGGAAAATTTGGAAAATTGATCGATGCTGTGGAGAAGCTGTGCGACGAGTCTGAAAACCTAGATACAAGAGGATCAGCTCAGATTATAATGGCAAATGTTTGCGATTTTAAGTTTATAGCGTTTCTACGCCTGTGGTCAGACATTTTGGAGGAAATCAACCACACTCAACACTACCTGCAAATTCAGGGGATTTCCTTGGACAAGACTTTAAATAAACTAAGAGCATTGGAGCTTTTTATTAAGTAAAGCAGAGAATCTTTAGTTAGTGATGCTTTGGACTTCACTTCCCAGAAATGTGAAGAAATGGGAATTGCTATTCAAAAGAGAGGTAGAAAAAGAACGAAAGAGATGATGCCGGGTGAAAAAGCTAAAGATGAGGGTTTAACTTTATAAGAAGAACTAAGGAGGTCCATGTTCCAGGGCCGCCCAGAGACTTTACGGGGCCTGGGGCAAACTTCTGTTGGGGCCCCCAAGAAAAAAAAAATTGCAAAGAGACGAAAACACACATTCAAATTAAGTTATTCATACTTAAAATTTTTTTTGCATGAATGATTAACATAATTATTATATTTCATTGCACTGCTCTCTTGTTATATTTTCTGAGGAAATCTAATAAATAATTTTTTTTAAATTTTTTGGGGGCCCCTCCGGCAGTTGGGGGCCTGGGGCAAAGTGCCCCAGTTGCCCCCCCCCCCCACCTCTGGGCGGCCCTGCCATGTTCCAGTGTGTAGATAGGTTGTATTTGGAACTCCAAACAAGAACAAAATCCATGGAGAACATTCATAACAAATTTGAAGTATTGCAGTCGGTTAATTTGATCAAAGCTCCAGATGAGAAATTGCCAGAAATTATTTCTCGTCTAACTGAAAGTTACGACGAATTTTCTAAGGACGAGGTTTTGCCAGAAATGAAAAGACTAAGACGTAATTGATCTGATAGCCCTTACGTCTAAGGACATCCATAAATCGTTTCTGCATAGATTGAACCAGTTTGAATGTTTCATTAGGAAATATATTATTCCATTCCATAATGATAACCTTCAAATATTAATACAGAGGAAGTCAAAAAGTGGTCAGCTCTTCAAGTTTTGCAGTTCATTGTTGGTATGGAATTTCGAGAGTCAGTACCAAACTTGTGTTTAGCACTAAAGTTGTTTTTGACGATTTGCATTTCAGTCGCAACTTGTGAAAGAAGTTTTTCGAAATTGAAAGTCATCAAAAACTATTTGCGCTCAACAATGAGCCAAATCATACTAAATGGCCTAGCAATGTTATCCATCGAGAATAAGTTGGCTATGAAAACAAACTTTCATGAGACAATTAGACAATTTTCTGATGCAAAAGTTAGAAAAAAGACAATTTTAAAAGGAGGCTTTTACCTATTTGAAATTAATACAGAATTCTTAATTTAACTTGCTTATATGGAATTTTTAAAAAATGTTTGTTTTTAATAAGTTTTCAGAACGCACTTTTTGGAACCCCCCCTTTTTGGAAATGCCCCTGGGTCTCATATAACATGGTTTCACACAACACGGCATTTTCTAGGTGATGTATTCCCATTCTATTTTTTTCATACTGATACTGTGAATGTGTATTGCCTTGTGAAAAGTAAAAATTTTTAAAGTTGAATTACCAATAAAGTTAACGTAGATCAAAGTGAGGTATTTCTTTGGTTTTCCTTGAAGCTACCTGAATATTATAAGTAAGTATTGGTGCCAAAATGGCTCCTATTTTTTATATGAATTATCGCTTTTATTAATCAAACGGCCAAGCCCTTTACCATTCACCTTGGCCCGACGAAAAATTCATACAACGAAAACCAGTGCCGTACAATTGATTTTAACCTTGTACCGAACAGTAAGTTAGCGAGCTCATGGCTCAGGCGGTTAGAACCTTGGTTTCGGAGCTGTGCCGTGCGGTACATCATTGGTTCGATTGCTCGAACCCAGGCCTTGACATAAGACCTTTTTTATTAATTTAACGCTTAAACAGTAATGATCATTGCTCACCTCGTACTGCACGAGTTCGCTCCCATATTCTGTCAATTTTTTTCTCTGCACACAGGGGCGTGCCGACGGGGGGGGGGGGAAACAGGACAGGACCCCCCATACACAGAGCTAAAATAAATTTTTTAAATTTACAAAATAATGCAAAAATATTTCGTATAGGCCTAATAGTAATTGTGTTATTTATTCTTTACCATTACGATCTTTATTGCACTTACATTTTTAGCGATCTTTATTGTTAGAATTTTAGCGCTATACAGTGCCAGAAACAGTATTTCTAAAGCCAAGTGCCGAGCGCTGTTTATACTTCTACAGTACTATCCGCGAACCGCGAGAGTGAACCGAACCCTTGCCTATCAAAGTATTGAAGGCGTCTTTTTTTCAACAGGGCACGCACGCACTGTTTCGTCGCGTATCTGCTTTAAAAAGCTCTTCTTGTTAGATTTTCATTCCAATAATGACGGGGGCGTCACTTTAAATATTTTATCCGAATTCATAGATATATGATTTTTAAGAAGTGGCATCTAGTACTCTAGATAGCCTAAAATGGCACTATTTAACACCTAATTTTCAAAATTTTCCGAGGGAGGACCCCCGGACCCCCCCTTCGGCTGGGGGGTATTCCATACCCCCCAGACCCCCCGGAAGACAACCCCTTCTAGTCCACCCTGATAATAGAGCGTCAGGGAAATGGACGACCCCTAGCACATGGAGACCTTGACCCCCCAGAACAAAATTCTGAGCACGCCACTGCCTGCACAGGTCAATAGCCTGAGGAGACTGTCTGATTAAGGCAAAGAAAGGCTATCTGTCATTAGAAAAAGTTAAAAATTACCTTTTTTTGGGGGGGGGGCAAAAATAAATCCGCCCCGGGCCCCAGATGGTCTAGGTACGCCACTGCCTACACTAGCAGTATATCAACTTCAAGAACACTTTCATTCTACAAAGTGGATTATGGTGCTTTAAGAATGTTACCAAACAAATATTTGAGGAAAATCGAAAGGTACTTACGTAGTTTTACAGTCATAATGTTTATCGAAAGTGACATTTTAATACCGTTACCATCAGCGATACATTCAAATTGTAAACACAATGGCACTAGGGATAAATCATGCAGTGTTACTGGGAATAAAATCTACTTACCAATTCATCTTAGATTATGTTAGAATATCCACATAGACAGAAACAATATATAAAACTATTCACAAACACTAAATAAAAAAAGTTCAAGAGTATCACTTCATCTAAGCCTATGTTTCACATTGATAGGCTTATCGAAATAAAATTTTAAAACACGATTTGTTCTTATTACTGTACGAAATCACAATCCTCAATTTTTGAGGTAGGGTATTTTTATCCCCTTCATCTATTTAAGGACGTGCAGGGAGATAATATTCATTAGTTTAAGAGATATTAATATTTGTTTTTCCGTCCTATGGGAGAATAACGTGGGCCGCCATTGCGGAGGTGCCCAACATGGCGGACGTGACGTCACCACTTCTACCGCGTATGGGGAATTCTTCGAAAAATAGACCGATTATGGTCGTTCACTGGCAGATGACGCGGTAAGTAAAATAGGTGAGGATATTTCATTGCGTTGTATAGACGCATGTTTTTTTAAAATCCTGTAACAAAATTTTAAATATTTTTATATATTTATTGTGGCAACATATAAATCATGAGGTTGAGTGACAACAGCATGAAGCTACAGAAGGAGCGGAAGCTTCAATGGGGAATTTTTCGAAAAATGAACCGATTGTTGTCGCTCACCGGTAGAGGGCGCGACATGCGATCGAAGTGACTATTTTACATTGAGTTATACGGCGTGGTGGTGAAAGTTGTTTTATAAATTTTTAAATTTATTATGCGTGGAGAAATATGCCAAACACGTGTTTTGCCCCGGGTTGTTCTACTGGCTATAGATCAGTCTTAAAAAGAAATAAAGAAACTGGACAGAGAAATCCTAGTATATTTGCTGCTCCTAAGGTAAAAACATTATTATTGTTTTGTGTTAATATAAGATGTATAATAATGAGAGAAAAGTACAGCTGCTGTGTTTTAAGTGAACGCAAAGTTAAGACATCTTAAGTTCTGCTGGAAATAAGCGTGTTTTATTTTTCAATCATCCCTATATCCCATCAAAAATAATCATCACGTGTTCACAAAGCTCTATTGTATGTAAAAAGATGTAAATAATTACTCATACTATTGCTCCAAAGGAAATAGCTCATCAATAAAAGATGTACGATACTTACGTATATAATGAAGCATTAGTTTTTGATGGTTTTCAAATTTTTAATTACAAATTTACCTTCATTAGCGATTGCAATTCATTTGATATGTTTGTGGTATGTAACAAGTTATCAGAGAGTGAATTTTATACCAAGCATACAATTTTCATTTTATAAATATATATTGATTGTGTTTGTTGTTCATTTCAATTCTACTCATTCCAGGATAGTGAACTTTTGGAGAAATGGCAAAAAGCCATCCCCAGAAAAGACAAAGTTTTCAGTAATCGTGACAAGCTCTGTGAGTTGCATTTTGAAAAAGAGTGTATAGAAAGGTCATATGTGACTAAACTCACTGATGGAACAATATTTACTCTTGAGAGAGGGTCACCTCTTTTAAAAGCAGGTTCTGTACCAACATTATTCCCAAATTTACCAAAATATCTGTCTGTTAGAACATGCAAGAGAAAAGCTCCAGCTCCTCGTCATTCTTCATTTGAAAAAAAACAAAAGGCCTAATATAAGTACAGATGTTGAATCTCATACAGAAGCTGAACAACAGCAAAATTATTATTCTACATTTTTGATTCATTTAGAAAATATACAAAAACCAGATTCATGGTGGACAGTAGCATCTACTCAAGAGTATCTGATATGTTCAAAATGGAATTCTAAATATTCTTGTGAGCGACGAGTCATTATTTGTCAGGATTCATCTGTAAAAGTATGTACAGAATATTATTGTTTAAAAAAGTTGAAATTGCAAAATGGTTAATGGTTAATTTTAAAATGTTAAATGGTGTAAAATAATATTCTAAGTATATTACTTCCACCTTAACTATTAGATATAAAAGTAATGAACAGTTGTTTCCAATTGTTGTGTTGATTAATGTAATCATAAGTACTTTTTAAACAGATTTCTTTACTTTAAGAATACATGACATAATGAATTAATGCATATTGATTTTAATCATTAAATATTACTAATAATAGAAATTGAAGTACACTGCTTTTCGAATTTCAGATTTTTTTGGGAAATATAGAAATATCACTGGATGTTGATGTGCATGATATTGAAAGCCTGTCATTTTTACTACAGCATGTTAATGATTTAGTAATTTGCAAAAATGCTGAATCAGTGTAAGTTTAATTTTAATCTGTTTCATTGGGTGGTAACATTTGTTCTTGAACTTTACTTATTGTTTTGATCAAATTTATCTATAGTAAATTGTATATCACACATTTAATTTTTATTTTATAATAATGTATTAATAGTGTATGTTGTTAATTTCAGTTCTTTATAATTATGAAATACTTTTCTTCTATTCAATATATTTTGTGGTTATGGCAAATTGAGCTACACGTCTGAACTAAAGCCATCATTTTTTTTAATTGTGCACAGAAATAAAATATTTCCAGTTAACTTTTCTTAATATTGAATTTTATCACTATTAAGTTAGTTGATAAGTAAATAAGTTTTCATTGTGTGATAAATAATGTTGTTACTATAAATGCTTATGCAAAATCTGTTGAGTATAATTTTTAAAAAAATTAATATTTTCCTATCTTTTTACTGTGATTACAATGAAACCCATACTTTGTGAAAATGCGAAAATATAGCTGATTTGTCCTTATGAATGTTATTTGGGGATTTTTTCTTTTTAATTTGCTGAAAATATTTGTAATCGATAATTTACCAACTTGAAGGTAATTCCTGACAATGCTGGAACCATAATATTGAATTTAATCACTATTAAGTTAGTTGATAAGTAAATAAGTTTTCATTGTGTGATAAATAATGTTGTTACTATAAATGCTTATGCAAAATCTGTTGAGTATAATTTTTAAAAAAATTAATATTTTCCTATCTTTTTACTGTGACTACAATGAAACCCATACTTTGTGAAAATGCGAAAATATAGCTGATTTGTCCTTATGAATGTTATTTGGGGATTTTTTCTTTTTAATTTGCTGAAAATATTTGTAATTGATAATTTACCAACTTGAAGGTAATTCCTGACAATGCTGGAACCATAATATTGAATTTAATCACTATTTAAGTTAGTTGATAAGTAAATAATTTTTCATTGTATGATAAACAATGTTACTATAAATGCTTATGCAAAATCTGCGTACAAAATCTGCTTATGCAATTAAATGCGTACTTTGTGAAAATTCAAAAATATAGCTGATTTGTCCTAGCCAAAGTTATTTGTTTTTTTCTTTTTAATTTGCTGAAAAAATTTGTATTCTGTAATTTACCAACTTGACGATTATACCTCCAGTTTTTGAAAGTGTAATCTGAGATGCTTTGACTGATTTTTTTTTTTCCCCAAAGGAAGATATTTTAAAGTATTGTCTGATTAAATACTAAATTGACTTCCTATTTTATTAGTCCTGATAAGAATTTATTTGGGATTGATAGAAAATGTTGCTTTTTTTTTTTAAAGGCCTGTTATATATGATGTATTATTCATACTTATCTGCAAATAAAAATATTCTTATATTACTATGTGTGTGTGTGTTTTGGTTAATCAGTATTATTTCTCACAATTTTTTTTCCATAAGAGATTATGAACAATGATAAAAAACTTTCTTCACAATTCTTTTCTGTAATTTCATTTCCTTAATTATTAAATTATTACAGAATTCTGAACTAATTTATTCTGAAACCAATACACAATTATTCTGAAAAAGTTTATTTACTCATTTCCTTTAAGAATTTTATTGAATTGTAGCAAAAAAAAACACTTGAAATAAAGATTTTGATTGAAAATAAAAAATTGTTAAATTGAATAAATAAATTCATATTAAATACGCACTAAAATAAAACAACTTGTTTTCGCTAGGAAAAATACGAAAAATCCATATTAAAGCGTATGGTTGTCCGTGTCTAAGCCGCCCGCCAGAGCACGCGAGCGCCCTCTAGGGGCGGCGACAAAAAGGGAGACACATTTTTAACACTGAGCTGCGCCTCCTTCTGTAGCTTCATGGACAACAGTATTTAAAAAAGCTGATTGGTTTTCTGTTCTTTAAAAAGATGCTTGTTACTGAGGCAATTGGCGTATGCCTAAATAATTTACGAATGAATCAGATGTAAAGCGCATGCGTCAGACCTCTACTACTACTTATTCCAGCAATAGCTGTACTGTTAAGAAGCAGCAACTTGTTTGTAAAGCCTCTATGGTGAAATTGTAAATGTGTATATAATTCCAATAAACCAGTGTAATTAAAAGTAGTGAGTATTTCTTCCCTGGAATCTCTTTTAAGCACGGTATTCGTGACAATGTGGCGCCCGGAACATGGACGAAAAATCAGGTAATTTTATTTTGAATTAAGAATTCGCTTTATTCTACGTGAAAAGCAGCTATGGCTATGGAAGCTATAAAACAGAGGCGAAGCGCACCAGTGGCGTAGCGTGGATTTTTGCCACCCGGGACGAACCTTAAATTTGCCGCCCTCCTACTTTTGCAATTTAGCAAAAAAATCTGTGATACTCTGTCACTATTTCAAATAGATTCAAAATAAAACGTCTTTCTTAAATTATAATTTTATTCTGCTTGTTTTTTGCAAGGCAAACTGTTTAATACATTCATCAATGTTAATTTGTACATCTTGTTCGATTGCCAAAATAGCTAGAATTGTGAATCTCAACTTGGACATTGTAGATCTTAAATAATTTTGTTATCAGTTTCAATTTAGAGAAGCTTCTCTCACAACTGGCATTACTTATGGCTGCTGTGAGGAATATTCTCAGCATTATAACTATATTAGGCAACCTTCCTTCAAGTTTGGACTTAAAAATAAACTTTAATAAACCCATTGGGCCGGAATCAATAAGTTCTTTCTTAAAGTCTGTTGTAGCTAAGAAAGCCCGTAGACGCACGCACTCAAGCTTAAACTCTTCTCTGTCAATATCTTGAGGAGCTTGGTCGAGGTTGTATTCCTCATCATCGACTCCCAATATTATTGCAGGCCTTAGAAAGGGCATATTTTTAGGCCAAATTCTGGAGCTGCCGGAACTTTTCTCGAATTTCAGCAGTTACTCTATCTAATGAAGAAAACATTTTTCGTTTTAAATCGTCTTCGTACGATATGCCGGCATCTCTAGTTCCGTCGCCAAAAATGTGTCTCCTAATTCGTCTTGAGGTTCAATAAAAATACCAAATTCTTCACACAAGCTTTTAGCGTAACTTAAAGCTTCGTCTACGGATTCCTCTCGTTTCTCTTCCAATACGCCATCGGAGTGAGGCGTCCATCTTGGAGTCCTTTTGAGAACAAAACTAAGAAACCCAATGGAGATTAACATGGTCACTATTTTGCGAAGACTTTTATTCGAAATCTATTCATACTTAGCGGATTTCCTACTATGTAAACCTTTAAATATTGAAGATCTATGATTTTTGAAAAGATTACGCCTGGAAATGCCGTTTTTAACGAGAAAAACAATAAATATTATTCAGTTTCGAATGTTGCTATGCCAACATCTGCCAAGAAGGCGATATCCGTATTCAAATAGAATATTATGATAACCCTTGTATGGCAACCTTGTATATCAAAACTGTACGAAAAAGATTACAAATCATTTTGAGATTGTTAGAAAAGTTCGTATTCTTGTGAGAGTGACGAGTTGTGTGTCTACGAAAGATATTGATACTTTTTTTTTGTGAGAAAATTTCAACTTAATCGAACGAGAGGATTGAGATGATCTTAAGCCATCTCAATTATAGACGTTCTATTACGACTTGACTGGATTAATACATGCTTGTGTTCATCCATCAATGAAAAATTAAAATTTACCATGTTGTGTTTAATTTTGTTGCTGATTCTTTTTTCTCAAATCTTGGTTTGCATTTTTAAAAACTCAACATGATGTGTTAGATATCAGTAAGTATTTAGAGATATTTCTAAATTCTCCCACTCTCGATAACTTTCGAAGAACTTTCCTGAAGGTTTTCGAAATCAATGAATAATCATCGTTTAATTAAGTGCGAAATGTGACGTTTATATACTATAGGTCATAATTAAAAAAATTTAAAATGCTTTATTGCATAAAACGAAATTGTTTGTTTTTATTAACTGCTTATGCAACTAGTCTCCCATACCTAGCTAGCTGGTGTTACACTTTTGAATAGATTAAATTATATCTGTTTTTAAGTGTTAAGTCTTGCTGGCTGATGAATTAAAAATGTATATATACAATGAGATAATCCACAGGATTCTTGAAATCTAACTATCAAGATATCAATGTATTGTTTATTTTATTTTGTCTTTGCTATCATGAAAATTCTTTAATTGTAAAATTTTAGTATTTCTTCAGATTAATACTGGATAATTTCATGTGGGATATTTTGTCAATAAAACACTCATTATACAGAAGTAATTTAATTGTTAATGATAAAATTTCACCCATGGCTCACCCAGTTACTCTTGTCTACAAATTACAATATGTTTATAAATTATGAACACAATACAGAAAGTGAATTTTATTCACAAAACAGAATTACTTTAGATTGTCTTACAATATATGTATTAATACACAGGATTAAGTATCAAATTTATTACTGATCACCGAAAAATAAATTTAAATTTTTACAAATTGATATTGGAGGTCTGAAATGAGTGAGATGGAATTTGAGAGAAATAAAATGATAGCGAATAATCTGCTAATACCAATGATTAAAATTCTAAATAATATAAGTTTTAAATAGTATAAGTTTTAAATAATATAAATTTTAAATAATATAAATTTAATGGTTAATTTTTAAATATATTTTATTCATGTAATCGTCAGAAATATATGACACTTGCTGAAAATTATTTTTATTATAAACATAGATTTTCATAGGCAATTACAGTATGTTAAAAATTCCGAACTGTTTAGAAAATTTAAAGTATTTTGATGAAGTTCTTGAGTTTTTTGATATAAAATGGAATCCAGAAACATAAATAACCCATGAAAATTATAGCTTCCGCCCATTCATTGCCTAGCGAGATATTAGATCGCCAATACAGAGATAAATCTGAGATGTACAAAAGCATTCGCACTTGGCGACAAACAGCCAACTTTGTGCCAAATGTTTGCGCACAAAGCTTAAAACAGCCGATTTCCAAAGAAACCTTTCAATTTTCTTTAAATATTGCGTTTGGAACAAGGCAAATTGCATTTTTAACATTAAGTTGACGTTCTTCGGTATACATTTCAAAAGGTTTCATGAGTTTAAAAATATTGGCTTTGAAGTAAAAAATCGTCGAAATTTTCCTCTATGGACGTTAACACGGGAACAGTTAGTTCTGGTCTCCAAAGCTAAAAATGGCGTCGTACTCTGATGACGTATACCGCCTATAAGGCGCTTATTTTCTGAGCACACTTATAGAATTTATGACGAACTACAGATGGACGACAACGAAGATTTGTCTTTTTGGTTTATTGGTAACATCTAACAAAACATATGTAAAAAATAAATAGAAAAATGTTTCCCCAGATAGAGATTCCAACGATGGGTTACATGACCCTTTTTTTACGAGGGCGAGGAGCGAACTGAGAAGCGAAAACTTCTCTCTCTCTCTACGGGCGTCGCAGCGCCCCCTCGATACAATTTTCTACACACCCCACCGTGAACAAAATGTTCACCTCTAATTACACAATATGTAGGGTATATAAACTACTTAATAAATGTCACTAACACTCAAATTACAATACAATAATCAAATTTACATCAATACGAGAACAAATATTATTTTAAACTTACTGACAAAAAACAGACCTGATTTTATGTACACAGTTCTTCAAAACAAATCTAAAATTTTCATAATCTAAGAAAAGGTATTAAAGTATATACAAAACATTAATCATTTAATTCAAGAGGATATATAAGTTGTATGGGACGTTTATACTGGCCACTTGAAGTACGAACAAGACAAGATCTTACGTGTCCATCACGACCTACGAATATTTCATCGATGATACCTAAAGACCAAAGTAATTTAGATTTTGCTGACACTTCCAACAAGACCACATCACCTTCTTTTAAATTATCTTTAGGAGAAGGAACTATAAAATTATGGGAATTTCTTAATTGAAGCAGATAATTTTCCTTCCACTTACGCCAAATTTGCTTCAAAAGTCTAGATTGGTACAATTTTCTGCGATTTAAATTTTCCTTTGTCGATAACTCATTGTTGAAAAGATCAGCAAAATGCACAGGATAACTATAATTTTGACCAGGAAACAAAAATTGAGCCGGAGTAAGAGGCTGTGGCTCATTTAAATCATTATTTACGTAGGTAAGTGGCCGATTATTTAAAACACATTCGATTTCTGTGAGGATAGTCATCATTTCTTCAAAAGATAATAAAGCCTTGCCTAGGATCTTTTTCAAAGGATCCTTAACATTTTTCATGAGTCTCTCATAAAATCCACCCCCCCCATCCACTAGGCACAATAAATTTCCATGTTACGCCGTTAATAGCAACAAAATCCTTCAAATTTTTGTGTAGAATGATTTTTGAAAATTGTCCTAAAATGTCATTTGTGTTTTTGAATGTTTTAGCATTATCCGAAATGATGACTTCACAATTTCCCCTTCGAGCCAGAAATTGCCTTAAAGACAAAATAAAACTTCTAGTTGACATGTCGGAAATGAGTTCAATATGAACTGCTCGTGTCACTCTACAGGTAAACAAAGCAATGTAGGCCTTACGAATGTCCTTATCTGATTTCAAATAAACAGGTCCTGTGAAATCGACCCCTGTAACTGAAAATGGCGGCCTTTCCAAAATCCTGTCCTTTGGCAGCTGAGCAGTTACCTGTCTCGCAGGTTTCAAAGTATACTTCCGACAAATCAAACATTTATTCAAAATTTTCTTTACCTGTTGCCTACCCTTCACAATCCAAAATTTTGTACGAATTTTTGCCAAAGTAGCTGACACCCCACAATGTAAAATTTTGCTATGTTCTCTAATAATCAATAATTCTACAAATTTTGATTTAGGCAAAAAAATAGGATGAATTTCATTCTCAGATAATTCACCCTGCTCAATCCTCCCCTTTAAACGAAGTATTCCATTATTGTCTAATAATGGGGCTAAACTAAAGATTTTCGATTCGGTGGAAACTGGCTTGCCAGTTTTCAAACAATGCAATTCCGAAGGATAGGCTAGAGATTGTTCGAATTTTATCCAAGTATTTTCTGCAATTTCTAATTCAGTCGCAGTAAGTGGACCATTTTCATATTCTAAATGTTTCAATTTCGCGATAAAACGATTAACTAATGCAGTAATTCTTAAAACTTTCACTAAATTAGAAAAATTGTTCAAATTCAAAATAAACCCTTCGTTCTCTGAAATACAATTATTTTGCACAATTACTTCACAGTTTTTTCTCAATTCAAGATCACAATTAGGTTCAAAATAATCTGAATCAAATGTTTCACAAGGGGGCCAAAATTCCGGTGGTTGTCTCAACCACGGCGGTCCATACCACCACAATGAACTTTCAGCCAAGTCTGTGGCGGACATACCCCTAGATAGCACATCAGCTGGGTTCTGTTTACCAGGGCAAAAATGCCATCTGCCAGGTTCAGTTAAAGATTGAATTTCTTCAACCCTATTTTTTACAAAGGGTTTGTATTTGCTAGATTTACCCTTAATCCAAAAAAGTGTTATCTGAGAGTCACTCCAATAAAAACATTTAGCATCAAATTTCAAGCATTCTTTCACTTCTTTAACTTACCTAGCAGATAACAATGCTCCCATTAATTCCAGCCTCGGCAAGGTTATAGTTTTTAATGGTGCTACCCTGCTCTTTGAGCATATGAAACTTGTGATTACCTTACCGTCAGCAGAAACACTTCTCAAGTACAGCACAGTTCCATAAGCTGCTAACGATGCATTTGAAAAACAATGAAGTTCAAATGATACAAATTCACAATTAAGCTCGGAAAGGTAATATCTTGGAATCTTGACATTGGTAAATTGTTCTACATCCTTGCACCACAAGTGCCACTTATGAGTCAGTTTGTCTGGCAATTCTTG
Source organism: Dolomedes plantarius (assembly GCA_907164885.2). Lineage (NCBI taxonomy): Eukaryota > Metazoa > Arthropoda > Arachnida > Araneae > Dolomedidae > Dolomedes > Dolomedes plantarius. Next base: position 192,602,870 of record OU015490.1, on the reverse strand, counting down.
GTCCCAGTCCAAACCCAATGTCCACAGTTCTTTAAGTAGACACTTCACCCTTACAATGAACGGTCCGAGAAAGCCAATCGGGTCGAAGAGTCTACCGACAATTTGTAGAATAAAGCGTTTGGTGTCTATTCTGCGAGATACGAATTTCACAAGTTCTGTGGTGGAAAATTATATTGTATCACTATCTAGATCCCAGGCCAAACCTAAGACCTTCGACGATAAGCCAGAACGAACAAGAGTGTCCGGCTGTTCGACTTCAATGTTGTTGGCTCTCCACAATTCACGAAGTTCGGATGAATTAGTTGTCTACTTTCTGAGTACCATTCCAGCATTGCTGAATATTTTTACACTTTCTAATGAGGTTTTCAGAGCATCTGAAACCTCTTCTCTTCCTCCTATTAGATCGTCGACGTAGACACAATTCGAAAGTAGATTCGATGTAGCTGGCAGTTCTTGGTATTTCTGAAAATGGTACTTCAGAGTGGCTGCAAGAAGGTATGGACTCGATGTTAGCCCAAAGAGAAACCGCGTGAAGTTGAGCACAAATGGTTGTTCATTAGGGTCATCAACCCAGAAGAAACGAGTGAATTGACGATCTGATTCATCCAATTCAATTTGCAGAAAAGCCGACTTTACATCAGCTGTGAACGAAACAGCATTCTGGCGAAATTTTAAAAGCAATTGGAATATATTGGGATGTAAGTTCGGACCTGCGTGCAAACAGTCATTGAGAGATATTTTCTCTTTGTCATGTGCAGATCCATCGAATACTATGCGTACTCGACTAGTTGTTTTGTCTTTCCGTATGACAGCGTGATGGGACAAATAAAATGATCTTTCTTCCGGATTTTTTAGAGAAGTTTTTTCAACGATACCTTCTTTCAAATATTCTTCAACAACACCTTTGTACTCATCGAAAAACCTGCTATCCATCTTAAACTTGCGAGTCAATCCTTCAAACCGTTTACGAGCAATTCCTATATTATCCTCTAAACCATCCTTCACACCCGACCTCCACGGCAATTTTACACGATAGCGCCCATCAACAAAACGAATCGACTCATTGAACTCTCTAATCATCTCCTGATCTCTAATATCAACACCTGAGTCACAATCCTGCACCCCTAAACTCTCCAACTCCCAAAACCTTCTCAATTCTGCCGAAATCGACTCTTTTTGATTGAGGACCAGATTGACAGATGTAAGTTCGTCAGCCTTACCACATCTCCCATGAAGCGACCACCCTAAACAAGTTTCAACTGCCACTAACGAAGAATTCAACCTTTCGACACCTCTAGTTAAATTCCAGTAGTAGTCCGATCCTATCAATAACGAAATAGACTTGTCTGATGACTCATCTAAACATGTCAACACAAATCCCTTAGACTTCATTTCTTCCGACACCTCCTTACTGGGAAGTTTCACAATAGCGTTTGATATTTCCTCGACCTCTAGCGCTTCAACGATAAACTCCTCTCCGTTCAACACATTTTTTAAAACAATTTCTACTCTGCGACAAATTTCGGTACTAGGAGCCTTAGCACCAAAAGAATAAATTTTCAAATTCTCGGAACCCAAAACCTTTAAACCTAATCTCTCTGACACATTTTTTTCGAATAAAAGTACGTTGTGCGCCGTTATCAAACAAAACTAAGGCTAATTCCGATTTTTTCCGACCCACTATTTCTGCTTTAACGCACTGCAACAAAACCCCACTCAAATCATTTACCACATGGTTTAATGACACGTCATTCTCAACCTCCACTCTCGGCTTCTTGTCATTCTCGAGTTTAAAGCAAATGGCTTTGGCGTGGCGACCCTTACAAAAGCTACATGTTGGCCCCTTGCATATTTTTACGAAACAGTTAATCTTACAACACATCAGACAACGTTTTTCACGGACTAGCTTATCTCTCCTTTCCTGGAGAGTCAAAATATCACACTCTGAGCTCCCATGCTGTGAGTCATTGCAAAAAAGACACCTGCTAGAACTCGCGCTCTTCGATACATTGGCGTTAAGTTCCAAAGCTGACTTATTTGTGCGATTCGGCTGAGAGTTAGACCCCCCTCTGAGTAGCAATGGGGAGAATTGAGGGGTGGAGTGACCTTGGATTCGCTGAGCTTTCTCCCTAGCGAGAACCGCTTTGTACAAGAAGCTCATTAACTCTTGCAGATCATGACATTTCTCTGCACTGACTTTAGCAAATTCTAACGTTATATCATGTAGGAGATTTTTCAAGATTATGTTTGTCAAAAGAGTAGTGTATGTTTCTGAATCTATTCCCAGACTTTGCAAACACCGAATCTGTGTTTGACAATCGAAATACAAGTTACGCAAAGCCTGAACGTTAGAAGAATTTTTGACTGGTTTAATATTAAGCAAATTTGAGATGTGGGAGTTTATTAAAATATCCCTTTGGCCAAAAGTTTCAGAAATCAACTTGATTGCTTGCGCGTAATTTTCTTTATTAATTGAAAACCCCTTTATGCTGCAGAGAGCCTTCCCGCCTAACATGGACTTTAAATAGCAAAACTTATCAACTTATCACATGATTCACTTAAATTTGGATTATTGTGGATTGAATTTTCAAATTGATTCCAGAATTCAAGAAATTCGGACGGCTCTCCATAGAATTTTGCAATAGATAAATTGGGAAGTTTGGCAGTAATTTCTACACGAGTTTTCGATGGTAACGAATTTTCGGTGGTTCTATGTTCAGTGGTAGAATTTAAGTTTAACGATTTAATTTTATTTTGCAATTTAATTTTTGCAGAAATTACCTTTTCACAATATTCATCTACAATTAAAACTTCAGCCCTTATTTCATCCTCATCATTAATTAGTTTATCTATATCATCATTTAACATACTCAAAATTTCACTTTTACTAATCAACTGTTCAAACAAAGACTCACAGACATCAGGATTCAGATCCGGTTCTAACAAATAATTATCAATTTTGTCAATTATCTTTGTTAATTGTTCTCTATGAACATCCCGTTTGGTTTTGAGCTTTATCAATTTCGACATTTTGACAATCGCTAACACAAAAGAACAAATAATACAAAATCAAAACCTCAACTACAACAATTTCTAACACAATTACTACAACAATTTCTAACAATTAAACGAAACCAAACTAACGAAAACAGAATGGCAAAGTCAACAAAATAACTAACGACAATCAAAACAAATGTCACAATAAGCCAATTCAACAAAAACTTTCAACAAAATTTCAACAAAAATTTCTCACCCAAAACGACGACTTGAACGCACTTCGAAAACGAACCGATGAGCACAAAACGTCCAATTACGACACACTACAAAATTTCCGCCGCATAAGCACCACTATCGAATTTATGTCGAACTACAGATGGACGACAACGAAGATTTGTCTTTTTGGTTTATTGGTAACATCTAACAAAACATATGTAAAAAATAAATAGAAAAATGTTTCCCCAGATAGGGATTCCAACGATGGGTTACGTGACCCTTTTTTTTACGAGGACGAGGAGCGAACTGAGAAGCGAAAACTTCTCCCTCTCTACGGGCGTCGCAGCGCCCCCGCGATACAATTTTCTACAACACTGATGTACGTTAAGTCCCTCCGTTTGCAAATAATTTTGGGCATCATTCACTTTACGTAGCACGGGTTGCCAGAGACCCAAGAAACTTAAAAACGAACTGTCACATTGATAGATAAAACATACTAATTATATATATTTACATACATAATAAGCATGAAAACGCAAGTTTTTATTTCTACTTCCGCAAATAACAGTTAAATTGAAAGAAAATACATTTCTTAGGGAGCATCTAGGGCCTAAGAGCAACACCATACAAAATTTTAACTTTCTCGAAAACATGTACCAGAGGTAGGTTTTTTTTTTGGGAGGGGGGAGAGATTAAGCTCCTTTTAACCCCTTAAATTTTGTATTTATAAAAAGATTTCTATGCACGCACCTAGGGCCTTAGAGAAACCACCATACAAAACTTCGTCTTCCTCATGGTCTCATGGTTCTAGAGATACAGTGTGCGTGTGTGTTTGTTTGTTTTATTTTTTTGGGAGGATTGGGTCCCTATTAGTCCCCTTAAAATTCCAATTTATAAAAAGATTTCTTAGCGAGCACCTAGGGTATAAGAGCAACCACCATGCAAAATTTAAGCATCCTAAGACTTAGGGTTCTAATGATTTGAGTTTCTTTTAGCACTCATTTTGAATATTTTTGTGTATTTCTGTTTTACGCAATTTTTAATTAGATTTAAAATTATTTATAATAGAAATTTCGTTCTTCATCTGCCGATTTTTAAAAAAATTATCGCATGCGGTTTGTACATACATATTTATATTTTTATAATATGTTGCTTCTGAAAATGTTTGCCGCCAACTTTCAGCTATAATACGTAACTATTAGGTAGTACCTATTATTCTTTATGTTACAACATCAATTAACATAATAATTTATAAACAAATCACTTACTTTTAAAATTATACGTCGGTGAATCCAATAACACGCTGTAGATAAGTAATTTAGTAAAGTAATAGTCATAAATTGTACGAAGCCACTTAAACAGAATAATAAATTACAATCCGCAGTCTCAATAAGTTTTAAAAATTGTATTACATGTTCACTCAAGAATCATTTTGAAATTCTTACACTGCACAAACAGCAGCGTACGTGGAAATTTTCAAAAGGGGGGGGGGTGCAGTCCAGTCAAATTAGGTTTTCCTTTCGCATTAAATGAAGGGGTTGAGATTTTTCAGGAATGTGTAGGGGTTGGTCCCCTGAGCAACGCCTAATAAAGTCCCCTCGATTTCAGGCGCCGCGGGGGGTGGGGTGGGGGTCCAAAGATCACTTTTTTCAGTTTGCGGCGTTTATCTCGAAAACGATGCGTCGCACAGAAAATTGTCAAATCCAAAAATTAAAGATTATAAAATTCCCTTCTAAGTGGTATATCCATGTTTGTACCCAAGTGTTACCGTTTTCGAGATATGAGCCGTTGAATATGAAAAGTTTTCAAAAAAAGTGGTAGCGGTTCAGGTATCTCGTCAAACTTCCTCTTCTAACTCTTTCCCCTTCCATTTCTCAGAAAACTCGTGATAGAGAAAGTTGTAGAGCGAAAAATTTTCTTCAAAAATGTATAGAGTTATGCTAATTTATCTTCAGGTAAATAGTTAGAGCGTTTTGAAGTTTAGGGGTACTTTTCAACATTTTGCTAGTCAATGCTCAACAAATGCTCGTCACTCAAGTTTCGTTTCCAAGGTCTGTAACTCTCTTAATCACTTTGTATGCTGTTTAATTAGATACGTATAGTATTTATAACCCATATAAATAATAAATTATGTATACCTGTAGGTATAATGTACATCTCATAATATACAGAAGAACACTTGTAGTACAAACGAGGAAGTAAGAAAACAAACCAAAATGTATAAAAGTGTCACTTTAGCTCAGATCATTTTGGAAAATTTAGATATCACACCATATGAAAAAGAAGTAGTTCAGTTACTTCAGACCTCAGTAGAAATTACTCCATAACACATTTCCACAAATACCTCACTTGCCAGCATTCAGTGGAAATTGAGCAACGAATCGTCACGTCTCAAAGGTAATGGACCAACAGCAGCTTTGTGGGTCCAGTACTTTGAAATGGTGGTGTTGATAAAAAATTCATTGCAGCACAGCGCAACTGGGAAGATCATATGACATGCGCCCAACTGATGATACCTTACTTCCATGCCAGCGGGCATTTTCATTATGCAAAGTGTACTCACCTATATGTACAACACATGCTGGGACTAACAACTCGCCACCTTCAACTTAAACAGGATTTTATAGATCGTGGATACTTCACTGTCAACAGAACTGGAACACCAATGGCTGGTGTGTGGTCTGACATGGCAATTGAGGTGACACTCATGTGCGACATGAAGAGTGAAGGAGAATTAACACGTGGGCGAGGTTTTAGTGATTCGGTGTTGGCGAAATGGGTTGGGGGAGCACGCACAGCTACAGCAATATGTAGTTCACTTGAGATGATTTGTGGGGTCCATACTGCAAGAGGAGAACAACATGTTGAGTTTCGAGCATCGCGTATAACCAAAGATGATCTATACAGAAGGATGCTTGCTCAATGGTTGGCTGATCACCCGCCTTTTTCTGAACGTAATTGTTTGATGTCACTTTCAACGGGAGTAATTGGAACAAGTAACGTCAACTGCAACCAAGCCTTGGAAATTGGAACCCGCACAATGAGCACTTTTGTTGGAATGAATTTCTCAGAAGTGAAACAATCCAAGAAGGACTCAGTCGTTCCTTTAGCTGCGATGAGCAATATGATCAAAGTTAATGATGAGGTAGTGGTGGTAGAGCCTCTGATGATATTTCAAAGAACTCTGATCACCAAGAAGAAAGAAGGGGATGTAGAGGAGTTGCTAACGTAAGAGATAGCCCCATACCCTATGTCTCTATTCGCCGAGGGGATAATGAGAAAAATCAAAAAGTCAGCACTGTATGATGTTTTCCCAAAATGTAATCAACTGATCAATGTGAAGAACAGTTTCACGGTAATCTATGGCAGCTTCCTGCTTCATAGAGTAAAGTAGAACACGAACACCACCTTCGCCTCCATCTGCGATCAATATGTATCGTACATAATCAACCATTACGGCAGCAGTTCAGCTGTGGTTTTTGATGGTTAGATGACACGAACTCCACGGAAACAGACGAACATCGGAGAGCATCAAGTAAAACATGAGTGGATATTCACTTCAATAAAAACATGGTGGCTACTGTTCATCAAGAAAACTTCCTTTCCAATGAAAGGAACAAAACCAAGCTCATTACTATGTTAGTTCATGCCTTGGGTGCAAGAGGTATACAGTCTACTATAGCCAAAGGAGATGCTGACTGCAGTATTGTCAGGAGGTGGGTGGCAAAACACCTCTCATTCAACTGTGGTGATAGCAGATAGGTGAGACCTTCTCGTCTTTCTTGTGGCACTCACCCCACGAGACACGAATGTGTTTTTCATGAAGGCTGGACGGGGTAACACAGAAGACAGGCTCTACTCTTCACAACATCTTCAGGTCTTATCATTCAGCCAGTACATTCTCTTCATCCATAGTTTCTCAGGATGTGACACTGCGTCAGCGATTTATGGTAAAAGCAAAGCAGCAATAGTACAATGTTTCCAGCGGTATGCCAATGAAACAACAAACATCGCCAAAGTGTTTTATGACTACAAATCTTCACCAGGAGGCATTGCTGGAGCTGAGGAATGTTCCTGCTCATGTTCCAGGCCCCTCCAAATGAGCATGATCTCAATCACCACAGGTATCTTTCATTTTTCTTTGCTCGTACTGACCCCCATTAAGTAAATTTAATAATTTATATAATTCATTAATATTCAATAATACGTTATACACTATCTGGCTAAAAGTATCCGGACACCCCTCTAAAGAAGTGGATCTAGCAGGTGACGTAATTTGATACGTAACCGAAAGCTATAAAAGTATTGGTAGAGGTTTGTCAGGTCATATTCATATTTATGCGTTTGTGAGACGATGAGTAAGTCAAAGGAGCTTAGTGACTTTGATCGTGGCATTATAGTCGGATGCCACCTTTGTGGGAAATCAGTTCGTGAAAATTCGGACATTCTACTGAAGCTAAAATGATAGTGAAGACTTTGACTTGTTTGAAACTTTTTCCGAAGTATCAGATTGACGGCTTTTAATATATAGGAAAGCAGTTGATGAAATAAATTGTATATAATATATTTAATGTAGGTAACTGTTGTTTGAACCTACTTTTGATAACCATTTTTTGATTATATGAACAACTTTTTTTACATTTTTGTTTGTTTTCTTACTTCCTCCTTTGTACTACAAGTGTTCTACTGTATATTATGAGATATACATTATACATACAAGTATACATAATTTATTATTTATATGGGTTATGAATACTATACGTATCTAATTAAACAGCATACAAAGTGATTAAGAGAGTTACAGAGCGTGGAAACGAAACTTGAGTGACGAGCATTTTGCAAGCAAAATGTTGAAAAATACCCCTAAACTTCAAAACGCTCTAACTATTTACCTAGTGAAGATAAATCAGCTTAACTCTATACATTTTTCAAGCACATTTGTCGCTCTACAACTTTCTCAATCACGAGTTTTATGAGAAATGGAAGTGGAAAAAGTTAGAAGAGGAAGTTTGACGAGATACCTGAACCGCTACCACTTTTTTTGAAAACTTTTCATATTCAACGGCTCATATCTCGAAAACGGTAACACTTGGGTACAAACATGGATATACCATTTGGAAGGGAATTTCATAAGCTTTAATTTTTGGTTTGACAATTTTCTGTGCAACGCACCGTTTTTGAGATAAACGCCAAAAACTGAAAAAGTGACCTTTTTGACCCCCCCCCCCCCGCGGAGCCTGAAATCGAGGGGACTTTATTAGGCATTGTTCAGGGGACCACCCCCTACACATTCCTGAAAAAATCTCAACCCCTTCATTTAATGCATGATTCGCCGCCATTTTGAGCTAATTTGACAGGACTATTACTATGAAAGAGTAGTTTTGAGCAATCAGTGCAAAGCGAAAACCTAATTAAATAATATATGTAATCAGAACCAATGGGGGGTTATAACCCTCATCAAACCCCCCCCCCCCCCTTGCGTACGCCACTGTGCACAAAGTAAACAAAGGGAATATGAAGCGCTAAATACTAAGCTCGCTGTCAAAAAATCCCCGAATATTTGCCTCTATTCTGCGCCGATGTTAAGGCTGCTATGTAAGAAATAAAATCTCTGTTCGGACCCTGCCTTTCTTGACTCTTGTAGTGGGAGGAGTGAAAAAGTTGATCGTTAAAGAATTCTACCCCCACCCGTTTAAAAGGATTGTAATGACTCACGTCATAGGGGGTGAAGATGCTACGGCCATCTCCCTTTCCTGATAACACACTTAACTACTAACGTTTGAAAATACTATCTATTTAGTAGTGTCCAACACTGGGCAAAAATTCAAAGCGCGGTCTGGCCAGAGGCTGATCAAAAGTTTTTACCAGACTTTAGTCGTAGCCTACGATCGGTCAGGCTCGAAGCATAAAAGTAAAATTTAGACAGACTTTCACAAAATTATTGATAAATTAAGGATATATATATTTGAACTTCGATTGATATATATATATATATATATATATATATATATATATATTTGAACTTAAAAGACTTTTTTGTTTCAACAGGAATACTAAACTCTCAAGAGTCATTTAAATTAGCATTTACACTATATGAACACTAAATGAACATTACACTATAAAATGCTGATAAAAAATTAAATTTAAAAATAAAGCCCATCATTTTTCTATTACTCAGTTTTATGTTACAGAAAAAGTTTAAAAATATTTTTTTGTTAAGATATTTAGATCAGATAGGAATGGGACATTTTCATTCGACATTATCTGTTTTTATGTGTTTTCTGACTGGTTTGCAGGGTAAACTCTTTGCAGGGCACACTGCTTCTTAAAATTCACGATAAAACTAAATTCAAACTAATTGATGTTTTATCTAGTTTTATCTATTAATATAAATCTCTGATAGGTTCTCTGATAGGTTCTCTGATAGGTAAGTACCTAATAGACTTCGGGGCACGGTGTATAATGTATGATTGTCTCTATGAACAGTTTTCAAATGCATTTACTAAATTGTTCAATACATTCAAAATCTCCATTGATCCATCCTTAATTTTTTTATAATTTAAGATGAATTAGAAAAAAAGTTTTAGAAAGGATTAGTGATACTATTTATGTAAGAATTAAAAAAAATATTTATAAACTGACAGACAGAATTTCCATTTAGATTTTGTCCGTCATCAAGTCTTAACTTCTCTTTAATCTTGAATGTTTTAACTAAACGTAAACCTGTTCTGAGCTTTTACAATTAACTTAATATTGAACTCTAATTTTTCTACTAATAAAATTATTTAATTGCCTCCATTTTTGCCAGAATGCAACTATTTTTTTTTCAATCGTTTTTCTAACTAAAACTTATTTTATCGACAAAACTAGAAAAGTTTTAGGTAAAACTAACAACTGTTATTACAATTTAGTTTAATTTCTATTCATTATGTTTACATTGTGGAATTTGGGTGCACGTTGCACCCAAATTCCAAACACGAGTAAACACGTTATTCATTTTGGTGGTGTTTACTGGATTCAAATTCAATGAATTATGATATTTATGCTAATAACACAAATATAATTACATCTGTTCCTTTTCAATATTAGTGCATCTGATTTGCACTAATACTGCAAGTATAACATTTGTGATTGAAAGTCAATCACAAATGTTATATTTGCTCATATGTTTTTGCATTGTGCCACTTTTTCAATCTTTTTCGGTTCTTTTTCAATCTTTTTTTAAACTCAAGTAAAGTTTAACTAATTATTCATATTATTGATAGGGGTACGTAAATTTCGCATAAAAATATCGAAATTTCACAAAAAGTAGAATATATAAAAATTCACATTTATTCGCAAAAAGAAAATATATAAAAATTCAAAAATTTCGCATTTATTTAAAAAAATCACAATTTTACTGACTTGGATAGGTAAGTATTAAAATTCTTAGTGACACTGTTTCCCTGTGACAGTAGAGAGAGACACCTAATTTTTAACCTTTGCTCCCTAACGGACTATCTAGCGTGGGGCAGCATCTCTCTGTTTGTTTTTATGTGTTTAGATGTGTTGGAAGAAATTACCACCCACTCTTCTCAGAAAAGGGGCTGCCTTTCGACTATTGGCCACCTGCACCAAATAGTGTCGAGGCGTGAGGAGCGAGAGAGAAAATGAAATTTGAGACCCCCAGAATCGGTGCGTGGGACAAAGGAAGCTGACCCTGAGTGGAGAGAGAGTTCATGACGAAAGAGAACAGTTTGTCGAGAAAGCAAGCTGATCGGTTGATTTTTACTGTTAAATTTTTAGGTTCGATTCCGGTACGGGCAAACTGTCCGCTTGAAATTCGAAGCAAATCCGAAGGAGAGTGAGATCTCTCGGTTAAAGACCGTGGATGGTCTTAGCTAAGCAATTATCTCAAATTACTATTATTAACTAATTTCTTTTCCTTAAGAGCCGTTTATTACCGAGTTTTCGCCGGAAAGTAGTAAAAAAATTATTTTCGCATTTATTCGCTCATATCGGCAAATTTCACATTTATTCGCATCTGTTTAAATATTTCTCTACTATTAAATGAAAAAATTTCTACACAAGGGTAAAATTTTCTACCTTGAGAACAAAAAGTTATAAACAAAAAATTGATTTGGAATGCGATAGAAGAATTTTTGATATTCTCGTTAAAAAATGTAGACATTCTATACCAAAAATTAATTTATTTTCTTATAAAAAATAATGGATAAAATTTTAAGCACAGATAAAAATTTTAAAAATTTTTCGCTGTGCTATTAAAAAAAGGAAACAGATTAGAAATCACTCGCCAAGGAGATTTAAGGTTAGACCTGACTAAATTGAAGACAAATATTGAAATTTTGCTATCAAAGCATCAGGCTCATCCCTCCCATTAAAAGCACTGATTTTGTTGTGTATTTATTCTATGTAAAAATGTTACTAAATTTGCATTTTGTGTCATTTTAATTAATAAATGTATAACTATAAAACTTAAGATTTTCTTTTAAATTTTAAAATGCTTCACTCTACAGTAAACCCTCTCAAAGTGAGTAGCTGTGTGTCAGCTTCAAAAACACTTTTAAAGTTGATGAATTTGTAAAAAATCAGTTTTAGGATAGCAGGGGATCTACCTAAAACAGAAACAAATCAGCAGGGGGGTCTACGGGACAAACAAGCTTGGGGACCTCTGCTTTAGACCAATTGAATAAAGAGCCGGTATTCTATTTGCCTCATCATTTTGTTATCAAGGAAGATAGCACTACAACCAAACTAAGGGTTGTTTTTGATGCTTCGGCAAAGGGTTCAACAAGGAATTCTCTGAACAATGCTCTACATTTAGGTTCTCGCTTACAGTTGGAGCTGTTTTCAACATTAATTAAATTCAGAACTTTTAAATTTGCACTTACGGCCGACATCGAGAAAATGTTTCTGCAAATTCGGATGAATGATGAAGATGCTTATTTTCAGAGAATTGTTTGGAGATGCAGTCCCGAAGAAGAAATCAAGTCTATAGACTGTTGACGGTTACATATGGGACAGCTTGTGCTTCCTATCTTGCTGTGAGAACTCTTCGACAACTCTCCAAAGATGAAAATAGAAATTTTCCGGAAGCATCAAGGGTTCTGAGGAAGGATTTCTATGTCGATGATCTGCTATCAGGAGCAGATTCCATCGTTGAAGCCAAACAGCTAGTTTCAGATCTTACTATGTTACTAAAAAGGGGGGATTCAACTTAAGGAAATGGGCCTCGAACTGCCCAGAAGTGCTGTCTAATGTTCCTGACTCAAGTCTTGCTTCGCAACATGACATCACAATTGAAGAAAATCATTATCAAAAGGTCTTAGGCTTATATTGGAATTCCATGCAGGATACCTTGCAGGTAAATGTTTCATTACCAGATTAAGTCACTTCGAAGAGAGAGTTACTTTCAGTCATTGCTAAGATTTTTGACCCGTTAGGGTTCTTGTCTCCGACTACAATCATCTTAAAAATTATGATGCAGACCCTGTGGAAGACTAAATTGCCGTGGGACGAACCCATTTCTGAAGAGTTTTTAACTTCTTGGAACACTTTTCGATCAGAAATCAACAGTCTAAAGGTAATCAGAATTGACAGACGATTCGTTCCTCTGGACACTCTAGTCAAAACCATTCAACTCCATGGCTTTTGTGATGCCTCCACAAGAGCAAATTCTGCAGTCTTCTACACTGAAGTGCCACTGAATTAGGGATACCTACCTAGTAACGAGTTGGGCCTCCTCTGGCCTTGATAACGGCTGCCACATGACGAGGCATAGATTCAACAAGTTTCTGGAAACGTTGCACGGGAATGTCTTGCCAAATATTGGATAAAGCTGTCCATAATTCAGTGAGGTTCTTTGGTGCTGTGTGATGGCCTTTCACGCCTTGTTCCAAAACATCCCAAAGATGCTCAATAGGATTTAAGTCTGGGCTTCTAGGTGGCCAATTCATGACAGAGAAGTCAGAGGAATGCTCATTCAACCAGCCAGTAGCCAACCGGGACTTGTGAGAGGTACAGTTGTCTTGCTGGAAAACTCCATTACCGTGCGGATAACAGAACAGCATAAACGGATGGAGGTGATCACCCAGCAACTCTACGTACCGAATTGCATTGAGGGAGGTTGGTACACGCAAAGATCCCAAACTGTGCCACGAAAAAACACCCCAGACCATGATTGAGCCACCATGCCCTTGTACAGTTCCAGCCAGGCATGCAGGATCCATGGCTTCATGAGCCTGACGCCATATTCTCAGCCTCCCGTCGGCGTTAAGTAGTCGGAATCGAGACTAATCACTCCATGCTACTCGTTTCCAGTCCTCTACACTCCAGTCTCTGTGCGCTCTTGCCCAGGCAAGACGTGCAGCCCGATGGCGAGTACAGAGCAATGGTACTCTCGTAGGTCGACGGCTCCCGAAACCCATACGGTGAAGCGAGCGTTGCACAGTCCGTTTACTGACTGTACGACTGGCACCGTCATTAAACTGGGTGGTAATTTGAGCTAATGTTTGGCTTCGCTGGCTACGTACAATACGCCTGTGCCGTCTCTCACCACGCACTGTCAAGGCTAATTGTCCTTTCCAGTTTGCTCGATCGCTAGTTTTTTTCCACCATCCATGTATTCTTGGTATACTCTTGACACTGTCGACCTTGAAAATCCTAGCTGTCTGACGATTTCGGAAATTGAATGGCCCATGCGTCACGCACCTACGATTTGTCCGCGATCGAAGGCGTCTAAATCAGGCAGTTTACCCATACTGGCAATTCCAACAACTAATTCAGAACAACCACAGTACGCTCTATATATGCAGTTACCACAGCGCCCTCACTTGCGCATACATGATGCGCAGCGCTACACAATTTGCATAGGCTTTGCTATCCCTAATTCAGTGGCACTTCAGTGTATTTACAGGTGATGCATGACGGAGGAAGGGTGTTTGTGAATCTCGGGGCTGCTAAAACAAGGGTAACCCCTTTGAAATCAGTATCTCTTCCGATACTTGAATTATGTGTTGCACTGTTACTCTCGGAGTTGTATAACACTATATCCAGTGGCGTAGCTACATATTTAGCGCCCTGGAGCAAATGAAATCGGTGCGCCCCATTTTTTTCTCGGAAGAGTTCTGGTGAAATTTGTTTTCTATATACTCTTATTTCGCTTTAAAATCTTACTTGATAACAGTTTATTTGAAATTCAAGACATTTCAACAATAAGAAATTCAATTTAATAAATATAAATATAATAATAAAACAAATTGTAATTCTTTAAGTACGGAGTGTCTACTTATATTAACTACATATTTTATAAACTATATTGACAAAATGTACTTATGCATGTCCAGTTTCTACATAAAAAAACTTCAAAATTGTTGTTTTCTCGCTTTCTCGTTTGCAAATCGGTCAATCACTTTCTCCAGATCAAGTTGACAAGCTATTGTTCTTTCAATTGATATAGAAGCCAAAGAGCTAAGACGGTGTTGTGACATACCCTACCCCTAAAGAAATATTAAAAAAAATTCCCTTAGAATTTTTTAAAAATATTTCTTAGGGGGCATCTAGGGCCTAAGAGCAACATCATTCAGAATTTTAACTTTCTAGAAAATATGTACCAGAGGTAGGTTTTTGTTGTTGCTGTTGTTGTTGTTTTTTTTTTTTGGGGGGGGGATTAAGCTCCCTTAAACTCCCTAAATTTTGTATTTAAAAAATAAGATTTCTCTGTGCGCTTCTAGGGCCTAAGAGAAACTACCATACAAAACTTCAGCTTCCTAGGTCTCATAATTCTAGCGATACAGTGTGTGTGTGTGTTTGTGTTTTGGGGGAAGAGGATTAGGCCCCTATTAGCCCCATTAAAATTCTAATTTATTAAAAAAGATTTCTTAACGAGCACCTAGAGCATAATAGCAACCTCCATGCAAAATTTAAGCATCCTAAGACTTATGGTTCTAATGATTTGAGTTTCTTTAAACACTAATTTTGAATACTTTTTGTGTATTTTTGTTTTGTCATTGACACGCAATTTTTAATTAGATCTAAAATTATTTATAATCAAAATTTCTTTTTTCATTTCAGATTTTTAAAAAAAATTATCTTATGTGGTTTCCACATACATATTTGTATTTTTATAACATGCTGCTGCTGAAAATGCTTGCCGCCAACTGAAATGCTTCCAACTTTCAGCTATAATACGTAACTATTATGTAGTACTTATTATTTTTAATGTTGCAATATCGACTAACATAATAATTTATAAATAAATCACTTGCTTTTAAAATTATACGTCGGTGAATCCTTCAACACACTGTACGAGTAGATAAGTAATTTAGTAATAGTTCTTAAATTGTACGAAGTCTCACGAGCAGAACAATAAATTACAGTCCACTGTCTCAGTAAGTTTTAAAAATTGTGTAATACATTACTCACGAATCATCTTGAAATTCTTACACTGCAAGAATATTTGCCTCTATTCTGCACCGATGTTAAGGCTGTTATGTATTAAAAAAAAAAACCTCTGTTCGGACCCCTGCATCTTTTTTTTCTTGTAGTGGGAGGAGTCGGTAAGTTGACCGTTAGAGAATTCTACCCCCGCCCGTTTAAGGATTGTATTGACTCTTGCCATAGGGTTTGAAGATGCTTCGGACGTCTCAATTTTCCTGATAAGACACTCAACTGGTAACGTTTGATGCTGCAGTCACACACATCTAGACAATTCTTCAGTACGCAGTCCCCCGACACCTGTTGACGCATTTGGGGGTCGATTAGTCACGGTCCTCCCCCGAAGGTCCCTCGAATCTCTTTGATGATCTGTGGAAAACACCGACTGAGGGGAGGATCGCTGCAGAGCGCTCCCCATAAATCCCTCGTTTCCCCCCTGAATACTGTGCAGTGCAGATGTGTGTGGCCGCCTTATGAGAATATCTACTAGTGTCCGACACCGGGCAAAAATTCAATGCGTGGCCTGGCCAGAGGCTGATCAGAAGCTTTTATCAGACTCTAGTCGCAGCTTACGATCGATCAGGCTCGAAATATAAAATTAAAATTTAGACAGAATTTCACAAAATTATTGATAAATTAAAGATATATATATTTGAACTTTGATTGATGTATATATTTGAACTTAAAAGACCTTTTTTGTTCCAAGGGGAATACAAAACTCCCAAGAGTCATTTAAATAAGCATTTACACTATTTGAACACTAAATGAACATTATACTATAAAATGCTGATAAAAATAAATAAAAACCATCATTTTTCTGTTTCTCAGTTTTATGTTACAGAAAAAGCTTAAAAATATTTTTGGTGTAAGATATTTAGATCAGATAGGAATGGGACATTTTCACTCGAAATCATCTGTTTTTACGTGTGTTTTCTGACAGGTTTGCAGGGTAAAATACGTATACTAATTTAACAGTTTTTAACTAAATCAATTTTGTTTCGGCATACCTAATTACTTGCATTTTTCCCATAACACAGTGCTTCTTAAAATTCACAATAAAAATTAATAATGGCAACAAGATTCAAACTTTTTTTTTCTGTTAAAGCGGAGGCACTTGTCTTCAAACATTGGCCTATAATTCACCGCAGTTTACTGTCCATTTTATTATGGTGGCACCATATAGGCGGCAGCATTACCCCCTATGAAGAGACGACACAAACGGAGGCGTTTTCGTGGCGCGACGCCGGGATTCGATCCGAGCACCCTCAGCATCGAAAACCAGCGAGCTGTACCACAGGGCCGCCACAAGCCCAGATTCAAACTAATTGATGTAGTTCAGGCATCGGGGCACGATGTATAATGTATGATTGTCTCTATGAACAGTTTTCAAATGCATTTATGAAATTGTTCAATACATTCAAAATCTCCATTGATCTGTTTTTAATATTTCTAACAATTTAAGACGAACTTGAAAGAAAGGTTTAGAAATTATTAGTGTTGTTTCTGATGCCCCTTGACCGATAGTATCTATCAGTTCAAGTCCAATTAAGGCTATTGGCAGGAGTGGTACGGCTCCAGGTTTTAATAGCACCGTGAGGGTCGGAGTCCGACTTGGCTAAAGGGCCGGTCCCGTTATTTAGAACCGAGGCAAGTGAAGAGACCGATGCACTTGACCCAACACCTCCAGAGGTAATGTGAGAACTTGGAGGACATTGCAGCCACGACAAATTTTACGTGCACCGGCCGCCATTAGTGTACACGGCGGTGAATTTGCAGCGACAAGCATCGAACCAGAGACGTTGAGATCACTGGCCCGCTGCTCTTAAGAACTGGTCCACCGCGCTCTTGAGACTTAATATTGAAACTTAATATTAAAGCTAACTTAATATTGAAATTTAATATTGAAATGATTAGTGATACTATTTATGAAAGAACTTTTTAAAATATTTTTAAACTGACAGACAAAATTTCCATTTAGACTTAGTCCCTCATAAAGTCTTAACTTCTTTTTAATTTCGAATGTTTTGACTAAACGTACATCTGTGCTGAGCTTTTACAATTAACCTAATATTTGCACTCTAATTTTACTACTAATAAAATTATTTACTTGCCTCCATTTTTGCCCGAATGCAACTATTTTTTTTCAACAGTCTTCCTAACTAAAACTTATTTTAATGACAAAACTATAAAAGTTTAAGATAAAACTGAAAACTGCTATTACAATTTAGTTTAATTTCTATTTATTATGATTACATTTTGGAATTTGGTTGCACATTGCACCCAAATTCCAAACACGAGTAAACACGTTATTGACTTCGGTGGTGTTTACGGAATTCTAATTCAATGAATTATGATAGTTATAGTTATGCTAATAATACAAATATTATTACATCTGTTTATTTGCAATATTACTGCATCTGATTTGCACTAATATTGCAAGTATAACATTTGTGATTGAAAGTCAAACACAAATGTTATATTTGCTCATATGTTTTTGTACTGTGCCCATTTTTCAATCTTTTTCGGTTAACTCAAATAAAGTTTAACTAAGTATTCATATTATTGCTAGGGGTGCGTAAATTTCGCATAAAAATATCGAAATTTCGCAAAAAAAGTACAATATATAAAATTTTGCATTCCTTCGCAATTCGCAATCAATATATATATATATATATATATATATATATTCATTTAAAAATTTCGCCTTTATTTAAAATAATCACAATTTTACTTACTTGGATAGGTAAGTAACAGAATTCTTAGTGACACTGTTTCCATGTGACAGTTGAGAAGGGCCTCTAATTTTTTTATCTTTGCCCCGTAACACACTGTCCAGCGTGGGACAGCAACTCCCCGTTTGTTTATAGATGTGAGGGAAGAATTACCACCCACACTTCTCAGAAAAGGGGCTGCCTTTCGATCCCTTCTTTGCCACCTGCACCAAGGAGTGTCCAGGCGTGGGGAGCGAAAGAGAAAGGAATTTTGAAACCCCCAGTGTGGGAGACAAAGGAGGCTGATCCTGAGTGGAGACTCGGAGCAAATCCGTACGAGAGTGAGATCTCTCAGTTAAAGACCATGGATGGTCTTAGTTAAGCAATTATCTCAATAAATTACTATTATTAACTAATTTTGTTTCCTTTAGAGCCATTTATTACCGAGTTTTTGCCGAAAAGTAGAAAAAAATTTATTTTTGCATTTATTCGCTCATATCGGCAAATTTCCCATTTATTCGCATCTACTTCGTAAATACGAAAATTACGTATCCCTGAGTATTGAACACTGCTTTGTGTACAAATATTATTTATAACATTACTCTTCCGTTTAAACGCAGGATAGTGAAACCAGAAGTACTTTAATTTGTCGTACACAATATTAGTTTTAATATTTGATAGTTGATTTCTTTCGTAACTTGTTACATTCTGCTTACATTTGTCATTCAATAGATGTAGTAATTGAAATGGATTCAGATGTGTCAACTGCTCCGTAATACGAGGAGTTTTTCCAACAAAAATGTTGAATGCATGTATACTCCAGTTATTTTGACAAATAAAACAGCAGTGCTGAAATGCGTTTTCCAACGAAATACTTCTTCTCTTCCTCACTTTTATTAACGAGAAATTAGTTTTAAAAGAAACAATCTCAGAAAACCTCGAATCTTCCAGGAACTGCTCAGATGATTCCAGTAAATTTTGGAACGATATAGCAAATATTTTGAATTCTAATTTCGATTTCAGTCGGATGAGTTATTTACCCAGGCAAACGCAGAATCGCCCTAACATAATGGACAGGGTGATCTTATGTTATCTCTCACACTAGTAGAACCGGATATAAAAAAGTTTATATTTGGCGCTCAGGGGATTCACCGGATACATGTAACTTCTTTGCAGTCCAACACATCTTATAATACGTATAGTAAGTGCCTATAGTAGTGCTTTTAAACATTCTTAGCAATCATCATACATTTTTATAGGTTTATTAGAGGTATATAAAGTGTTAAATTTATAATGAAAATTTTCTGAAATCAAAATTATGATAAGTACATTCTAATATATTTAGGTGCTTATAGTTTTATTTACTTAAAAATATTTCATTTAATTTTTTGTATATTTTATAGAAAATCTGACAAATCGAAATTTTTTTATGCAAAAGTTTTCACAAATTTTTGTTTCACTCTTTCAAATTTTGCGCCCCCATGGTTCGTGCGCCTGGAGCAGTTCGCTCCAACTGCTCCACGGTAGCTACGCCCCTGACTATATCAAATTCCATAAATAAGTTATGGAATCTAGTTTTCCTTTGGTCGGATTCAGAAATCGTGCTTAGTTGGATTCTATCAAACTCCCAGAAGGATATATTTTTTAAAAATAGAGTGTCTGTTATAACTTCATTGACTGATCAAAGAAGTTGGAAGCATGTTTCTGGCATTTCCAATCCTGCAGACTGTGCGTCTAGAGGAATTTTCTCCAAGAAACTCAGGGATTTTGAACTTTGGTGGTATGGCCCAACATGGCTATCCAAGGAGAATCTAGACATCGTTACAGCACCGATGATCGATAAGAAAGTTCCAGATTCTCTCAGCTTAACTGATGATTTAATAATTTCGTGCGCAGCAACGGATGATTCTGAAGAACTGTTTCATAGGTTTTCATCGTACACCAGACTTATTAGAGTGATTGCCTGGTGTAGAACATTTTTCTTCAACCTTAGAAGCAAGCCTCAAAATACAGTTAAAGGTAGACTTGAATCTTCAGAACTAACCAAATCTTTACTATGTATTGTAAAACAAATTCAGAAAATTCATTGTAATTTAGAAATCAGTTATCTTTATTCTAAACGCATTCTTCCATGGAATTCACAGTACCTTCCACTCTCACCATTCCTAGACGCTGAGAATATTTTGAGGGTTGGCGGAAGATTGAAAAAGTCTTTCGTTCAATGCCAAGCATCCCATACTTTTGCCAAGGAATCATCATTTTGCAAAGTTAGTTATTGACTATTTTCATAAAATTTTTCTTCATGCTGGAACGTCAGTAGTGTTGTCATCGATACGTCAACAATTTTGGTTCACTGCTGGCAGAGACACTGTTAGGAAGTACCTGGAATGAAAACATTACGCCTCGCTCCGATTGTCAAATTGCCCTTAACACGATTAGTGATAAACAATGCCCAACTCGCCAAATAAGCGCTAACAACTTTGAGGTTACTGTACACATTCGACGACAACAATAGCCTGTTAACTATTGCTTATTTTCAATATGTATACAGTGTCCCAAATTCAGTTTGTTTCTGACAGAAACTAAGTCCTCACGCACGGGCGCATATTATGGAATTGATTTGCGCATGCGTGCATATTATGGAATTGAGACGCATGTTCCCTTTCAGCTTCGACAACCGGACATGGCATTGTTCCAGACCCCGCTTTCCTTCCGAGGACGCCGTACTGCCCACTGTCATGCTGAAAATAAATCATGTCTACACATGAGACAAAAAGATTAGTACAAAAAGGGATTCTTGGCTTTATAACAGTTCCGACAGCCCCTGACGGTCGAGCGTTCTTGCCACTCAGGACAAAACCCTTTCTTAACAAGAGTTTCTCTAAAAACAAATGTTGCACCATAGATACTTCCATTGTCCGGTATAGTAACATTGTCCGAAGCGCTTTCCCCACGCTATCACAACATAAATGTATGGCAAAATTTCAAAGCATTTTGGTACTTTTTTGTTTAACTATTTACTGCATGTCGAAGCGATGCAGACTGGGTTTGATACGCTGCCAAAATTATAACTTGCGAGGACGGATGGATGGTTTTAGCATCTAAAATTTTGCTTTCCGAAGGACCGTTATGGAGGAACGTAATCCTACGTTAAAATATCGAATTTTTCTATCAAAAAGCCTCAAGCTCTAACCACTTCAATAATAATAAAAAAAAATTAAACATTTTGGGGAACTCATAGGTACTACATAACATAAACCTTAAGTAGAAGACTTTCACTTGGTCTGTTCAATCATATCACTTAAAAAATGGATAACTTAAAATTTGGCCATTACTACAGGGTGGCTAATAAATACTGTAACACTCCAAAAAATAAGAGTTAATTTTAATAGTTTCGAAAAACAATTTATCTATCTATTTGTGTGATTGGCAACTTTTTGTAAACGCAGACGATTTTTGTTTAAAGTAAAACATGTAGAATATTTTTAAAGATGGAAGCCAAAAGGTTAATGGTTAAACAGCTTTTTGATCGCGGATTTTCTGCAGGTAAAATATTTAAGCAATTAAAATGCCTTAGTTTTAATAGGACGTTTATATATAGAACTATAAATCGATTATTGGATACCAATAGCTGTAAAGATCGACCAAGGTCCGGTCGTCCACGCACTGTTCGTACAAAAGAACGTATCAAAAGAATTCGTGGAAAGATACGAAGAAATCCACAAGGTTCTGCAAATAAAATGGCTGCAGAAGAGAACATCAGTCGCAGAACTATGCAACTTATCATAAATGAAGACCTGGGTTTTCGCCCTTATCGCAAAAGAAAAGTTCAAGGGTTGACTACTGCACAAATAGTAAAAAGGTTACAAAGATGTAAGAAATTGCTGAACCGGCACGGTAGCAAAAGAGTTGAAAAAATAATTTTCTCTGATGAGAAGCTGTTTTGTACAGAACAAAGTTATAATGCTAAAAATGATGTTGTATATTCAGCAACCTTCGAGGATATACCTGAAAATCTTCGAACTGTTAAACGCTTTCAGAACAAGAATTCTGTTATGGTTTGGGCTGCAGTGTCACACAATGGAAAACTGCCTCTGAAATTCATCGATAAAGGGATAAAAATCAATGCTGAATATTACAAACAGGAAGTATTGGCTACACATTTATTACCACATGCTAACAGATTGTATCCCAAAAAGAATAGGATATTTCAGCAAGATTCTGCACCGTCCCACCGATCCAAAACAACACAGGAATGGCTCCATGCCAATTGCCCGAAGTTTATCAAGCAAGAAGATTGGCCACCTTCTTCACCAGATCTAAATCCTTTAGACTATTGCATTTGGGGGATTTTAGAGTCTAAAGTAAATGCTAAGCAGCACAGAAGTTTGGACTCCCTCAAAGCTTCCATACGGAGTGAATGGGACAAATTACCTCATAAAATGATTCGTGCCGCAATAGGACAGTGGCGTAAGAGATTATCTTTAGTAATCGATAAAGATGGCGGTCGATTCGAGTAAAATTATTTCATGGTAAACTTTCATGTATAATGTTAATAATATTGTTGTATTTCCCATTTTCTATTTCATCTGTGTGTAATTAAATGATTCGATATTTGTCACAGTATTTATTAGCCACCCTGTAGAGTGGTAATGGCCAAAATTACCATTTGGCACAAGATCAAATAACAATTAATACTCCTTAAATCATAAATTACAGGGGCAGTTCTGACTTTTCTAATCATGGTTGGTTTGGTTTGAAGCGCTACGGTCAACTTTTTTGCTACACAAAGGCTAATTAGACCGGGACCTAAAGTTTAAAGCCGATTCCGAACTGCTACAAACATCCATGCCAACAGTGGGATTCGAACCCACAGGATCTGAACCGAATGCCAGCGCTCTAGCCATTCAGTCATCACCTGGCTTTCTAAGCATGGAAACAGAACAGTAGCTGAAAAAAAAACCAGTTAAAAAAGTCGATGGTCTTGAGAAATCTGACGCTAGATCACTGTATTACACCTTGGGATGCAAACTATAAAGGAATGTCTGTTGGGGAGATTAAAAAATTGATACTTCCATGAAGCTATAAGACTCATAGATTCACGGCTTCTCCTTATTAAATGGATTACAGGCTGTGAAGAAATCGTTTAGATACCGGCCCTGGCCGAAACACATTTACTGGCAATCAAATTTCTGTACGTACTGAGTAATGGATCTTGTAAGACAACCTCGATCCCCCCCCCCTCCCCCTGAAAAAAACTGCATCCACTAATGATTTTACTAATGCATTACGTTTCAATACTAAAAAACCCACATTCTAGTTACGTAAAGGACAATTATACATGAAATTGCAATTGGTCCACTAAAATATAAAATTAATAAATTTGTATGAATAATGAAATAATGGAAAAATTATTTACACGAATTAGAAAATGTAAATTGTTAATAACAAATACTTACATATATGAATTTTTTGGTTATAAAGCAATTTTTGTTGCTTTCTGAGCAGCAAAATTATCTAGTATAAGTGAAAAGTCCAAAGATGATGAGAGATCATTTTCATTAGAAATAAGTGCCAAGGAGGACAGGCGTACAATTCATATTCAAATCATACTGATTGTACCTGCTTTGTAATATTTTCAATTCTTCGAGAAGCGGGAAATAAAATCCATTATAATGACAGAGAGAACAAATAAAAGCCATTTTTTGTTTACCCCATTCCTTCAGCCTTCAGACCCCTTTTTTCCTAACAGGTTTGGAGCGCATTTATTTACTAGTCTTACACTCTCTGGAGAAATGTCTTGTCTATTGTTTGCTTTGAATAGACCAAACATTTGACCAAATGGTATTAGTATTCTTTCAGAAAGATATGTTAATGTTTTTCTTAGTTTGCAATTATTCCGTTAAAACGGACAGATTCCAACAAAACGGCTTATAATTCTTCAAATGACTGTATGTAGTAAATGACAGATAGTAGAAACTGATATTGAAAAAAGGAATTGATAATCAAGGTTTTACTATAACTGAATTGAAGATCGTGTTTTCGAACCAAAAAGGTAGTTTGTCAATTAAGATTCTTTCTACGATTCTTTTCAAAAAATCGAAACACAGTTTTTTATAAGTTGAATTATAGAAACTGCGAAAAATGAGGGATTTATTAAAAAACCCGTAGCATTTAAAAAAGTGTTGCGATGAGCAATAAAAATGGCTGCCCTAAATTTTTAGAGGCCCTGGGCGTTTGCTCAGTTCCCCCCCCCCCCTCCCTCCCCAAGCATGGCCCTGCTACTGATGTACGGGTTTACCAGGACTTTCTGAAAAGTAGTAGTTTTGTTTTTAGGTTTCATTTAAACTCAGGAATGGACCCATTTTGTTTTTTCTCCAGGCGTCACATCACTTATCGCATAGTAATTATATTTACGGAGAAGTTTGCCGATTAAGTAAGACCTCCTTCTCGCCTCCTCTGAATTTTTTTGGGACCTATTGAAAACATTCTATCTAACTCTTGCCGCAATAGGTCTATTTGATGATACGTAGCGAGGTAATTTTCTTTCTTATGAGTGCTGATCTTATAAAAGCGATAGCAATTAGGTTAAGTGTTTTCAATGAAGCTTAAAAGACGTAAATCAATTAGAATCCGTATTTGATACACTTTTTGATATTGAGTGTATCAGAAAATAATATTGATCCAAAATCTCTAAGAATTGTATCGATTATCGAAACACATTATCGATTGGTACAACGAAAGACAAACAAATTGACTTATAGCGGAAGCGTAAGAGTATTGGAATATACTTAACCAATGACAAACCTCCAAACGATTAGCAACGAAGTTTTTAACGCCTATGATTGGTTTGTTTCCGTCTCAGCACCATCTTTCCTTTTACACTTCCGCTACCGAACTCCTATGCGAACAGGCCCTTAGATTGAGGAAAAGTAGTTCTAAACTACAAAATTATTTTAATCTATCAATAGAATATTATATTATCCCATTTTATTCTAAACGCGCATTGATAATTTGAAGTTAACAGCCGTTTGTTAGATTCTTCAAGTTGGAATTCTATAAAAGAATTATTTTGAGCCGTTTTAGTTTATAGATTGTTCATAGAATGTTGTTTACTTAAATTGTAAATATTTTCGTTCATACTCAAGCAGGTTTACTGAAATTTCTATAAAAAATTAAATTTAATCTTTATCTTAACTGTGCGATTCTCACCTTTGTCATAATTACAAAGCTGTTGAATTCTGGAGCATAATGGATGTAAGAGCTATCGAAGATAATTTTCTGTGGAATACAACAGCATTGAATGGAATTATTGTTAACAGACATATGTTCAGCAAATTGAAATACGTTTCATGGACTGCTGTAGCTCTTATACACATCTGTGCATTGCATTTTGCATGTTTATCCTTCGCCTACCTAATCAAAAGTTTTAGTCGAGTTTCGTTAGCTTATGTGTTCTTCTTTTGTGTCTCTGTTCTCATTTGGTATTTGCTGTTTCACAGAAAGAAGCAAGTTTGTAATCTCGTCTCCCAGATCTATAGATATCGGAAACTGCTGAATGTTTCATCCCACAGAGGTAGTATTTTATTTATTAATGGCTTAGTACTACTCAACATTACTTTTTTCTTTACATGGTCGGTAGTGAATGTAATTCTTTTGAAGCGATACGAAAGAGAAATTACTGTTGACTTCTGGTTATATGGTTTTGAATTAAAGAACGCAATAACTAAAGATTTACTTTTTATACTTGGCAGCTTTTCTTGTTCTATGTTTTATTTCTATATTCCTGTTCTCATAACATTGATCATCTGCTCTATAGAGTATCGTTGCGGAGAAATATTATTTACTTTCAATAAAAGATTACAGAACTTGATGCGGGATGAGGATATGATTGCAACTTTGCCGTTAGTAGAATTATATTTTAGCATTCTCGAAACTTTGCGAGAGTTGAAAACAGTTTTCTCTTATCTTTTATTCGCCTTTTTATCGTGCAATTTCTTAGGTGTGTTTACTGCTCTATCTGCTATGATCTTGTTCAATAATTTGTCATTCATAGATTGGATACAGATTGCATTCTTCTTTTTCGGTGGTATTTCTATGATGACTGCTCAAGTATTATGTGGTTCTTTGTTACCTTATTACCTAAAAGAGATCAGAATGACTGCTGCACAGCTCATTATAATGTATAGGAATCATCCTAATAAGCAAGCGGAAATCTTTTTCTTCAAAAGAATTGAGAAAACAGAAATAGTTTACATGACAGCTTGTGGCATTGTTAACATGGAAAAGAATCTTATTCTGAATTTATTTGGATCACTTTTTACTTACGGGCTGCTGATTATCAATTTTAACAATACTCAGATTAATACTTAATATTGTTAATTTCTATGAATTTAATTATTTTTATGTTCTGTAAACCAGTAATCCTCATATATCTTGTTAGCAATAAAGATTCTGAATGTTCCACAAGTTTTCGGATGAAATGTGCATAGCAATTTTGTTCCGAAGAAATTATTGTTTGGACATTTCTAGAGAGAATTAACGATTAATACGAATAAAATGATACGGTCGCTAATCTGTGGCCATGTGTGTGGTTATTATAGAAAATTTCGTGAAACGCATTTATCACGATTTTGCCAGGTGATTTATCTCGACTAATTAGCAGAAACTTGCTATTTCATACTTGCGGAGTTTAAAGTTAAATTTGTGGGCTCGAGGTAGCCTTGTAGCGCGCTGGCTTTCGGTGCTGAAGGTGCTCAGATCGAATCTTGACGCGTGCCATCAAATACCTCCGTGTCTAGGTTGGATATGGGCACGTTAAGGGCCTGATTCACGACAAGCACTTTTCTCCCGCAATCCTGTTTTCTTCCGCAGGTTTGCGATGCGAAGGCAATTTGCTATTCATGACAAACGCGCAGAACGTTTTCTCCCGCAACATAAGGCCCTTCCTTGAGGACGCTACATAGCTCTCGCAAGCGTAGGATAAACAGTAATGGCGGACGTCATAGCAATCGGTAGGCTTCGGCGGCGAATTCATTTAACATTGAAAGATGAATAGATGAATGGAGATTCCGTGATCGAGACGATCCATTTCAGATGAACAAAAATGAGTTTGTGAAACTTTTTCGTCTGTCACGGATGGCTGTGAGATATTTATGTGAAGAATGCGACCCCAATTTACAGTCTGCTATTCAATAGAAATGCAGGTATGTGCAATAGGATGGAGCGAAAATCCAATGTTGCCAAATTCTTTCCTAATAGCGAAAATAATTTGACCCAACTGTTCAAAAAGCGTATACTAAAACATGTATAATTTATTTTGAGTCTATCTACCCACGCATTTGATTTGAATTTCTCAAAATCTGATCAAATTTCTCTTTTCTATATCATTTGTAACCGCGAAACAGCGAGGAAACAAGAATCAATTAAGTAGCCAACGAGCCGATTTTTGCGACTTTATAGGTGTGTTGGGGTGAATGCCCTTGTCCGGTTATTACTCCTCTGCCCGTGCGCATGCGCAAGCACACGCGCCACACAAACTTCTTTGGTCAAAATCAGTGACTTCCCGCGATTATTGTTCACAGTTCGGTCATATCTAGAGTTTCGTTTGCTAATTGTTACAGAGTTAAATATGGATAAAAGAAAAAAGCTTCTAGTTGTATTTTTGGCAACATTGAAGAGGTGAAAGGTAATAAGTTACCTACGTATAAGGAGGCCATGGAATTTTATAATTTTGTAAGATTTTAGCTAAAGCTTAAATCGGATACTCGTAGGGAGTCAGCTGATTTACATATTGTGGAAATTGTTGCGTTGAGAATCAAAACTATATGGAAAAAAGCTTCAACTCCAATCGTATCCCACATCCGCATTATACAGTTAATAAGAGCTTACCGTACGAAAAGAAAAAAATTGATAAAATCTTGGAAACGATTAACTGACGATAAAAAAGATTTCCACTCACGTAGTAACAAATTATTTGATATCTTTTCTTGTAAGTGCAAAGATTTTCTACAATGTAAGTGTCCAAAGGAACAAAAGTAGAGAAAGAAGAACAAACTTTTTTGACTGATCAGAGAACTGAAAGAAAAAGGATTATTGGTGGCATAGACTTTTCATAAACGAAAAAAGCAGAAGAACGAAATGATAGAAATAGAAAGTTAGAACTATATTATGCTTCTGTGACAAATAGAGAGAAACGAAAGAATACAGAACTCTCTCCACGAAGAACTGTTATATCGGACAAGTCAGAAGATACAATTGATATAGGCGATAATTTAGAACTGTGTTCTTCAAAGCCCCAAGTGCCCCAGAAAAAATCAAATATCAGCTTGACGTCTTTGTCAAAAACATATAACCGATATGGCCTATCTGATAGAGCTGGTGCAGCAATCCCATCGGCAGTTGTTGATGACATTAAATCAGATGTCGAAATGATAGACAGATCAATATTGCGCCAAGAAAGAGCAAAAGAACGCACAGAAATATTAGCTAAACATCGAGTTTTCAGTGTTCCAGCTGTATTCTTTGACGGCAGAAAGGATAAAGTTTTAACGATAGTGAAAAAGGGTGTCAAAAAATACCGCCAAGTGATGGTAGAAGAACACATTTCAGTTATCAAGGAACCAGACTCTATTTATGTCAGCTACGGTGTCCCAAGTACTGGGACAGCTAAGAGCATAGAACTTGCTATACGTGACTTGCTTTCTTCTGAAAACATTGAATTGAGAGAAACTGTAGTGGTTGGTTGTGATGGAACAGTTACAAATGCAAGGAAAAACGGTGGTGTAAGAGAAAATAGAAAGTGTGTTGCCGGATATTCAGTCGGATATCATCAGAGATCTAAGTTCGGATCAACGTTATTTGTATGATATTGTATCAGCTGTAATTAGTGGCGAGTGTTCGTCCGATCTAGCAAACAGAGTTCCAGGGAAAATGTCGCATGTTCGATGGTTAACAAAGCCAACAGGATATTAAGGCTATATAGTTCGACGAGAAAACCTTCTGAAAATCTTAAACATCTTGCCACGTTTGTTGTTAGAGTTTACGCGCCTGTTTGGTTCCAAATTAAAACGCATCCGTCATGCAAAGATGGGTCTAGACATTTTTGGAAATTGGTTTCAAATTCTCGATACCTTCCACCTCAACTAAAGGTGGAAGGTATCGAAAATCTGAAATTAGGATAATTATTTAAAATAAATCATTAAACATTTCCCATATGAAAAATAAGTTAAAAAAATAATTAAACGATGACAGCTTACTTTCTTAGGTAGTAGACCATGCAGCAATTCCCGGCAAGATTTATTTGAAAATTTTTGAACCATCATATCTAAATTTAGGGGACTGTATACAGGAGATTGGATGCAGGGGCTAGAACAGGGGCTTCAGAATTGTAGGTTTTTCATGTAGGGACAAAATTGTATTATCTAAAAACGTTGGCTCCCTAAATTTTTCTCTGGATATGTTACAGGATATGATAATATTTTGAGACAGAAATTGACAGGAATCTCTACAGTTTAAAGGAAATTCTGACCAGCCAAAAACACCTAAGCCAACAGCAGGCTTCAAACCCACAGATTCTGGCATCAAATAACAGCGCCTTAGCAGTTCGTACTTTTAAGATAAGTGCGCTTTTGGGGTTAGAATATATAATTATTTAAACAAATCATGTGATCTCTTAAATGCGAATTGTAATGATGGAGTTACCTGTAAATAATTTTTTATGAACTCTTGTAATACCTCAATAAATTAGTACTTTGTATTTGCAGCGGGCTCAGTTGGATTTTTTTTCTTAACATAGTGTTTATCATTGTTGCATCAAAATAGGGACATTTTAAAGTAATTACAAGATAAAAAGAACTTTTTATATACCACATTTTAAAATTTTCTGTTGAATCATATAAACTTGACAATTCTATGTATTAATAAATACTTTATTAAAAATTTTTAGATTTAATTATCCCATCAACTTGAAAGAAAATGATCAAATGCGTAATAAAGAGAGCAATTATAAGAATTTTTCAAACATTTATTAATTGAATTACATGTATAAGCACATTACCCGAATAATTACAACAATATAATAACAAACAATAATGCTTAAGGCAATTTTTTATTCGGATAATGTGCGAACAAACACAAACATTAGACAAAGGACAAATGAGTAAACCATGGACAGTTTACTCACACAAAAATGGACTGCTGAAATGAAAAGAAGTTATCAATCATTGGGAAAAGGGATATATTAACCTGCTTATGGTGCTGGAGGATATTGACGCATTCTTTCCATTTCCTTCATGGCTTCTTCATTGCCAGGCGTCTTTTCAGTAAGTTTGGAGCAGTCAAACTCTTCGATGCGCAGTCCTTCCAAGGTTCTAACTCGGATTAATGCGACGTAAGCCTGTCCCTTGGCAAAGAGTTTTTCCGAGGTACAGAAGTGCGTGGTTCACGGTATATCCTTGCGTGTTGCGCACAGTGCAGGCCCAGCACAAAATCAATGGCAGCATTCGTCTCTCAATCGTTCCATAGTTCCGGAGCGCAGGGAACTGAACTGATTTTGGCTGAATCAGTTGAACGTTATTGTTGCCAAAGTCAATTCGAATAGATGGGATGTCAATGCCATACATCTGATCGCGGCGGAAGAGTGGCCAGATAATTTCTATAATATTGCCCATAGCAAAATTGACAAGGCCTTGCTCGACATTGATATTAGATCGAAGCATTACTCTTGTTCCGACAAATATCTCCAACTCTCTTTGTAAACCTCCAGTCTTATTGACATCTGCTGAAACAATGTTATCCATGTTCCCATTGTCAGCATTTCTTGTCGCATCTATAAGAACATCTTGAGCTCAAATCTTGAAAATGCGCTCTCCTTCGGCTCGATATTGTTCAAGCACAGAAGCATTGTGCTCGTCAACTTGGTTGCGAGTTGGATAGATGCGAATTGCCTTGTTGCGAGCAAATTCGCCGGTTTCTTCAGTCAGCTGCTTTGACATCAATTGGCTGAAATGTGGTGCTTCCATTTCGCCAACTCGTAGGGCATTTAGAAGATCGGCAAATGTAGTATCTCCTCTTTGTCGCATATTCTCAGTCAACTCAATGAGACTGAAATGTCTCCACAAGTGAGTTGCTGGGAAGAATCGCGCTGGTTGCCGATAAATGGAAGAACTAGGTCGAATTGGCGGGAGCTGCATCAAGTCTCCAAATACAACAATGTTGATGACGCCAAATGGTTTGTGCTCGTTCTTCTTGAGTTGTCGCAGTCGAGAGTCGATCATGCACAACATCTCGTATAGAACCATTGATATCTCGTCTACAAACAAAAACTCGATATCCTTCCACTGATTTCGTATGACTCTTAAGTAATTGCAAGTAAGGGGAGGTAATTGTGGCTGGATTCGTCCATCTTGCTGGACTTGGAAGCGAAATAGTGTGTGTAGTGTTTTGCCGCCCACAAGTAAAGCAGCAACACTAGTTAGTGCACCTACTTTCACTGCATTCTTTCCATAGCAGCGATTGACTTGTTTCTTCAGTGCGTTGAAGGTGAATGTTTTGCCAACTCCAGCGCCACCAGTGACAAACATTCTTATGTGGATTTCACTGTCAATCAGCTGCGAACGAATACTGCTCGTTATCATATTGAAGAGATCCGTTTGTCGTGTATTCATTCGTCCACACACATTTTGGAATTGCTCATTTGTCATTCCCTGCTCAGTAACTTCTTCTTGAAGAGCAACGAATGCCTCAGGATTCTCGAGAAGATTGAATGCGTGAGCTTGATTGAATGCCAATTCAAGCTGCTGGTCACGAGCTCGATGAACATCCAAGTTGGCATTGGTTTGACTGAGTTGCTCTTCTCGATTAAGAAATGCTTCGCGAGCACTATTGTACTCATATATTAGCTCATTTTCTGAGTAATAGGGTACATATTGAAGAAGACTGTAGAAATAGTTTTCTTCATCCGTGTGCATCATAAAGTATGGTACTCGTACAACAGTGGGAACATTTCTGATAACCATTTTTGTGTTATCGGTAAGCATCTATGCTATCGGTAATGTCGTCTCGTTGGCATCTCTTCTTCTTCTTCTTCTTCGGCGTCAATACTTGCCTCATTATCGCCAGTATTTTTCGGATAATGGGGTTCGAATCGCTCTGCAAATTCAAACAAGGTCATGTTGGGAAAGTCGTATCCTTGTCCTTGTTGACGAGAACGCTTTGCATATCGCTCGAAGATGTTCGAGCAAAATCTGACTGCCTGTCTTCCTTAGAATCTGAGCATTTGATAGCGTTGCTCAGGTTTTCGTGTGTTCAACAAAACGCACTTTCTCATACTTGATCGAAGGGGTAGGTGGCAAAGTCGATAAGCACATTCGGATGCAGAAACTTGTCGCTCTTTAAGAATTCACATGCACGATTTGAATATCTTTCGAGCTATGTCGGTTTCTTCGCTTCTGATTTGACGAATGGCTTGAACTACACTTTCGTTTACATCTGTTGGCTCAGTTTTTGAGATGTACTTCGCGATGTAGTGTACAATGGCCTCATTTGAGCAACATGGTTGAATATCCGTTTCCATCCAAAAACTCGAGATCTCCTGATTGTAATTGTTTACAAACTTCTCGCTTGAGGATCGCCTAAGAGCGCAAAATCGTCCGCCATTTCGAATAAACTCGTCCGAAGTCGATGAAACGACATGAGTTTGTTGGCATGGTTGACAAGGGAAAGCGAAATGACATGTCTCAAAGTTATTCTTGTGACATGTATGTGTGTGGCGATGTATTTGTTTTCGCTTTACAAGCTTTTGCAACTCAGGATCATCTTCTTCAGATGGCAAGCGACAAGAGACGACTTTGTTAATGAGGTCAACACCTTCTGGCGTCTCAAAAGATGGAGCATTTTCTATCCAGACTACAAGGTGCAAATGCGGGCTACCTCTGTTCTGGAACTCGATTCGATACCAAAAGTCTATAACTTTTCCTCCATGAAGCCTGGCGTTATTTTTTATTTTCTTCATGAATGCATCGACTCGTCGTTGAAAGTGGTAAAGTTCAATCAGACGTTGTGCTTCATCAACGCTAATTAAAATAGGATCCATGTCTGGTCGTCCATCTGCAATGAGCAATGCTTTTCGCATATCGAGCCAGTTAATGTCATTGCAGCTTAATGTGATGAACCAAGTAGGAAGACCAAGGGAACGAATGAAAGCAATCAATTCATTATGTGCCTGGCGCCAATATGATGCTGATCCTCGGAGGTTTCGCAAATGTAGATGAAGATCCTGTACAGCACCACCTTTTCCTTGCATTTTCTTGCCAAACGCATTAATCGTTGATTGAATTCTCAAGAATTCAAACATCGATAGTACGTAGAACAAGAAGCCTTTCTGTTGAAATCGAGGGTCTTTGCCAAGAGTTTGCTGCTGATAATAATCCAATGGCGTGATTTTGACTTCTCCATTTTCATTTAAACCATTAACGCCAAATGGAAACAGATGGAACCATGCAAATTACTCTACTTTCTTCTCGTGATTCACATTAACGATATTGTCCTTGGTCTTTTGAGCAATCTCATTAACATTGGCTGCTTCAACCAATTTATCATCAACGTCAGGCTGCTCATGATCAATTGGAGCCGTGACTGATGTTTGTACAGGAACATATTGCAGCGGATCGGCGGTATCTGACTCTGGCTCAAATTGAGTAGCAATTTCTTCCATTCGCATAGTAGGATGTTGTCTCAAATACTCTTGAAGCGGAAGAGCATTATACTTGACAACAACACGAATGTCATGAATCGAGAATTGCGTGTCGCGCTTTGATTTTATTGGGCGACGTACAATGTGAAGAAACTCTTCAAAAGTATTGCACTCAATAATGAAAGCCTTTCCATTGGCATTACCAGAAGTTCCTTTATTACAGCACGATTGCGAATCTGTAAAATAGTACTTGCCATCAAAGTACACAAGACCAAGGGATTTGCCATCGGTAACGAGAACGCCTGCATAATAATTTACAAACAGCGTGTTGATGGCAGCTCGGAAAGTAAAAGTACTTTCTCCATTATTTTGCTGATCGCATAGACTACCATGATATGCCTGATCCTCTTCGAGAGCAAAGGCATTGTCGTACATCAAGATGTCCTTCTTTACAACATCGAGATTTTTGATCTCCAAGTAGCCACGATCGTCAATAGGAAATGCGCCAGGTCGATTTTCAGTTTCAAAGAAAATTTGTAGATATAGGCCATCTGCTTCAATCATGTTCTTATTTAGAACGTTAGTATCCCATTGGCTAGGTTGGAGGATTGAAGCGCGAATTAAATTGGCGACAACCATGGCAAAGCATTTATGACCAACAGATAATTCCTCAAAGACACTCTTATCGCCTTGATGCCAGGAAGCGCACACAATTCGAGACAAATCGTTTATTAGCATGTAGGCGCTATGAGGCTGAACAACATTGACATCATTATTTGGCTGCTGTGGCTCTGCAGGAACAACGCGAATAACATCCTACGTTTCTAATCGTGCATTCCGATCCACTCGTACGTCTTTGTACAGTGGATTATTAGCAATGAGTCAATCGAGTGCCTTATAAACACGCTCAGGTGAAATACTGTAGTCCTGAGAAATGTTCAAGTTCTCAAGAGTCTCAGTGACTACAACAATACCTGCATCAGTGCTCGATTGAGGAAGCATTTCGGGTAACTTTTCGCTAACTTCGATAATGTCGAGAGCAAACAAAGTGGCACGGCCTTTAAAGCCGAACGGACCAAATCGGTCAGGAAACTTGATCACCTTGACACAAGGGATCACGCGCTGTAAAAGTCTCTGTTCTGGCTCAGTAAGGACTTTAATTTCATCGGGTATTTCACCCGGAGTAAGTTATTCCAATACGCCTTGGATGGACATTGAGTTTTACTACTCTTCAAGTGCATATGGCAGCGATGGCAAACGAGCAGTTCAGTTTTGTTGGCTAGTTCAGGAGGTAGGTATGACTTTTTAGTCAACTGCTTATACTTTGCTACCTGGTTAGGGTAGCACATCTTTTGGCAGATATCACAAGTCTTATCACAGAAGGTGTTTATCGTCTTGTGAAAATCTGCTGCCTGCGCTGAACGTTGATCATATGCATCGCGAAGACGTTGATGTCTAGCTTCATGCTCTTCTCGAGTCTCATTGACTCGTGATTGATTTGTTTTTGCTCTTTGGCTATCGAGTCGAGAGTCCCTCTCGGAAGCTGTCTAAATCGCTCTTGCTTCAGCTGTTCTTGCTCTTTGGCTACCGAGCCGAGAGTCACGCTCGGAAGCTGTCTCAATCGCTCTTACTTCAGCCCCTTGTTTGTTCGATAATACTAACCATGTACGGCGATTTCGCTGACGTCATCGCTTTCACGAGTATCTTGAAACACCCCCCCCCCCTCTCCCGAATTCGTCTTTGGGATGCATTTGGCCCAGTGTAGTTGTCTAGGTCAAATAAAATGATTTCAAAGATTCTCATGAAGCCTTCAGCGGTATAACGTCATTCGGTGAGATCACTGTTTTCGCAGACGTGGCGGATTCCGTATCACCCTATTCTCCTCAGGATTTTAAAAATAATCGCAAATCCAAGTATCTCTGCTGCTCTGCGACACCCGACGGGGAGGGACACGGGGATTCTTCTAGAAAGCTTCGTGTTTCTTCAATCGGTAGAGCCATAAAAACTCGAAACAAGCCTCCACTGATCACTTTACTACAAATGCCAGACAATCCACAACATCTTCTACAAGTGCGTCTATTCCATTATCTGTCACTACCCTTTCTGACCGTAACAAAAAGTCAATCAATCTTCTGCACCTTCCACCCGTAATAATATTGCTGATTCGAAACAATCGGTTTCCTACCACATAACCGCAGATACTCCCATTCCTCCGAACCAAAATCGAAAAAAGTAGCTATTCATAGAAAGTGCATTGACCTCTCTAGGAAAACGAAAGACCCTCATCATATTTTGAAGAATAATCAATATGTCCACAGGTTCGCGGACAATTCTATAAAACTAGATAGGTCCGAGGACTCGAAAGAGGATGTTGCTTTTGAGGAAGTTTAACTTATCCTTTTTTTCTTCTTGAAATGTCCTTGCTTTTCTCTTTTATGTTAATGTCTGTCTTACTTTCGTTTAATTTGTTTTCTTGTACTTGACTGTAATCTGGATGGGGGTTTCTCCACCCTGAGGGTCTTGCTTTCATCCGTTTCACTTTTGATTTTTTAACACTTCGTATGTTATTGCTGTTTCCATATTTACACTTCACTGATTTTATGTCACTGTTACTTCACCATTTTATATGACTTTTATTATAACCTATTTTATGACTGTTTTTAGCACCTGTTACGTATGACTATTTTTATCACCATCTACATATCATTGGTTTTATATCTTCTCTTGTAACCTTTATTACCTCAGTAGTTTGTTATGTCTACTTATTTTTTACGCGCATTTCTTCTTTATACGAGTATTTGACGCAGCTTGTCCTATTTGGATCTTGCGTCATAAAACCCAAACCAACCATTCTATTTTTCACAGATTTTGAAATATCAGGGTTATTTTTAGTAGCACTGAAAAAATTCTATAATGACATACATTAGGTTAGTCTGTGCCGTGGAAGAGGTTATTTCTGTTATAAGATATGAAAACTAAGTTTTGTTAACCAATCCTCCCCCATTCACTACTCCTACTGAATGAGAAGAATTAAGAGCCAAATGTTAGGGTTCCTAGATTGTAATTCTGACTCATCAGACATTTTGTTGCTCTTTATTGCCTAGGGAAGTTCCCATTGTGATCGGATGCTGTTTGAAGCTCTTTTATTCTTTTAAAGTCTTTTTTTTTTAATAATCTGTTTTCATAGAATTTTTTTACTTGAACTAGCTGGAGGAAAGTAAAGCTCGTTAAGGACGAAACTTTTAAATTACTTGCCTCTCCGCATCCTCATATTGGAATTAAACCTCCAGTAAAATTTACTACGCAAAAACAAACCTTGCGTGAAAGATTTTGTACATATAATTATACATTAGCATGTATATAGGCAACGTATCAGCTTAAAGAGAAATGTATAAGAATACGTAAATGAATAAAGAGCTCGAATACCCAAAGTTGGTACTTTTCCGTTAGCCGGGCGCATTTGGCGTTCGCCCTTTTAAGTATCGCCATTGGCGAGAATGAAAAGTCTCCAACATAACAACCCTAGGAAAACAGTTTAATAGGTAATAGATGGACTAAATTTTTAAGAAGCATTGTCACACACAAAACGTTGGAAGAAGATGACAGATCAACGGGTAAGAATCATGTGAGAGAATACGATTAAGTTTAGAGACCCAACTATTGTATAACCCCGAAATTAACATGAATAATAATTGGAAACAAATTAACCCCAAACTTTATTAGCTTTCTTCCCACAGGCATAAATAAACACACTTTTAATAGTAACACATTTAATAAAGCGATTTGTTGGCGACTTTTAGTCAACAAAGCACACACATAAATAAACACACTTTAGTAACACATTTAATCCTATATATAATAGCCGTTGTCTCTGTATGACACTTCCGGGCTGTACTCATCTTTCAATTGAAGCCCTCAGTAAACAAACCGCCGGATAGGCTTAATTTCAATTTCAGATTTGGATCAGAATTTTTTCTTACCTAAAAACAAATATCTTCTCCATCAAATCACGTTTGTTCAGCCTATTTTTCTATAAAACATTCAGAACTAAAAAAAATTGGATGTTTTTAGCTGTATATTTAACAGTTTTTAAAAATCTGTTTACTTTTGCGATGAATTCTGAAAGTAAACAACAAACTTGAATGTGAATGAATCGCGTAGTGAACTGTAAAAAAATTTTTTTAACTTTCATATAAATTTTTCATTATGACGTCATTTTTAGTATTATGACGTCAAAATGACGGGTTGGATGGCAGTCTACTACTCCAATCGCATGAAAAACTAAATAAATAAAAAAATAATGAAAGGGATTGCTTTTACAAGGTGTGGATTAAATGCAATATTTTAGATAATTCAGGATATTTTTTAACTTTCATATACTTTTTCCATTATGACGTCAAAATGGCGGGTTACCTACTAGTAGTAAAATAAACACACAAAAAGAACTTCAATCACTTCATTACGGGGGAGGCCAAAAACTTTTTATATCGTTCAGAATTTTTTGATATGGATCATTTGTTAATCTTCTCCACATAAATTCAGCAAGGTATGATTCCAAATGCTGCCGCACTGTTCCCCGATGTTTTTTGTTTCTCCATTTTACGCTTCTACACTGACGCTCGATCTTGTAAGTCTCGAATATTGTAAATCTCGATAATAAACTGCACGAGTTTGTAGATTAAAACTATTGTAAAATTTAAACGCCAGTTTATAAATTGCTGGAAGAATATATTTAACGCGTAGATCCCGATGAATCACGCCATTTCTGATAAAAATAGGAACTTAATGAATAATTAATATCCCGTGATCAAAGATTACTATCACGCGAGTTACAATTCATTAAACGAAACAGTTGAAAATGCGACTTACCATATTTGGCGATTTATCACTTGCGACCGGCTAACGGAAAAGTACCCAGAAGGTAAAACAATGTTAAGTAAACTAGAATTGAAACAGCAACATTAGTATTGTGGGACCGATGTCAAGTCCATGGTGTTTTTTCCCTATGTTTAAAAGGTTTGTTTTGTTTTCTGTGTCAACAGCGATTTGTATTCTAACGATAATAAAATTTAATTTAGACACGGCATTTACAGTCCATGATATGCTGCTAGCATAAATATTCCCTTTTTATTGAAATTTTAATGTGATATTTTTTTGGTACCCTCGGCGGGACATGTAAATGCTTGGTGAATTAAAGTATGGCTAATTTAGAAGATTTTAAGAAGTCTAGGAAAGTGGAAAGAACCGTTTTCCCGAAAGCATGCAACAATGTAGAATAATTGATCCCTTTGCGGTATAAGTATGATATATCCCCCCCAAGAGATTTCTCGCCAAATCTGGCGCCCTTTGTTTTGGTTGTAGGGTTGCCAGGTTTTATTTTGGTGTTGCCAATTTGTGTTTTTGTTGTTTTTAGAATTTTGTTGTTGCCAGATTTGGTTTTCTCTCGTGTTTTACGCCATATATAGGCGGCGTGAATGTTTTTTTTTACGTTCTTTAGTGCAGTAATATTATGTAGTAGCAACAGTTTTTGAATTTTGCGTTCCACTTTTGAATTTGATCTTCGTGATTGCCATTTGATCTTCGTGAGCTAGCAAGCAGCGTAGATACTGGTTGTATATTCCAATTTATTTTTGTTCTTTTATTCTTTTATTATTTTTGTTATTGATTATTTTATTATTGATTATTTTTGTTCTTTTATTCATTATGCCTGCAGTATTTAGTGTAGTTGAAAAATATCAGGGGATCTTAGTGTCTAAAATAGAGGCGAATTCTAATGGTAATTCTAGTTTTTCAGGAGGGAGATCAACAGTTGGAAAACCGGGGATAGTTAACAACATTTTTTTAAATTTCATTTGTCTCAGGATGCACAGTTGCTTTTTAATTTTTTGACGGAGGTTGGGTTGTTAAAGAGTGCGAATTGCAAAAAATGTGGGTCAGAGATGAGGGTTAAAGTTAAAAATTCATATTCTGCTGGTTTTACATTTGTTTGTAGGAAAGTTATGGGGGGGGGGAGCAATGTAACACAGAAATCTATTCGTCATGGTTCGTGGTTTTCTAAATCTAAATTAAAGTTATTTGAGGTTTTATATATTACTTATGAGATTTTGAGGGGTACAACAACTGGGCGAATTATGGAAGAATATTCTTTTGCAAAGACTACTTTGGCTGATTGGAGAGAATTTATTAATGAGACTGTTTTAGATTATATTGAATTGTCTTCCGAGAAAGTAGGGGGGGGGGAGGGTAAGGTCATCGAAATTGATGAGTCGAAATTTGGGAAACGAAAGTATCATAAGGGACATAGTGTTGAGGGGCATTGGGTGTTTGTAGGGGTTGAGAGGGATTCCGGGAGGGTTTTTTTAGTTGCTGTGCATGATAGGACTCAGGAGACTTTGTTGGGGGTTATAAAAGATTGGATATTGTCAGGGACTACAGTGTATTCCGATTGCTGGAAAAGTTACGACTG
The DNA here is from genome assembly GCA_907164885.2 of Dolomedes plantarius. NCBI lineage: Eukaryota > Metazoa > Arthropoda > Arachnida > Araneae > Dolomedidae > Dolomedes > Dolomedes plantarius. The sequence goes on along the minus strand of OU015490.1, from coordinate 192,562,351 downwards.
TCTCGAGCAGGAGGGATTTGAACAGTAAACCATAAACTTACATTCGTTGACCCCGATACTGGGTGTCACACGAATACAATTGAAAGTACGCGGAGGCATGTAAAAGCAACGTTGCCTACGTACAATCGTAAGGCAGATTTTAAATTCTACCTAGCGATGTACATGTTTAGGAAATCATGTTTAGCGGCAAATATAGATTGTTTTAATAAATTTATTGAAATCGTTTTGGGGATTAATTGGGAGGAATGCAAAATTTCCTTATAGATATTAATTTTAAATTCTATTGCCAACACTTATTTTTTCTATTGTATTTGTGCTTTAATTTATGTCTAATCAAGAAATATATATTTAACCCAGATGTATTTTATGTTTATTTAAATGAATTATTATTATTTGCAATATACTGACTTTTTTTAACGGGGGAATAAATTTCTAATTATTTTTCAGCTTTTATTTTTTGTATTTATGTGTTTTTATGTGTTCCGTACTGGAATCAGAGCTAAATGTTTTTAAATCAAAAGTTGATCGTCTGGAAGTAATTCATGCAGGGATTCTTGAAGTTTTCGATGAAAAAGAATTTGAAGCAGTTTGAAATTATTGAAAATTTTCGTGATAAAGCAATACGGATTGAAACGAAAGAAAGAAGAATTATTGATAATCAACAAACTGTGAGTACTGTTTTTAATTCGGCTCATAGTGATTCTGTTGTTATTAATTCTGCTGAAAATGTTACTGCTAAAAAAAGAAAACTTAAATTGCCTAAATTAGAATTGCGAAAATTCGATGGTGATGTTAAAGAATGGCTTCATTTTTGGAGCCAGTTTAAAAAACTTCATGATGATTCTAGCCTTGCGAATTCTGATAAATTTCAATACTTGTTGCAGGCTACGGTTGAAGGCTCTCGAGCCAGAGAAGTGATTGAAAGTTTTCCACCAACTGGCGATAATTACCCCAAAGCTATTGATTGTTTAAAAACAAGATTTGGTCGTAATGACTTACAAATAGAAGTTTATGTTAGAAAACTATTGAAATTAGTTCTCAAGAATACAAATTCAGATTTTGGTTCGAGTAATTTGTGTGCATTATATGATAACTAGTATATAACCCCCGTCAAAAATGACGGAATGTTGATCAGCGTTTCAATAGGTGATTCATCATTTTCATCGGGAATTGCTGATAACTGTACTTAAACAGCAGTAAACAACAAAACAAAACAAAACTAAATCAAAACTAAACCAAGACTGCTTCAAAAGGGAATGACTCAGCACACAGCAGGCATTGCTGAAAATGATACTTAAACAGCAGTAAACAACAACAAAATAAAACAAAAATAAAACGTGAAACACAATTTAATTAACATTAAAATTAAACATTAAAAATGTAGTTATTTAAAGGGAATATGAAAAACCATGGAGTAGAATGAATTCGAAATTCAAGTGAATGACTCAATTGAATAAATGATTCTTTTCAATGGATATTTTAATTTGAAGATATTTTAAAACTAAACGGTTTTGAGCTAAGCTGTTCACTTGAAAATTTCATATTTTTTAAAGGGCTTTCAAAATATGTAACTTTTGTGGTATTATTTTTCAAGAAAAATTTCAGAAAATGGCGTCGCAATGTTAAGATGTTCCCGACTTGGTGCGTCCCGGAATGGTTACCTACACATTTTTTACTCTAGGCTTTTATATAAGTAAAAGATTTAGAGCAACAAATTCGTGCACTCGAAACACTTGGTGTTACAACGGAGAAAAGTGCAGCGTTACTTAATCCTTTGGTTGAATCCTGCATGCCCGAGGAATTTCTTAGAGCGTGGCAGAGAAGCGCGAATTTTTATCTTGGCAGCGATCCAAAAACGAGACTTGATAGTTTATTGACATTTTTGAAAACAGAAGTAGAATCTGAAGAGAGAATTAGTTTAGCTATGAATGGTTTTGGTTTTAAAGATGATTCATCTCATAAAAACAGAAGTAAATTAGATAAGGAAAAAATGTATACTACAGCTAGTTTATTGTCGACTTCTATACCTGCGGGGAAGATTTGCGGTTTCTGCAATGGAAAACATGAGTCTAAAGATTGCTTTAAAGCACGGAAAATGTCATCTAGCGAAAAAATAAAAGTTTTGAAGGAAAAAGGTTATTGTTTTAAATGTTTAAGGGTAGGACATCGTGCAGAAAGATGCCGAAGTTTCATAAAATGTATTATTCGTAACAAGATGCATTATGCAATTATGTGTTCTGAGTCAAATCAAGATAAAAATGTAAACAAGTCTGATTCAAATAATCCGGATAAGGAAATTAGAGAGCAGAATAAATCGGTAAATTTGGCAAGTATATCTGACTCTCCTCAGGTTTTGTTACAGACTTTAAAAGTCAAGGTAAAATGTAAGAATCGTGATTTAGTTATTAGAGCATTATACGATTCGGGATCTCAGAAGTCGTATATCAGAAGAGAATTGACATCTGTTTTAGGTTTAACACCTTTACGTCAAGAACTTTTTCTCATATACTTTTTGGGGGTGAAAAGATCAACTATGAGCTTCATAATGTATATAAAATTGAATTAGGAATCTTAGATGGAAATTTGTTTTGTAATTTTGATGTAGTTGATCAAGCAATTATTTGCAATAATGTGCCCTCTGTTTCGTACGGTCCGTGTATTGATGAACTAAAATCTATGAGTGTGAAAATTTTAAATACAGAAGACAATTCAGGGCCAATTGATGTTCTTATTGGAGCAGATGTTGCTGGTAGGCTTTTTACTGGAAAGAGAATAGTTTTATCTAGTGGATTAGTAGCCATGGAATCCTATCTAGGATGGACAATTATGGGGAAAACTAGCTTACCATCTGTAAAAAGGGATACTGCCCTGATGGCAATTTCGATGTTCGTAAGCGAAGCAACTATTTCAGACCTTTTTAACCTGGAAGTTTTGGGGATAAGTGATCCTGCTGAGATGAAGTCCAAAAGAGAAAACGAATACCTGACCAAGTTATACTTTGAAGAGACTGTTAAAATTAATGAGGACGAAAGATATGAAGTAGCTCTTCCATGGAAAGAAGATCATCTTCCTCTACCCAACAATAAAGAACTGGCCATTAAAAGACTACAAATATCAACTAAAAAATTGCATTACGAAAACTTGTTTACAGCTTATGATAATGTGTTTAATGAATGAGCATCATTAGGTATAATGGAACACGACCCAGTTGAATCTTCGTCATCTCGTCACCATGAACAGAATTTACCTCACAGACCTGTTGTAAAACAACAGGGGACAACAAAAGTACGTCCAGTGTTTGATGCCTCAGCCAGGCAAGTTGGATACCCATCGCTGAACCAGTGTTTAGAGTCTGGACCTAATTTATTGGAACTGATCCCTAACCTTCTCCTCCGATTTAGAGAACATAAATATGGCATTTTCAAAGTTTTTATGTGGATAATTTAGTTACAAGTTTGGATAACGAGTCAGAAATATTACCATTCATTGAAGAGTCTCATCACATTTTGTCTGAAGGAAAATTCAACTTGAGAGGATGGCAGTATACAGGAGATGATGATCCAGAGCAGGTTACTTCAGTTCTTGGATTGTTTTGGAATCTCAGAGAAGATGAACTAAAAGTTAATTTGGATTGGCTGGAAAAATACAGCCTTTAAATCGTATCGAAGGGAGTAATTCTTTCCGTTACACATAGAATTTTTGACCGAATTGGGTTTTTATGTCCTGTCCTCTCAATTCCCCAGCTAATGTTACAAAAGATGTGGAGAGACAATATCCCGCGGGATAAGGAAGTTGAAGATAATAACAAGCAAGAGTTTATAAGATGGTTTGAAGAGTTAAATTTTTTGAAGACTTTGTCTATTGCTCGTTGTTTATGTCATGCAGCAAGTTGTGGTCAGTGCAGTATTAGCGTTCATACATTTTGAGATGCCAGTCAAATTGCGTACGCAGCAGCTGTTTCCGTTCGTATCGAGTATGCTGATGTTGCCCAGGTACATCTTTTGGCTGTCAAATCAAGAGTTGCTCCAGTAAAACCAATCACAATTCCTCGTCTGGAGTTACTGGCTGCAACAGTGGGAGCACGATTATGCATGAAAATGCTAACAACGAGTTTTCCCGTGAAACTCCTAACAATCAGATAGTACCTGTTGATTTCAAATCAACAAGTGGAAGGGATATTAAACACCCTATAAAGTTGGACTTATAAAAGCTTTAATTTTTGTGATTTTTGTTTTGTTAGCTTTAGAGTTAAGTTGTTTTTTCACCAACTTAAGGCGGGAGGATGTCAAGTCCATGGTATTTTCCCCTATGTTTAAAAGGTTTGTTTTGTTTTCTGTGGCAACAGCGATTTGTATTCTAACGATAATAAAATTTAATTTACACACGGCATTTACAGTCCATGATATGCTGCTAGCATAATTATTCCCTTTTTATTGAACGTTTAATGTGATAACCGATTCCTTTGGCGAGATGGGGAAACAAGTTACTTTGAAATAAGCCGGCATAGTTAGGAGCTCTGTTATAAATGCTGTCTAAGAATAACGACGTAGTTTACAATAAAATTTGCTTTTTTATTTCTTTTTAACTTGACTCTTTACAAACATGAAACTTTTACAGAATAGAATTGTTCTTTTTATCAATAAATTAAGAAAAAATAGAACTACAAAAATATACAAACTATAAGAAAAAATGTTCAAGTGTTAGAGACAGCAAGATGATATAGACTGAGTTCATAATTTGTTCTTACTCTGCCAGAAGTGGACAAGGCATTTTTAAAACAATATTTGTCACATTATTTTAAAAATGGAAATTTTAGTGAACTTGAAGAAGGACAAAACGCAATTCTGTCAAACAGATAACAACAGCACCTTCCTTATAATGGCAATAAATAATTTGAAAAAGACAGCGTTGAAGATCTGATTTCAAGCACAGAAAGCACACCGTGATAATATGCATTTGCTAATTGGAGTTAAAAATTACTGACGGAGAATTTCAGAGTAGTAACACTGGAATAGAAAATCAGAGGCATCTGCTAATATAAAAATTGAAGCCAGTTTATGGAGATGTTGCATTACAAAAACCTACTCTAGGCAGGACACTTGCTGTCATATGCAATTACATTTTAAACAGTTCTTGTTCATTTCACTTCAGGCCTCTCTTAGTTAATCAAAACGATCCCTTTACTTATAAAATTCCACTCATAACTAAGCAAGCATAATAGTATTAGTTCCGGAACTAGAAATTCAAGTTAGTTGTTGTCAGGAAAGCGTCATTAGAAGCGATCGTCCCACTTTAACACGGCGGTGACGTTGCGTCTGCAGGGGGGCTTGACTGGGTTGGCAGTCCTCTCTTCGCAAAACGTGTTTGGCAACGGAAAATATGCATTGTGGATTGCCTATAAAAAGCCAACTGTGTTATCGCTGAAGCGAGCTGCGGCAGACATTGGGCTGTAAAACGTTTGAGAAGCGATGTCGTTTTAAGTTAGGGCAACGTAAAATTTTATATGCCGATGCTTTTAATTTAATTTTTTTTCTGGTGCAGAGCTTATTCCAATAGTATGTTTAGAAACTTTTATTCTGAATAAAGGGTTTTTATTCCTTTTTAATAAGTCTCTTACTGCTCCAAGTCCACTGACGACAACAGAGTTATGGGCCCATAAACTCTTGCTTGTTATCTCTTGAGACGGAGGGCCACATAAAAGTTTTTCGTCAAGACCTTGTTTAAAGATTTGTATTACAAACCAAACTGTTAAGATGGCTGAAATAGGCACGATATAGAAGCTCAACGGAAATAATTATACCTCATGGAGCAGAGACATGGCCGTAGTTTTGATGGACCGAGGTTGCTGGGACATTGTCCCAGGCAAAGAGAAACAGCCCGACGAAAGGGCTATGTATAAAGAGGTTAATGATTATCAAATGCGGATGAAACTGTCTTTTACAACTATATACCTCGGATTGGAGCCTGAATTTCCCCCAATAATAGAAGGGATGACCGGTGGCCAAGCATGGCAGAAACTGAAACAACATTTACAACCGGATTCACGGGCAAGAGCAGTAATGTTGACAGATGAATTTTATAACTGCCGGCCGGAGGAAAATGAGGCTATAGATATGCATGCTGCCAGACTCCAGAGAATCGTGAGACAACTGAAAGAAGTCAATAGAGAAAAAGATCAATTTGAGCAGTCATTAAAGTTGATACGATATTTACCCGATAAGTATGAAGGAATAATCCAGATTATATATAGATGGCCTGAGAAGGACTTTACTTTCGAAAAGTTCTCAACAAGTTAATTTTAGAAGAATCACGTCTACAGCAACGTGAGCAGGACAAGAATTAGGAAGCCATGATGATAAAACGAAAATCACAGTCCAGAGCAGCTACTCATCCTCCTTCCATTAAAGAGACCGAGGTTCCGAAAGAAACGATGAAGTACTCAGGAAAGTGCTTTGGGTGTGGAAGCCCAGGACACTGGAGACGCCATTGCCCGAGCCGCTGTAAAAGAAAACCATCCGAGACTAAGAAGAGTACCCATAAGCCACCCGGCACCAGTTTCTTGCTAGAGACTAATTGCACGAGCGAAATGCAAGGTAACGAGTGGGTGCTGGATTCAGCAGCTACTCGCCATTTTTGTAATGATAAAAGTTTATTTCTCAATTTGAAGAAATGCCGTAATCAAAACATAGTGGTAGCTTTAAATAATGTAACATGTCCGATAGAAGGAAGATGAAACATAAAACTTATTTTAAAAATGATATTTTAAACTTAGAAGATGTTTCATACTCACCTTCGTTAAGAAGAAATTTAATAGCTTTTTCCCCCCTGGATAAATTAGGATACCACATGTTATGTAAAAATCAGAAAATTAATGTTTATAAAGATGAAAATGAAATATTTAACGCTAAAAATAAGAGTGGCCTTTATGTGTGTTATCCCCAAAAATCAATTCAGGAGGAAACCCCTCTAGCCGCTTTAACCTAAGAAGAGATACTAAAGGAGTGGCATATTACGTATTCCCACATCAATCCTAACTATATGAAAGATACGACAAAACGGGAAAGTGTTAAAGGCTTACCTAAATTAAGTGGAAAATTTCCTGACTGCGAGGAGTGTAAAATAGCAAAAGGTAGAAGGGTATCTTTTAAGCCCACATTTAAAATTTGTTCGAAAAGACCCCTGGAGTTAGTTCATATGGACTTGTGTGGACCTATGCCCTATACCACTAAAGAAGGTTTCAGGTATTTTCTGACTATTATCGACGATTACTCACGCAAAATTGTAGTTTTACCTCTTAAAAATAAAGACGATGTTTTTGAAGCATTCGAAAAATTTCAGAAACGGGCAGAACGATTTTTAAATACTAAAGTTGTTAGTGTTCGAACTGACAACGGACTTGAATTTGTAAACACCCAATTTGAAAAGCTTTTTGATTGCCAGGGTATTCGGCAGGAACGTACAAATGCATACATTCCGGAATAGAATTGCATAGCTGAGAGATTTAATTATACGCTTGTAGATGGAATAAAAGTTTTGCTTGAGGACAGTCATTTGAGTAAGCGTTTTTTGGGCAGAAGCCCTAATGTGTTTTGTATATACCTGGAACCAGATTTGCCACAAGGGGCAAAATAAAACCCCTTTTGAATTATATGGTGGTCAAAAACCATCCGTTAAACACCTGAGACCTTTTGGTAGCACAGTTTTTGTCGGTATTCCTAAACAGTTGAGAAGGAAATTAGATATGCGTGCTAAAAAGGGTATACTAGTCGGGTATGGTCAGAAAACCCGAGGATACAGAGTATGGTTACCTCAGGAAAAACGGATGGTGGAAACCATTAATGTCAAGTTTACAACAGAAGAAAAACCTAGTAATGATAGGGAAAATAATTCGGAAAAGGTGAATTCAGAGGAAAGCGTCTTGGACCAATTTAAAATTATAGATAAAAATGTAAGTGGTTATGATAGTTCTGACTCTAGTATAGATTCCGACGACGATGAAACTAGCGTAGATTCTGAACAGATTCATGTGAGGTCTCGGGAATCCCCTAAAGAAGTAACCTGGATTAGGAAAGCAGTACCTAGGAAGGATGGCACGAAAACAGATATATATTTTTATGAGCAAGGAAAAACTAAAAGGTTAAGGTCAAATTATGATGTAAGAAAATATTGCTTAAAGAAAAACTTGAAATTTGATCCAAATATGTTCTGTTTTAACAGGGCAAACGTCTTCGCAGGAATAGTTAACCCAAAACCAGGATCAAGTGCAAGTCTTGCGAGTGCATGACTAGATAAGGGCATTTTTTTTACCTAAATATTATTTTCAAGCTATAAAATCTCCCCAGAAAAAGCAGTGATCTGAGGCAATGAAAGACGAGTTAAAAATTATGAAAGATCACAAAGTTTGGGACTTAGTAGATAAACCCGATAAGGAGAAAATATTAGGATGTCGCTAGGTGTATACGTTGAAGCGCAACGAATCGGGGGAAGCCGAAATGTTTAAAGCTCAACTCGTGGCTCAAGGTTTTCACCAGAATCGCGTGGAAAGTTTCGACGAGGTATACAGCCCCGTAGTTAACTTTAGCGTTATAAGAATTTTCTTCTCTCTTTTAGTATGTTTAAATAATTGGGTTCACGTACAATGCGATATAAAGTGTGCTTATTTATATGCAACTTTAAAGCAACGAATTTTCATGAAACAGCCGCAAGGTTTTGAAACAGGGAAAAATCAGGTTTGTTTATTGAATAAAGCAATTTACGGTATTCACCAAAGCGGCAAAGAATGGTTTTTTGAAATTCATAAAGTTTTGAAAGGTCTAGGATTTCAAAAATTTAAATGGTGCAATTGTGTTTACGCATACCAAGGAAATGTAATTTCGTTATTATATGTTGATGACATAGCTGTGTTCGGTAACTGTGTAAGTTTGGTAGAGGAAGTGTTAGAACTGTTAAAGCAAAAGTTCGATTTAAAGGTATTAGGTAGAACTAAGAAGCTGTTAGGTGTGGAATTTGAAGAGACCAATGGTTCTCTGTTGATTCACCAACGTATCTATATCGATGAACTTTGTTAAATCTATGAAGAACTTGGATTTTCAATGTCTTCATTTCCAGTTGCCAAAGGCATACTTTACACAAAAACACAATCACCACAGACCGAAGAGGAAACTCAAACCATGCGTGATATTCCGTATAGAAGCTTAATAGGTAGTTTATCATTTTTAGCCGGTAGAGCCCGCCCTGATATAGCGTATGCAGTTAATATTTTTTCTCAATATAAGGAGAACCCAGGCATAGCCCACTAGAATGGATTATTGAAAGTTCTTGGTTATGTTTTTGCTATTAGACAGTTAAAGTTGAATATTTCAAATGTTACAAACTTTAATTTAGCTGCATATTCCGATGCTGATTTTGGCAATAAGAGGGATGATAGGACATCCATGGGAGGCCAAATAATATTTTTAGACCAAGCCCCCATTGCCTGGAGAACAAATAAGCAAAAATATGTTAGATTAAGTTCTATGGAATCTGAATTTGTAGCACTAACAGATGCGGCTAAAGAACTACTTTGGTTTAAAAGAATTTTACACGAATGTAATGAAAAAGTAATAATCCCTCAAATTATTGGTACGTGTCGTTTAATGGGTGATAATTAGGCATCCATAGAATTTTTAAAGTCACCAATAGAGAATTACAAAACTAAGCATATTAAGTTGTTTTTTAATCAGGGATTTAATAAATCCCTGATAATAAATCAGGGAATAAATGCATTTAAAGTTCATTATGTTCATAGTAAAAAGAATCTTGCAGATTCTTGTACCAAAACCTGTAAGTAAGCTTCAAACTCTACTATTAAGAGACCTAATATTTAAGTAATAACGACTTTAACGTAAATATAATAAACTTGAATTTTTGTATAACATTTTTTCTCTCTTTAAGTTCAAGCTTTTGTCTTTGAATGCTATTTAAAATAATTTTTTTGAGGGGAGTGATTAAATTTTAAAAGAAATTTCTCTCAAATTTTTGAGTTTCTATGGACTTGACATAATTTTTTCTAACTTGTTTTACTTTATTCAATTTTTGCAACTAAGTTCAGTGGCTGATGTAAAATGAATTTTATGTTTTTGTTGTGAACTCATATGATTATATAGATACTGTTTAAGCACATATTATTTCCTTTGCAAGAACATGTGGTATAGTGTTGTGTAAGCATGTTTATTTGATTGTGAATAATGTTTATGCTTAATTGTGCAGATATTTTTTTATGCTTGTAGTACTTGTTGTTTATACTGTTAAACTTGAAAAATAATGTAAAATATTTTCTGCACCATGTGTTAGTTAGGCGAATTTTTTAAAGTTAAGTAAAAGTGTGAAGAGGAGGGCCATTGTCAGGAAAGTGTGTCATTAAAAGCGTTCTTCCCACTTTTACACGGCGGTGACGTTGCGTCTGCAGGAGGGCGTGGCTGGGTTGGCAGGCCACTCTTCGCAAACCGTGTTTAGGAACGGAAAATATGCAGAGTGGATTGCCTATAATTCAAACCTTCCTTCCGGTCCCCCCTCCTTTACGGAGTATGGACCAATAATAATCCTGATGATCGATCTCGCCATAGTAATCCCACCGGCCCAAGAGGACCCACAGGACAGGCACCTAAAATCTCTGCCATCCAAGTCCAGTTCAGATAGCGACGTTGTTCGCTCTCGACCTCGCCGAGCCAGAACATCAACAGAGCCAATCCATTTTAAGTGTCCGTGTCCATGTACATGAATTTCATATTAAACAATTTTCCCCTCTTAAGTCCGCAGCCACCAAGCTGCGAACTACATTGCTTATCCCACTTTATTGTCTTATAAAGTTACAACTAAAGTCCTGCACTGTTCGTGCAGGCAACCAAAACATAAATGTACAAAATATTAGTAATACAGAACAATTTCCTTGAATCCAAATTAACAATGGAAGCTGCACCAACAAAATTAAATTAGTGTCCAACTTTAAACGTCCCATGATCAGTTCTGCTGATAAGCTTTTTCACCTCATGTACATACCTCGGACAGCTCGTGTTCGTAGGTAGGTGATTAGCTACAACTCGTAGCTTCTCCTTATCAACTGTGTCATCTTTATCATGAAAATGATAACAATTCGCCCACTCTGGATTTTCTTTACAGTCTTTCATATTCTCATGCATCTACACCTCATGCAGGTTTTCTTGAATTGGCAGACCTCCGCTATATGTCCATAGCTCCAACAGATATAACAAATGACCGGTCTCAGATATTCTTTCATGTTGAATATTTCCCAATCTATCTTTACCTTTTTAATTCTTTCAATTTTCTTATATGACTCTCCACTAATAATGAGAATCCAATTGTCTCCTGACCTCGTTTCATATCTCTTGACTATATTCAAATCACTTTATTTGAATTCGTCATTTTGCGCCAACAACTTTCTTTTAAATTCATCATTTTTATATTCTTCCTTAATTCCGAATATTATAAAGTGAGGGCGTCTTCTCTTTGGCTTTTCAATTTTATAGTTTTTTCAAGCTTATAAATAGATTTGAACTCCTTAATTAACTTATCTAAGTCTTCCTCGTTTTCTGTCCCAATGACCACTCCTCCTCTGTCAATTCTCCGACAGGATTTTATGCCTATCTTCAGTTCGTCCGGTGTAATAAATTCTTGCAGTTGTCCTTTCGTAGCGTCGGAAGTCTGGTCTGCCTTTGGCATAATCTTAACCACAAACTCTCTGGTTCCTTTACTTTTTCCTATTATCGCTTTTTCCTTAGATGGTTTTTTAGCTACATCAGCATAACTTTCATCTTTTCTTTTTTAAGAACACTATTTTGCCCTGTAACATACATAATCAAGTTCCTTTGTTCCTTGACTACATCCAATATTGCCAAAATATTATCACTTAAGTCACTCTTTATATCTGGGTTCCATCTAGATGCGCTTATCATATCATTTAATTTCTTATATTTTTCATTTACAGTTTTATCGAGTTCATCGCAAGCCTCTACAGGACTCAGTCTTTTTTCTCCATAATAGATAATTAAATAAACTCTCTTCTCCCCAGCCTCCGGCGTTAGCAGGCAGTCAGATGACTACCTCCCAGGGCCCACCACGAGGAGGTGCCGGTAGACTTTAGCTATCACACCAATTTCTCTTAAAATAACTAACAATCTTTGAATATTTTAAAGCATAGATCGTTTTTCCGTTATGTAACCAATATATTCTCTCTCAAATGATAGCATTGGGAGGGACCCCTGGATTGCCTATAAGCTTAAGCTTAGCATCGTCCCACCTTGACGGCATCCAACAGAGTTTTTATGAAGACCGGTCGTCGCGATGGAGCACATCCCTAGATCCGACACTTAGCTACATAAGCAACTTTACCGAGTCACTCCACATTGGCCAACCGCCTGCAGAACGACTTTTTCGCTATAGCACATACTTTATTAAAATGGGTTACATTCAGCAAAATACATCGAGATAGATAAGCTATGGCAGCTGGACGTGTTCGTCCATGAGCCTTTTAACGATTTTGCTTACTACTTTGCAACAGTAGTAATCGTTATATAGTTTATATTTACTCCACAGTCTTGCATTCCCTAGCAGGTCGGCGCGCAGGTCATCAAAGTTTCTGCAGTCGAATAGACAGTGCTCGACTGTCTGAATCTCGCCACAACTGCAGTTGTCCGACTTCCCGAAGAATTTGGCCTGGTACTGGCCAAAGCCGCCGTGCCCAGTGATCGTCTGGTTCCACGGGAAGTCACCTTGGACCCTATCCAAGCTGACATTCTGGAAGATTTCCTGCGTCCGCCTGCCTTTGGTGGACTCATTCCACCTTTCTTGCCACAATCTTAAGGCATCTTTCAGGAGTATGCCTTTAAGCTGGTTCTTGGTCAGTTTATAGTCGTTGGTAATGGTGGAAAGTTTATTGCGTCCTCGATCGCCATCTCTATTGCCCTTAACTCAGCCTGATAAGAGGAACTGTGATCTGAGTTCCTCTCCATAAGATCACAAAGCCTTAAGTTGTTATCATACTTGATAACACCTGACCCGACTTTGCCTTCCATCTTCGAGCCGTCTGTGTAGTACTGGGTACTACACCTTGGCTCGAGTTTGGCCGACCAGTCAATGCTGCTGATATCCTTGATCAAATGGATATCAAAGTTTCTCACTTCGCAGCTGTTACCATCGAGCACAAGTCCATTAAGGTCATATGCCCCATTCTCCTTATGGATCAGGTGCAGTGTCCTTTCCATATTGGCTCTTATGTCCAAAGGCAAACACCCCGCCAGTACGGCGAGAGTGTCCGTTGCTACTGTTTTGTAGCACTTTGTCAAGAGCAACAGAAACGGTCTCTGGATCTGCAATAATTTATCATTCAGACTTCTTGTGGTGTTGTACCACGACGGAACTCCATAAAACAGAATCTTTTCAACTATCAGCTGGTAGATCTCCTTAACGACGAGTGGTCTTATGCCCCAAGTCTTCCTGGAGTATCTCAGGAGCTTGTGCATGACAGCCAGAGCTCTTTCCTTGGCGTTGTCCAAGTGGGTGTTGAAGTTGAGTTGGTTATCTATGATAACCCCTAAATACTTCAATTCTTTCTCTTACTTTATGCTTTGCCCACAGAGCTTTAGGGTTGGTCTCCTTAGATTCCTAGTGCTCGGCCCCACAACAGTGAAGTTGCACTTGGATTGCCTATAAAAAAGCCAACTGTGGTATCGCTGAAGCGGGCTAGGAAACTGCACTTAAACTATCTAAAAATGTTTTTGATAATATTCGTAACATTCGCAATGAGATTATAGCTAAGTTTCCCGACTATGACTACTCCCACCGTGCTAACCACAAACGCCCTCGGGCGTGTCTTCTTAAGAGCTAACACTGTCTCTTCTATATTGCTTACTTATTCTTATTTTTATACTCCTCCCTCTTGTATTTTTACCAACCCCCTAGAATTTTACTATAATATCAGTGCGAATATCTTCCTCATTTTTCTTAAATAACTGTGGCAACTCTGGCTCAGTGGTTGCGCGTGCGCCTTGTTATTTTTCTCCCGGGTGCGATTCCCGGCGTTTGCTTTTATTTTACAATTACTTATTTTACTTGTATTTTGTTTTTACTGATAAGGGCCTATTTATGATATTTAATTACCTGCTGAGCAAATATATTTCAGATGCATGATGTTACAATTGGAGATAAAGTCCTACTGACCTTGGAGCTCCGACAAGTTGAAATACCTGAACCTGAATCTGAAGCAGGTTGCGGCAGACATCGGGATGTAAATCGTTTGAGCAGCGATGTCGTTTTAAGTTAGGGCAACGTAAAGTTTTATATGCCGATGTTTTACATTTTATTTTTTTCTGGTGCAGAGCTTATTCTAATAGTATGTTTAGAAACTTTTATTCTGAATAAAGGGTTTTTATTCCTTTTTAATAAGTCTATTCCTGCTCCAAGTTTACTGACGACAACAGCTATAAGTAACTGGTAAGTCAACGCTGCTTCAAAAGCAGAAAGAATAAAACTTTTCGTAAAATGAAACATTCCACCGGCTGATAAATGGAGGATGGAGGATATCTTCATTTTCACTTCTTCCTAAATATTACAGAACATTTTGAGATAGCCTTTGGGTACAGCTATACCTATTCAACATTTTTTTGGCTGTAAATCTTATTTCGGTTAAATTTTCAGGAATCACTGAAGCCCTGTGAGTATGAAAATGTCCGCCAAAAAATTGCTTATTACTTCTACGTACAATTGAAAGCTGACTGGCAAATCCGAGACTCCTACTGCTACTGCAGTGAAGATACTTTCCGTACTGTAAGCAATTTTGAAAATGGAGAAATACTTCAAAATTTGATTCATTTTTCGAAGAATTGAAAGTATTTTGAAGAATTCAGAAAAAATGTCTAAATTTTCAATGGAGTTAGATGTACGAAGATGCGCGTGAAGCATTTTTTTTTTGTATCTGGACAATACTTCAGCAAATGTGTAGAATATTGTACTTATAGAAATTGTCAGTAAAAGAGGAAAGCAGAGGATAGATGTGCAGTGGTTGAAATTACCGTAAAATAATAATATATTTATGGATAACTTATCATGTATTTTGTATTCATAAGACCAATATGCAGATATCTCCAGGGCCCGATTTAGATAATTCTTGACTATAGACACAACTCGGGATGGGGTCTCCTAATACGCGTACAATTTCCAAAACTGACACACACAAAAAAATAATCAAGAATCATTGTGAAAGTACCATTTTACCAAGAATTGGCAATTTGAAGCGTAGAAGCCGAGTACATTATCAAATAACAAAAAGCAATACAACATATTAACTTCATCATTAAATCTCTCTATTCTAAAAAAAAGTAACTGCCGTCGCCGCCGCCGCCGCTGTCAAAAGCTTGTCACGCTATCTCCTCCGAAACTTCTAGGGGTATGGGGTCGAGACCGATACCAATAGATGAAGAAAAATGTGGGAACAAAGTAAGACATGTCTCATCTTCGTCGGACTTTAAGTTTTTTTATACTATTTCATGTTTTGTGGGAAAATATTGACTTTTTCATCTTCAGATTACGATAACTCGCGAAAAAATGATCGTAGAATTTTGATCTTTTTATAATCTAAGACTACAGACATTTGTCTTTCAAACTAGACCTCATTTGTTTAAAAATATTTTAAAACAGATTAATATTTTCATCAAAAAATGAAACACACTTTTTCAAGAAATATTGACTTTTTCATCGTAGAATCTTTTTCATGATCGTAGATGTAACGTGGATATTATCGTTACAGTTTTCTTATTAATTGCACCTACTTTAAATACGAGTAATTATTAATTTAAAGGATGTAATCACCTTAATGTTTGTAATGTTAATATTAATCTTAGGATTTTTCGCTATAAACATTTTAGCGTAATTCATGTATCGCCCTCTTTTTTACGTGGGAGGTTTAAAATGGTATATCTTTACTCCAGTAATAGCTATTGATAGCATCCGCTATTTTGTTCAGCAATGTATTTTTTCCAAGAACCCAATTTAAAAGTAGTTTCCTTTATTTGAAACTGCAATTTACTCGTACAGATAATTGGATGTTTTATGGCTTGTGCCGACCTGTTAAAAAAAGGACCGGACGTTTTCCATCCAGGGGTCGTAGTAATTGCTTTTTAATTGGCATAAGGTACAATAGCGCGGACACTTTCTATCTTTTTACCAGATTTTAATCTCCGACATCTGTTGGCGACCCCCCATCCTTCCCCGTGAGAAAATTCTTAAAAATTCTCCTCCTGGTCCAAAGCGAAGTTCGCCAATCATATTCAGCGTCGCTTCACGTCACTCTTGGCTAAGTCCAATCAGCGGCCGTCCCGCTCTTTTCGCTCCTACTTGGCTATTTTTTTGGCGGTGAATCGCCGTTTTTCTTGTTACGAAGGTTTGTTCTTTACAGCGGTTTACCGATGAAGTCCGATGCTATTCTCCGTGGACCGTAGGTCTTCTCCGTAGTTGGCGATACTTTTCTTTAAATGAAGTTAATACATCCCTAGCCTGTGTGCGCCTTGTCCAGAATGAAAAGAGATTACTCAGTCAGATTTAGATATAGAGCTACATTTTCTGATAGCTAGCTGCTTCTTTTTTATGCTTAAGCCCCCCCCCCCCTTCAGTTCGGCTTGCCGACTGTTGGGGGACGCTAACCTTCGATACTTTTTTTTGCATCGATTCTTCATTTACTACTGTTAACATTGACCAGAATGGTCACCACTTTTTGAGCTCAGATTAAGTAGAGCAGTCGACTGTAATAGCTTATTATAGCCCTTTGTGTGTATCCTAGAATTGAATCAAAGTTCCTGACTATAAATAAAATAACTTGATTTTTATAACCAAGTCTGGTTCCTTTTTCACTTGCCACTAGAAAGTTGACAGTGGTGAATTTGGGTATTTGCGGTCATCTCATCTTCACAACGATTCGACGATCCAATCTATAGGAGGTGGTTGCCGAATGGTGTCTTCTAGGAGTTTCGCTACAGGTTATTACTTCGGTTCTCCAGCTTTTCAGCGTCGCAGAGATGTACAGTGCTTTCCATTGTGATATGTAGGTGCTAAGAACTTTCTTAGTCCCAAGAACTGTTCCCGAGGTCGTTCTTACTACATTCCTTTCTAAAAAGTACTATCTTACAGAACTTAAAATAACCTGGTACTCTTCCCTCTGCTCATACATCGTTTTTAGACACTAAAAACTGTAAGCACTTGTGTTCATTTTACCCAAGTTTCCACATCACCGAAGCGTTCCGAATTCATCATTATTCCAAGGACTTCTAGATTTTCATCAGTAGAGACAATTAATTTCTTCAGTATGATTAATCTCTTCTGCATAGATAAAAGTGAGAACTTTCGTCAGTAACTAGATTTCTTCAGTAACTAGAATCATCAGTATAGTAGAATTTTGATCTTTTTGCAATCTAAGACTACAGACATTTCTCTTTCAAACAAGACCTCATTTGTTTAAAAATATTTTAAAACAGACTAATATTTTCATCAAAAATGAAACACAGTTTTTCAAGAAATATCGTCCCCAAAGTGGATATAATATCGATGCTCCTCGAGTTTTTATCTTACAAAGAAAATATTTACATCATCTGGAAGCTGAATCCTTTCTTATTCATATAAACCTCATTTCAAGTGTATATCTTAAATTTTGGAATTTTAATTGAATTTTAAAGCTGAAGCAGTGATGATTCAACAGTGATTCCCCTTCGCATAAGGGTGACAACAGTAAATGGATGGAAGCTGTTGCATTGCTCGAGAATCACCCCTATGTATCTCGCTATTAGCAACTTATTCCTTCAACTTGCTTTGCCATGATTGACACTGAGCTAGAGCGCGCTGCTCGTATGCGATAGTCCCCGGTTTGATCCCGGTGGACGCTCATTTTTACTAATTATTCTAAATATTTGAATTTTATTCTTTTAATTCTTATTATATTTTTTTATTTTATTTATCTGAAGAGGGCTTAATTTTTATATTTTTATTTTACTGCTGAGCACATATTTTCTGATGTACATATCTTGCTACTGGAGGTAAAGTCGTAAGACCATGGCACTCCAACAAACTCAATATACCTTGACCTTGACCCTAACAGAGGAGCGAGCGTAGTGAGCCTAGGGGCGAAGCCCCAAGTCACCAATACAATGCAACCAGAAAAACTTATTAATCCCTTATATACACTATAACAGAGGTGGGGAACCTTTTTACCATTAGAGGCCACATGTAAATTAGATAGTAATAAAGGAGGCCGCATAAGTTGATGAACCTATAAATGCGACTTTTATGAAATTATTTTAGTTAGATATAGTTTTAACAATTTGGTGCATCATATAGAAAAATAACAAAAACAAATTAAGTCCTTATTTATTTATTATTTGACATAAAAAGTTACAATATAAAATATTTTTGTATTCACATAAAGATAAAAACTTGTTATAACATTAATCATTAATTATTATTTTTTTTTGCAGAAAAAATAATACGTTTTAACGTACATGGAGTCAGTCACAACAATAATAGTAAGAAAATAGTTTTTGTGTAGAGATCATATAACATGTCTGGTAGTATTGCTAAGAAACTCTGAGCATTAAATTACATATAAAGTGTAGTTAAAGTATCATACAATCAAGGTAAACGAAGCTCATTTGGATAAATATACAACTGTAGCGACTTTAGACAACAATTTCAAAATGTCAACTTTATTTTGGCCGACACTGTACATACATTCATGCCGTTCTTCATTTAATTCTATTGATTTGGAAATTGTTGTAATCTATATAGTTAAATATTAATTAATACAAGTGCTAGCTTTTATGAAGGTCGCAAGAGAAGATCACGGAGGCCGCATGTTCCCCACCTCTGCACTATAACATACATATAATGAACTATACGTGTAACTATACATATGATGAACCAATCAATCAAATTTGAAAGGATATATAAAAAATACTGCTATTAAAAAGGTAAAATTTAAAAAAATTTTGAATTGGGGATTTTTTTTTTAAAATAAAAATTTTGGGTGGCCCCTAAGCCCGGGCCTAGCTGGCAGTAGCTGGCATTCTCCTTAATTTATGGACACGAGTGTAGTTTTGTTCTCCAAAGGTCTCCAAGATGGCCTCCTCACTCCGATGGCGGGACCACAACGCGGTTCAATCTAGTTCAAACCAGTTCAACCTATTTCAAGTGAGTTCTGGTTCGTTTTGTTCTAGCAAAACGAACGAAGAATAGCACAATGAAAATTGAGAAATATTGATAAATTTCTGTTTTTTCTAAGACTTGCGCGAACGGAAAAAAATTAGATTATTGATCAGAATTTAATTTATTTATGTCATTTAAACCATAGGACAAGCATAAAAAACTAAAGCGTGTTTATTTTAAAAGTTTTAACTAACAGAAAAAAATTATAAAAATATCGTTATTTTTGCAATTTTTCATTAAGTACGATGCGCGAACGGAAGATGTTAACCGATTTTTATTTTTTCTGCTTTTTTTTTCTTATTACAATAAGCAACTTCTTCGCACTAAAGCGTTCCATTTTTTTTCGACCCACCCTACTGCGCATCGTGTTAACTTAGCCTTTCTCACGTTCAGTTTGGTTGTGGACAAGGTTTGCAATTGCTGGAAACTTATCGCTGTTTTCGGTTTCACCAATAAATATTTCTTAGAACCAAAGGAAAGCCATATTTGGCGACTTATTTTCTCTCCTAGATAAATTTTATTGATTTTTATTTAGTGTTGGGAGATTCATTCATCCTTGTACATACATAAAAAGGTTTATGAAATACTTCAAAGGTTAAAATAATATTTTGAATTCAAGTAAACTGTTTTAGTTGTTCTATAAAATATTTTTATTTGTAGTTTTTAATTTGCCTTTCAGTGCTGGCGGACGTGACGTCACACTTCGAGCACGTATTTCTGATCATGTACAGATGACCTGCAGAAACTTTTAGTGGGGCTTTTAGAATAGGCGATAATATATTATTTTGTGTTAATATTGAAATAAATTAAATACGTCCCTAAGAGTCAAAATCCAAATATAAAAGTTACTGATTTTTTTATTGTATGAAATCACCCAGTTCAATGGCTACACAACTCTACATGCCGTCAACCGTTACCACGAGCGTCTGCCTGGCGTAACGGCTCTGTGAAATGGGCGTAAATGCGCATGCTCAGGAACTACGACTTATTTCCGAGCAGAAAATGGAGAATGCCAAGTTATCTCTTGTTTGTCATATTTGGCATTTTCTCGCTTTTTTTCCCCTTAAGGTTATGTACACATGAGAAGCGCGCGTTAGAAAAACCGAATGTGTACACTAGTAGCGTTAACGCCACGTTGACCGCGTAGCTATAGCCAGTATAGCTATGGAAGTTGAAGAGGCAGCATGTGTTTGGATTTGTACCGTAGGTATAAAGCACGAAGACGAAGGCAAAGAAAATACTGGGTACATCCGATTTTAAATGACAGATTGACCCACGGTTCTTTTGTAACACTTTACTCGAATCTAAGAAAACATGAGCCCAAGTTTTTTAACTATTTAAGAATGTCGATTGCATCCTTTGACGAGTTATTAGAAATAGTTAAGGATGACCTGGTTCCTAGTGAGAACATTGTAAGGGATAGCATTTCTCCAGAAGAAAAACTCGTAATCACATTGAGTAAAGAAAACATTTTCTATATTGTGTACCCTTTATGTACCACATTATGAATTAATTAACGAAAACACACGTAAATTTTTATTTTTGTTAATTCAATACTAACTAACAAATAAATGTAAAAAAAATTACTCACCTTCTTAAAATTTAATCAACTACCACTAGTTAATTAAATTTTAAGAAGGTGAGTAATTTTTTTACCACTAGTTAATTGAAGTGGTACTTTAAAGTACTACCAGTATTATAGGGTTACAAAAATGTTCAAACTTTGAAAATTAATCATAATGTTTAAAAAATTATATAATTATTTATTATGAAATGCAGAACAATTTTAAATATAATGAAAATCATATTCCGCCATTCTGGGCTTACATTTCAGCAAGATAATGCTCGCCCGCTCACGGCGAGAGTTTCTGCTGCTTGTTTTCGTGCTTGCCCAACGCAACCTTGGCCAGCAATGTCGCCGGATCTCTCCCATTGAGTACGTTTGGAGCATTATGTGCAGGGCCCTCCAACCAGCTCGGGATTTTGACGATCTAACGCACCAATTGGATAGAATTTGGAACGATATTCCGCAGGAGGACATCCGCCACTTCTATCAATTAATGCCAAGAAGAATAACTGTTTGCATAAGGGCAAGAGGTGGACCAACGCGTTATTCACTTTTTCACTTTGTGAAGCTCTTTCTTTTGAATGAATCATCCAATTTTTCTCAAATTGTAATCATTTGTTTTTCTGTACATGAACGTCTACCGATTTTCGTCCCATTCGGATAACTCCTTCTTGGTGCATCTTTTTTTTTTCTAAGACTAATATTCATGTGTAAAAATAAATGTTCAATATCCTTCGTGAGAAAGCTTAGAAAAATGACGATTGAAATATTATCGATATTGTTTGTAATATATTTATAAAAGTAGAAAGTGCTAAAACACACATATCAAATAAAATGAGAACGTTATTTTTAGAATTTAGAGTCTGAAAATTTAATTTAAGGCAACGTTAAGGCAACTTTTGACTAGTCATCCAACATTGTTATTTCAGATTTATTATTAATAAACTGTAGGTAAGGAAAACTCCAAATGCATTCAAAACGAAACTTCGCTTAAAATCATACATGCCGTAAGCGTTCAGATAAATGATTTTTTTCTTTTCCATTCTCTTGATGTAAAACAATCCTATGTCTTTCGTTTCGAATGGGTTTCTATAATTTTCAATTATTTTTTCTGCTGTCTTCTTGATAGCCTCCTGCTTTTCGGGAATCAACGATCCATATATCCCCTGCGATATTATAGCTAAGAAGGCAATTATTGAATAAACCGCGACATCCATACATGACTCAACGTTTGGAGGTCTGTGCAAAATTACATATGACAGCCCCGCAAATAAGTCAAAAAGGCTGCAGGCCATCATCATGAATAATGGAAACGATAAAAGCTTCTGTAATTCCTGCAAAATATCAGTAATATGAAAAAATAGTTTTGTTAAACAAACTGCAGAAACAGTAAGGTCCTTTACGAGCAATTTTTTGAGACGATCATTATAAGCTTCTAACATCTCCCCACAGCGATATTCAATCGTGGTGAGAGAGAATGAAACAATACCCGGAATGCACATAGTAGTCATATAATAAAATATTATACTATTCGCTATCAGGATATCATTCAGAGTATCATTTTCTATTTTTAGATAGTAACACCAAAAAATATGATTTTCGCGAATTGCGTGGAAATAAATGTATGTAATACAAGTCAAAAGTGTTGTAAAAGTTATAATGAGTATAGTAATATTTATGAGCAAAGAGCCCTTTTTGCTTCGAATATTCAATAATTTTCGAAGTTCGTATATCTGTATCAAAAGATCAGAAATCTGTTTTCTCTTACGAAACAAATGGTGCCACAACAAGATTCTTAGGAAATGTAAAATAAAGTATGAAAAGAAAGCTTTATCGAAGTGTTTTGTAAGAGCAGCGATATTCAAGCCTGCAACGTGTATCGCGGCTAGATGTACAACAACAACTGTAATCCTGGAAATATATTTTAATGATTTGCTTGTGAATTTAGAGACACTGACTCCACTCACGGTTAACACTTTCCACAAAAAGTTATCATCTAAATGTTTAAAATTTGATAAATTATTCATTTTTTATCGAGTGACGACAGTTGCAGCAGAAACACAATTGTACTTCTATGAATGGCAGAAGTTATAGTATCACACTCAATGTTTATCAAAAGAAACACATTTAATTGTTATTACACTGTTACACATCTAATTGTTATTAATCTGTTTAGCGAGATAACCTCTTAGTCTTTTACTTCATACGGAACTTTACTTTTAATACAGTTTAGTTTTAAGGAATATATCTCATATATTCTATTATTTGCAAAGTAGACTGAGTCAGACCATAAAATAAATGATGCTGAATAAAACAGTTTTCTCTCAGATAAAAAAGAGAATCTTAGAAAATGATTACATGAATTTCTGATTTGGCCAATCCCTATTTAGGCAGTTTTAAATATCTGTAAGATTTCTAAATGACTATTGAAAACATTTTCTATGATATATTTAAATTTCGAATTGCAATATTAGTGCAAAAAATCATATCTTTTGTGACATCCAACAGAACGTCGAGTGAAAACTCTTTTTTTTTTATCACAAATAACGATATTATAGGGGAGCGTAGTTCTCAAATATGATGAAAATTCAATATTTTAAGCTAAGCAATAGGTAACAAAAAGTCATTCAAAATGTCTAAGTTCAAACTGTCTCTAATAGTCACCTTTTGAGTCAAATATCCATTTGCATGAGGCATTTACAATGTAGCATACTGTCTTCATCAACCCTAAAAGGGGCAGAAAAATCCTCAATTATATGATTGTAATCTAACATAAATCGCAGTCGTCATGAACTAATCGTATTCCGTCGTTACATCCGCACCACTGCACATGACTTTATAGAGTAATCTGTGTCCAAAAGAACTATTTGTGTATTTTTATTTTTTTAATCGATATTCCATCAATTTTCTATTAAAGAACAATGTCATTCCTTGTACATTCATTGTCGATTGCCTATGCATTTAATGGATTTTTAAGTAATTACTTTACCTTTTTGCTAGATGATGATTATTTTCTAAATGTGACACTACATATTTAATGAAAAAAATTCATTTTATGGGTAGCTGATTTCTACATGGTGGTTATTTGAATCGCTGTAAAGTGCTGTCAAAAGTTCTGACAATTTCTATTTTATATTTCATTTTCTATTTGTGAAACTACTGATTACGTCAGTGAGCTGAGGGAGTTTTTATTATTCAGTCTGATATGATGTTATGAATTTGGGTTTTGGATATTGGGCTTATAAGTGAGTAATTTCGTAGTTTACGAAGAAGTTCTAGAATGTTGAATTTGTGCAATGGTAATTTTTTCAGCCATTCTGAGTCATATACACTGAAGTGCCACTGAATTAGGGATAGCAAAGCCTATGCAAATTGTGTAGCGCTGCGCATCATGTATGCGCAAGTGAGGGCGTTGTGGTAACTGCATATATAGCGCGTACTGTGGTTGTTCTGAATTAGTTGTTGGAACTGCCAGTATGGGTAAACTGCCTGATTTAGCGGCCGTTTCTCAATTCGGAAATTCGAAACCGAGAACGATCATTTCAAATTAACAGTCATAAACCATTGAATCAAAAACAAAATTTCTTTCATTCGCAAGAGAGAATAAAAAAAAAAAATTCTGTTAGATATAACGACAGACTGCCGCGGAAAACAGAGCAGGTGGTTTTTTCAACGTCTGTGAAACAATCACTGGCGCCCGGAAATTGTCTGTTTTGTGATAGAACAACGCATAAATTAGAATCTTGTGATACTTTTAATGCTAAGGAAAATATAAACATTTTAAAAGGGAAGGGAATATGTTATTTATGTTTGAAACCCCGTCACCGTGAATTCAAGTGTCTGAAAAAGGATTTATGCCCTCTGTGCGGTGGAAGTCATCACATTGCCATATGTTTTCGAAATCAAAACAGCGACAGTTCTGCTGTGAAAAAGGAAACGAATAGTTTAGTTTCGGCAGTTTTTAAAACAAAAACAAATCGTTCATTATTACAAACGTACGCTGCGTTAGTTGATGGCAATAATGAAGAAGAAATTATAAGGCTCTTTCTCGATAACGGAAGTCAGAAAAGTTTCGCTTTAAGAAGTATTTCTGAAAAGTTTAACTTTCCTATTGTTAGAAAGGAGAATCTTTCTATTTGCTCATTCGGGGATAAGGAAACGGAATCGAAGACATTTAATGTAGTTAAAATTAGATTAAAAAATAGAGACGACCCGAATTTATGTATAGAAATAGAAGTGCTAGAAATTGAACGTATTTCGGCTACACATTTACCCACCCCTGATAAAAATATTGATAAAAAATTTAGGTATTTGAAAAATGTACAAATGGCTGATTGTTATGAGTTTAACAATAAAGAGATATCGATTCTAATTGGGGGAGACTTTTACTATCAGGTAGTTACTGGAAGAATTACACGTCTAAACAAAACTCTTGTAGCAGTCGAAACATTGTTTGGGTGGTCCTTACAAGGGCGAGACACAGATTGTGAAGAACAAATTGCAATTAGTGTTATGGTTAACGAAGATAATGCATCTAAACAGCTCAGTGAATTTTGGAACTTAAAAAATATGGGCATAGAGGCAGAGGAATTTGATGACATAAATATTGATAAAGATTTAATATCTGAATTTGAAGCTGGAATTTCGTACCAAAATAAGTGGTACAAGGTTAAGTTTCCTTGGAAACCAAATATGAAAACATTGTTAGGAAATAATGAACAAACTGCAAGGAATAGATTTGTGAAATTGAGAACATCTTTTAAAAATGATCCTTCTTATTTTATGAATATAAATCAGTTCTAAAAATTATCTTTCTGAGAATATTATAGAGCGTGTTCCAGCAGAGGAAGAAAATATTCAGCAAAATACATTTTATCTCCCACAAAGAGCAGTGGTTCATGCTGATAAACTTACGAGCAAATTACTAATCGTGTTTGATTCGTCATCGCATTCAAAGGGACAGCTATCCTTGAATGACTGTTTACATGCAGGACTTAATCTTTTACCAAACTTATTTCTCCTTTTGATCAAATTTAGAACTAAACCGATTGCATTTGTTGCCGATATAAAAATGGCCCTTTTGATGATTGAAATAGACGAAAGTGAGAGGGATTTCACAAGATTTTACTGGGATGAAGATCCAGGAACCGATAATAAAATCAAGAAGTTTGAATTGTTCCGAATGACGCGTGTTTTATTTGGACTGAAATCAAGTCCATTCCTCCTTGCAGCTACAATAAAACATCATCTGGAAAAATACATTTCCTCAAACTACTAAGCATCTTAGCCAATCGCTCTGTGTTGATGATCTCCTGAGTGGTGAGGTCAGTGTCAAGCAAGCTTTGACAACTTGTAAAGAGAGTGTACAGATTTTTAGAGTCGCAAGCATGGATCTTCGGAAATGGAGAACCAACTCTCCCGAACTAAGTCAAGAGTTGAAGAATTTAGAATTTGATGTAGATGAATCTGACGAATCTTTAAACACGAAGTTGATAGCGCCAAAGATCTTAGGAATCGGTTGGAACGAGAAAACTGATACATTTTATTTTGACTCTAAGGGTCTGGAAACATTTCTAACTAAAAGAACTGACACAAAAAGATACTTGCTACAAGCAGCTGGCCGACTATTTGATCCAATGGGTCTCGTGGGTCCTTATACTATTCTAGTTAAATGTTTAATTCAGGAAATTTGGTGTTTAAAATTAGACTGGGACGACAAATTGCCCAAACAATTAGAAATCTCATGGAATAAATGGTGTAATGATATGCAATATTTAAAGGAGATAAATATTACTCGATATTATTTTCAAAATTCATTGCCGAACAATGCAATTTCTATTCAACTGCATACCTTTTCAGATGCTCCTAAAAGAGCGTACGCTACTGTTGTGTATTTACGCATAGAATTGGATGATGGAAATATCATTTCTAGTTTCGTAACATCGAAGGGCAGGGTAGCTCCATTGAAGACACTTTCGATTCCTAGATTGGAACTCATGGGTGCACTTTTGTCTGCAAGAATTAGCCAAACAATTACAAATGCCTTTGAATTTCCTGTTAGTCAATATTTTTGGACAGATTCATCAATTGTTTATTATTGGATTAAAGGAGACCCAAACACACACAAAGTGTTTGTGAAGAATAGGATACAAGAAATACAAAGATTAAGTAACCCTAAGGACTGGCATCACTGTATGGGGAAGGATAATCCCGCTGATTTAATAAGTCGAGGTTTATCCTTAAGTGAACTTAAAAATGACGAAATGTGGTGGCATGGACCCAAGTGATTGACGATGAAGGAAGCTGAATGGCCCATATCCTTAGAACCAACAGTCGAAACCGACATAAACATCGATAAATTAGAGTTTAAGAAATCAATTGCTATAAATACAACGGTTGAAAGGAACCAAACTGAAAACGATTTGATTACAAGATATTCTTCGTTTAGTAGATTAATTAGAATAAGTGCTTTGTGTTTAAGATTTATTTATAACTGTAAAGTGAATTCAGAATTTCGGAAAACAGGCGGTATAAGTGCTTCTGAATTTGAACATGCTACTGAAATTATAGTGAAGTACGTACAATTAACTGAATTTCAAACTGAAATAAAACGCCTTAAAAACGGACAGCCTATTCCTAAAGGTAGTAAAATCTTATCTTTAAACGTGTTTTTGGACAAAGATAAAATATTGAGAGTGGGAGGGAGATTGAAACATTCTGCCCTTTCTGAATTTCAAAAACACCAAATACTTTTGCCAAAGGTTCATCATTTTACTGAACTAATTATTGAACATTATCACAAAAAATCCTTGCATTCTGGTGTACAATCTACATTATATTTAATAAGACAGTTATATTGGATCCCATCTGGCCAAGACCGAGTTAGAAGACTACTAAATAAGTGTATCACTTGCTTTCGAACAAAGAACCAAACAATAAATCAGATGATGGGGGATTTACTGCGAGATAGAATTGTGCCTTCCAGACCATTTGAAAAGGTCGGATTAGATTATGCAGGCCCTATAATCACTAAACCCAACTTGAAAAGGTCAAGAGTGACTCTAAAATCATACATTGCTATATTTATCTGTTTTAGTACTAAGGCTACGCATTTTGAAGTTGTTTCTGATTTAACAACCGAAGCCTTTCTGGCAAGTCTTCGACGATTTATTGCAAGGAGATCTAAGCCGTCCGTCATCTGGAGTGACAATGCAACGAAATTTAAGGGTGCAAGAAACATCCTTAACAACTGGAATGAAATGTGTAAATCCAACTCAGTTCAACGATTTAGTGCAGAAGAGGGAATTCAATGGAACTTTATTCCACTTGCTTCTCCTCATTTTGGCGGAAATGGACTGCGCAGAATCCAAACTTAAAGGTGAACCAGCTCGTATTATTGAAGGATCCCAATACCGAGCCAATGAACTGGCCAATGGGCCGCATTTTAAAGGTTTTTCCAGGTAACGATGGTCTTGTGAGAATAGCTGAGATGAAGACCTCTACAAATGTGCTATATACTGCTTCGGATTCTTTATCTTTTCATTCTAGGTGGTAACTTATACAGAGCCTTCGCGACAAGTGCTGGGACCGTTGGAACACCGAATACTTGCATCACCTTCAATTACGAATGAAATGGACTGCGCAGAATCCAAACTTAAAGGTGAACCAGCTAGTATTATTGAAGGATCCCAATACCAAGCCAATGGACTGGCCAATGGGCCGCATTTTAAAGGTTTTTCCAGGTAACGATGGTCTTGTGAGAGTAGTTGAGATGAAGACCTCTACAAGTGTGCTGAAACGAGCCATCAATAAGGTTGTGCCATTACCTTTTCCTGAGAACTCTGAAAATACTGAAACTTTTAATTTTTGAACTTATTTTTTTAATTTTGAGCTTTATATATTCTTGAACATTTATTTTTGAACTTTACTTCCATTTACATATTTACTCTTTACAGCATAATTTACAAATTGATATATGTGATTTAAGAATTTAATTAGTATTATTTTATTTGTTTGATTAATTGTGAAAGATAAAATCCATAGGATTTTAAGTGGGGAGAAATGGTTGAACCCACTCATGTAGATGGCGCTGCTGCGCAGATTAGAATGCTTTGTGACCGGAGACCTTCTGGATAGCGAACGAGAAACATGTACTATGTACTAGTGATGTGAATATTAAATGTTGTTATGTTTTTTTGATTGTCGTCGATGTTGAGATACCACAGAAGTTTACCACTGAACAAAACACAGATACTAACCACCGATGCTAACAACTAAGTAAGTTTACAAGAAAGTTTTCCTAGAATATTGAGAATAAGTCAGGAAAGACTCTATAGATGCCTCAGTAAAAAAAGAGGTTTTCGGATTGATTGACAGCAGGAGAAGTAAGGAAATTGAAATATCATTGATGATTCTGATGTCGTTGTCCACATCTAATTTTTTCGATGCTACACTAGTTACTACTCACGAAACGGTTGTGCCAACGAAAAGTTTCTGCCCCATGACCTTAACATTAAAAAAAAGTGGTATCATCTCTATGTTGCGAAGAGTACTGATGAAAACAAACTGCCATTGAAAGAGAAATACTATTTTCAAGCGTTTTGGAAAAAATTTACTCTTTAAGGTTCCGTCAAAAAACACTTCCAGGTTGTACTTGAAGAGGAAAAGGAATTGCACTGAATTCATGCAGAGAGAGCAAGACAAGTCCTGAAAGATGACAGTGACACTGCTTCAAATGTTACTATGTTTGCACATTTGAAATTCAAAGGACGTTTACCATTCCAAAACTTTCTTCATTTAATAATTCCACTGACTAGATGTATCTTTGGGACGATACTGTGGGAGGCAGGGGTTTTAAGGATCTTTATTCTTGTGTTTGCGAGGATTTAAGGGGACAGTGGACCTTCAAACCTTTTTTTTTGTTTTGAATGGATTTGCTTGAAATTTGAATATGTGATTAGTACCATAGATATGTAAAAGTGGTTAAAATTTAAAGATGAAATATTAATAATTTATGAATTATGAATTATTAATTATATCAAAAATTGGCCTAATTAAAAATGTTCCAGGCGCCTTTCTTTTGCATATAATATGGTAATTTTTATTTACAAGATACCTTATAGAACTAACAATGAAACTTATAACTTATTTTAAGTATTCATTAAAATTATAAAGAGAAAAAAATAATAATAGTGAAAACATCCTTTTTATTACGCAAAATACCTTTAAATCATCTTTTCAAGTACAAAATTTAGAAATTCTGAGCTACGAAGCATAATTTTTTTTCAATAAGATTTATTTGATATACAGTGAAGTATATAAAACTTAAATTTCAAAGCAATACGATAATTAGAAATGCGCCTGGAGCAGTTTGAATATTCGTATGACATGAAAACTTTTATTTTGAGAAAAACACAATTAAAGTTATTGCTATTAGTAAGCACATATCTAAATTAAATACAAATGCCTATATGTAGGAAAGTAATCACAGAAATTAAAAATTCTTTTTGCAACACATTCCTACTCGTCCGTAGTTTTACAATTCAATAAAATAAAAAAAATCGAATTTTTGGACAAATTTCACAATTTTGAAAGTCCACTGTCCCCTTAAGAGAAAATGCGCGAAATTACAAGCTCATCATTTTACGTACACACCCTTGCACTGGGCGAAATAGAAATGTAAAAATGACGCTTGCTTTCCTGAAAGTATCTGCTTACATAAGTGTTTTTAATTATAACAATCTCTCAAAGCATAAAGTTTCACAAGGAAAGCGAACCAAATCCTGTTCCACTCAAATTTTGTGTGGTGGCCTAATAATAACTGTATTTTGTATGACAACATCAATAAAATAGTTTAAGTAAATCGTGGCACTGTGTTACTGAAGCAGAAAAACGAAAGTCAATGGTTAATGAATTATAATCATTCAACTTTGAGATCAGTTTTCTCAGAGCTGAAAATCATGGACTTGGTTCACTTTAACTCTGAACCATCCTTGAAGGAGTACAATTTTCCCACAGAACAAGAAACAGAGATTATTGGCAATGTTTAAATTAAAGTTAACTATCAGCAATCGATAATGCAACGTTACTTCAAGAACACCAAATGAAAATCTCCAGTGGAAATTTTATTTTTAAAACAAACATCAAAGATATTTTAGCGTTGCTAGGAGAATGTGTACAAGGTGTGTCACGAAGACAGGAATTTTTCAAATCAAATAAAAGACCAAAATGTTTGATAAAATCAGCTCCAATAATGGGTTTGTTAACGCTGGCTAAAATAAAAGGCCATTGAAAATTGCGGCGTAAATTTAAATTTACAGTAACTAATTTCATACCGTAAGTTTTAATAGCGGACTCTTGATGAGTAAAGTAATATATTTTGTGGGCCATTAGCTTTCCTGCCTATTTTGTATGGCAACACGCACAATCACTTCCACTATCAATCAAATATGGAATACCATTATAGAATCTCTTATAAAAAGACGACTTTTATTATTGTATTTAAAATCACAATGCCCCGTGTAATGTGATTTTCCCTCTAGTTTCTCCGAATTTTTGGTTTTTAAAATCTCAAGGAGAACGGCAACGCAACATTTTCAAGAAAAGTTGCCTGATACTAGCATTTACCTTCATTGTTTGAATTTGTGGGTCGCGAGAGATTTCTACTGGAACTTTTAGAACTATTGCGCTTTTGGCGATTAAAGCTAGGAGATCTGAATCGGGATCTTGAAAGTCTTTCCATTTGCTTAGTCAATTCAAAGGCTGCAAATTTGCTGTTCTGCAATTTGCTTCTGAATTTAAACTATAGGATCGTGCTTTAAGGCGTGAATTTCATTAGAAATCTCGTTGGTAGTAACATCTAAAATTTTAACAGCCGTGAAATTGAGCTTATCGAGGCTGTCTTTTGAAACCGAAAGTATGGCTTGAACATTTTAGGCAATCTCTGATGCCATAAAGTACGCAAAAAAATATCATCTAATTTATTTCCGGCTAGTTGTCTCATTTTACGCAATAAATGAGAAGGTTTGTCCTCTCCTAAAACTAATTCTGAGACTAAAGTTTTTATTTGTTTTCGTTCAGAATCCGAAAATTCTACAATGAGCCTTTCTTTTAAGGTTTTGAATAATTCCCGTGTAGGAGGACTTAAAACAATATCGCTGACGTAATTCAGTGTCTCAGAACTTAAAGAAGAAATAACAGAATAAAACTTCGTAGTATCCTGCGTTATACTACACACATTGAATTGTGCTTCAATGCTCACAAACCATAACTCTGGAGATTTATCCCAAAAAAGAAGGTAAATTTAATGCTACTCTATTAACACCTGAAGTAGTGGTGACATTAGTTTCGGAATTTTCAGGCGTAGACATTTTAATAATTACTACAATTGTTCTTACGAAATTAAAATATTGTTTATGCAATTAAATTATATACAAAATATACAAATCAGCCTGCTTGAATAAACAATGAATAAAAATCCTACCTTGCAAACTTGTATGTTACGCCAACAGCAAGTACTGGTGAAAAAAATGCACCGTTCAGTTAGAAAAGTAATCCATTTTGAAGAAATACGTATGACTTTAAGAAATCGAAATGGTCATGTTTCATTGCATTAAATGATTATAGAATGACTGCGTTTAACTTATCACTACTAGGTCATCACTGAAGTTGGTTAACGGTATGCGCTTCATGAACAGATAAACATAATATTTATTTACATAACTTTACAAATCAGATCATAGTAAGAATACAGCAAGCATAACGCTGGGGCTGCGTTAACGAACAAAGAAGTGAATAGTAACCGATGAGATGGAAAGTTCGGCTTCTGACATTTGACAGCGTTCACGATCAGAGAAGGGGTGTTCGGGTACAGGTTGTACCGTAGTCAATAAAACGACAAGGCTTTCGCTTCAATTACTTTACTACAATCCGTTAAACATACTACAACTACAACATTTAAAGAAAGCATGTACAGCAAGTTAGAATATATAGTTAGATCATCAGGATGGCTACAGGTTCAAAGACAGCTCTGACCTATAAGGCCTCTCTGACCAGGAGAACTCCGCCTCTCTGGCACTCAAAAATAGATCTCTCAGCTCGTGGACTCTGGCCGTCTGTTTATACTGTCGGGGAATTCAAAGGGATTTCTCTGTCGTTTGAAGAGCTGTAAGTGTTCGAAGTTTATGGGATTCCAAACGTCAGTATAATGCCAAAATCTGGAGAGCCCTCGAACCACTCTGGGATTTATGCATTCTATAACGTCAGAACCGTACATTACAAGAACTTTATGGCCTCTTATCCTAAAGTTTATGAGACCGTCCAGATCAACAGTTCGCAGATAGATGACATGTTGAGGGGTAGGAACGGGGCATCACATACTTATATAAATACTAATTTCGTGTAGTAATGGAGACAATGTCACAAGGTCGTAAGAGTTCGGCAGCCTCAGACCCTATGGAGTCTTGATCCGATTCTGAACAAAATATAACCGTTTCGAGGGGTGGCCGTCGAAAAGGGGTGGCAGACTAGAGAACTTTCACTGTATAGCTTTCACTGTATAGCTTTCACTGAAACTTGGTTTCTGTAGATGTTGCGGTACAGAAAACTACCTTCTAGGTCAAGCTGCAATGTGAAATTACATATCAAAGAGTTCCATTTATTTCCCTTCAGTCTTTTTGAGTCAATCAAAACGATCCCGTTTCTTATACGAGTAAAATACAACTCGTATATAAGCAAGCATAAAAGCAACAGCTCAGAAATTAGAAATTCAAGTTAGCTGTAAGTAAAAGATAAGTCAACGGTACTCCAAGGGACGAAAGAATAAAACTTTTCGTAAAATGAAACATTCCACCCGCTGATATATGGAGGATGTCTTCATTTTCAATTCTTCCTAAATAGTACAAAACATTCTGAGATAGGGTTCGGGTACAGCCATACCTATTCAACATGCTTTTAGCTGTTAATCTTATTTCGGTTAAATTTTCAGGAATCATTGAAGCACTGTGAGTATACGAGATCAACGCAACATTTCCAGCTAGAAAATTGCTTAATACATGTACGTACAATAGAAAACTTAGTGGCAAATCTGAGACCGCTGCTGCTACTGCTGTGAAGATAGTTTCCATACTGTAAGCTATTATAAAAAGGGAGGTATACTTCAAAATTTGATTCATTCTTCGAAGAATTGAAAGGATTTCGAAGAATTCAGAAAATATACCTAAATTTTCTCTGGAGTTAGAGGTACGGAGATGCAATTGGAGCATTTTGTTGTAACTGTACAGTACTTCAGCAAATCCATAGAATATTGTACTTATAGAAAATGTTAGTAAAAGTGGAAAGCAGAGGATAGAGGTGCAGTAGCTGAGAGTACTGAAAAATACTAATAAATTAATCGATAACTTATCATGTATTTTATATCCATACGACCAATATGTAGATAGCTCTTCGCCTATAAAATCCAGTCTGATGTGAATAACCAAAGGTAGAAAAATAGGAAGTAGAAGAATTCCTGTCAGAAAAGTGTTTATAAAACAATGTTTGGAACCCTCTTGTAATTTATACAACTTCCGATATTTGCCTAACTGAAACACAATATCTGAGAATTTCTGTCTTTTCAAGAACAACGTGTGCCAAATAAGAAAAGTATTTATGGGGAGTAAGACGTAACTAAGGGCTACTTTGAAAAGATTTTTCCATTGTAGTGAATACACAGATATTGAAGAAAGGTAAAATGTTGAAGCACAGAATGTGAACAATGTGGAAATCGACAAGGACTTAGAACATGGTCCGAGATGACACCTGGCAACATTGATGCCCATTATCGCTAAAATATACCATAAGAAATCAGCACTTTTCATTTTATGCAATATTGTTGATATTATATAAATGGCATTGATATATATATATAAAGGGAATAGGATGCTTTTACAGATAATTATGTATTGATTACAGTTCTAGAACTTCTCTCAACATTCACGATTCATGTCGAAGTTTGGAATACTAAAAATTCAGATTTTATAGTTTTCCCTTCTTTGTATCTTTTTTTACAGTCAACTTTTAATCTGGAAGTAGCACAGAAAATAGCCTTCTACTTTTATGATTTTGTATATATTAACAGAAAACATAGAAGGAATTGTTTAAAATATAGAAATTCTTGGAAATACATTTCATTTCACAGAGAAATAATGCTTTTCTCAAATCGAGATATTCCTTCATATAACCGTCTTCATAAAAGCTAACATTTAAAAACATTTTTTGTGCAGGACTCATTTCAGCATTACTTTCCATTATGTTTAGTAACTCGGTAGCCGGCAAAGCGACGCATTTTAACGTGATGAGATATCGATTACATTAAATTATATTTTTCCTCAAGGTTAAAAGTACATTATTATTAGTGATATATTCGTTTATGAGAGATAAGCAAAACACTGCTGATCAAAAGCTAGTTGAAGGGTACAGAATAGGTAGCTAATAGATTGACTGAAAGAAAGTTATCTACTGAAAGTAATAGCTAAAAAATATCAGAAAAAAATGAGAACGTTTACATGCGATATTGTCGATGTTATATAAATGGCATTGAAAAAAAAAGAAAGGTATTATGATTTTCTTTGAGATAATTGTATAAAAGTCATACTGAACATGAAAAGAAAATTAATTCAAGATTATTACGTTATTGATGTTTCACTCATCATAATAGCTATATATTCAGTTTACCAAGAAAGTTCGTTCGGTTTTTAAGTAAATTTAAAAGACAAATTTTTCCTTTCTCCATTAACTTTATTGAACACCGATTTGCCCCACTACATTCTGCCATATTTCGGACAAATTAATAACTCCATCCTCCCAAAACTCTTTACCTCTTCGAGCAAAAAGCTGCTTTAGATGTATTTTGCAGTCTTCTGGGGAGATGAAATTTTTCCCCTAAGAATATTTTGTAAAAACCGAAATAAATCAAAATTCGTAAATGCAATGTCTATTGAATAAAGTGAATGAAGGAGAACTTTCTAGCCAAATTGTAACAATTTCTCAGAGGTCATCAGTTTAACTTTGTGGGTTCGAGTCTCACTGTTGGTATGGATAATTTGTAGCAGTTCGGAATCGGCTTTAAACTGCAGGTTAATCAGCCCTCATGTAGCAAAAAGCTGGCCGTAGCACTCCATACCAAGGCCATCAAAGAAAATGTTGTCCTGTGTTATCCTGATGGACGATTATGCGTTTCCTTTTGACTAATTCCGAACATTTTTCGTCGGGTGCTGCTTTCAGTTGGTCTTATTGGGAGCAGTACTTGGTGGAATTAATAGTTTGGTTTTCTGGAAAGAGCTCATAATAGAGGACTCAGTTGCAATCCCACGATATATGCAACATAACTTTATTGCATAACGACCGGCATTTGTTGTGGTTGGTGATGGTTCGTTTCTCTCGCCCCACAATCTCTTCCGTTCCACATTATAGTACAGTATACACTTTTCATCGCCATTCACAATTTGTTTTGAAAACGCAACATTTTCGTTACGTTCAAGCAGAAGATATATGTTTCGCTTAACTTATGTGGAACCCAAACATCAAAGCGATTGACATAACCATTATGGTTCAAATGAATTTTAACGCGTAATTCGGATATTTTGAGTATGCCAGCTATCTCCCGTGTAGTATGACGTTAATTGTTACGAATGAATGTCTTGATTTGATCGATTTGAACTTCATTCAGAAGTAAAGGAAGCTAAAAATAGCATTATTATAAACAATGTTACTTTATTGGATGAAGACCGGCCTTTTGTGTAGTCAGTGGTAGTTTAATTCTCTTGCCCTATGATCTGTTCTGTTCCATATTATCGTACAGCATCCATTTTTCATCTCCCGTCACAGTTTGTTTTAAAAACGCAACGTTTTCGTTACGTTTAAGTAGAGAATCGCATGCTGATTTACAGTCAACAAAGTTTTTTTTCGCTTAACATATGTGGAACCCAAGCGATTAATAAAACTATTTGGGTTCAAATGAATTTAACTGAATATAAAAGAATTTCTCGTCTATTATTTAGTAAATATTAATATCAAGCTACAAGGAATAGTTTAAAAGACGGGTATTACTGAAGCCCTGATCTGCTAACTAGAGAAATTGCGTTCTTCTGTAAACGAGATACTACGTTATAACTATCTTCCGAGAAGCCAACATCTAAGCACTTTGTTTCCCACTAGGCCGTTGGCCTTCAGTACCAGAGTCTGTTGGTTCAAATCCCACTCTTGTCATGGACGTTCGTAGCCGTTCGGAATCGACTTTAAGCAGTAGGTCCTGGTCTAATAAGTCCTCGTGTAGCAAAAGTTGACCGTAGTGTTCTAAAACCAAACCAAAAACCAAAATCCACTATTCGGTTTCCGCTATACTGCATAAATATGTAGTAATCTCTGAATAAACATGTGAAGTGCCTTAAAGTGATGAGCTATGATTGTACTAAAATTATATTAGGAGCGAGAATGAGTACTCTTTATCATTTGTGGAATTTCTCTTACACGACAGAAA
This sequence comes from Dolomedes plantarius, assembly GCA_907164885.2. Lineage (NCBI taxonomy): Eukaryota > Metazoa > Arthropoda > Arachnida > Araneae > Dolomedidae > Dolomedes > Dolomedes plantarius. Next base: position 192,525,029 of record OU015490.1, on the reverse strand, counting down.
AATGCGTAGATTACGATTCTCTCGCGGAGATTTGGATTTCAGAGGCAGCATTTAAATTTATTTTTCCATAAAATTTATTCGTGAAAAACGAAATGTATAAATGAGTAGTTCATGTTTCGCATAATTTCAAAGTATGAATATTTCACACTTTGAACATCTAAATGTCAGGAAGTCAATCGTAAAACTTTTTCCCTATTAATATTCTGTGAACATTCCACACAACGGATAAGGTAATAGTTTGAAATGTGGATATAAGCGAGACCAAGTTTTATTTCATATAGAAATAATGAAGGAGAATCTGTAGAATATTGACTATATATATATACACTATCCTACAATAATGGACCGTACAGAAAGATGTGATGGTATAAGGGAGAGAATACATGCTTTAACAGGGGGATGGTCCCCCACGTGCTGCAATTACACTAGCAACCCTTCTGGGCATACTTTCAACAAGGTTTTGATATACAGCTATAGGTATTTGTGTCCATTCCTGCTTCAAGAATGTCGCCAGCTCAGCTGTACATTTCAGACGTGGTTCCCCGGTCTTTAAGCGTCGCTCTAACTCGTCCCACAAATGTTCTATGGGGTTTAGATCGGGACTCCGAGCAGGACAGGGAAGACATTTTACATCCATATCTTGATACCACTGCTTGACAGAGGCCGCGACATGACATGGGGCGTTGTCGTCCTGGAAGTAAAATTCGTCCATTCCATAAAATTGCCAGAGCGTAGGAAGAACCTGATTGACCAAAATGTTCATGTAGGCGTTATCGTTCAGTTTACCAGGAACAACATGCAAAGGTCCCAGGCCATACCATGAAAAACATCCCCAAACAAGTACACCACCACCAACCACCGAACTTGAGAGTTGGAACGATGCATTCAGGTAACAGACAGTTCGCCTGGCATTCGCCAAACCCAAGCAGGCCCATCCAACTGGAAGAGCGTGTAACGTGACTCGACGTTCAATAAAGCAATTTTCCAGTGGTCCACAGTTGTGACGTTGAAAATACCAAGCGAGTCTGTCGGCTTTGTTAGATGGTGAGATGTTTGGTTTGTGTGCGGCAACACATCCGTGGATATTGAGGGCGTACAGTTCTATCCGCAAAGTATTGGTGCGCACCGTAACCCCTGCTTCCTGTTGAAACTCACTGTTGATGATTTGGAGTGGTTTCTTGTGGTTCTTACGAACCTCACGCTTCAGGACACGCCAATTCCGTTCGGTCAGTTTACGGGAACTACCAACATGTGCAGATCGTGTCCCAACTCCCGTAGTCTTCCACTTCTTCACGTCATCACCAACAGTTGACAGTGACTGTGATAATTCTACCGCAATTGCGCGAATAGACTTGCCACTAATGTGACAACCAACTATAATACCTCTTTCAATGTCAGTAAGTTCCTTTCGCTTCGATATATTGTCACAATTTCACACAGAACTAACGACGTTACCACTTCGCGTGTCGTAACAGATTACGTGCGAGCACTGGATTTGCATAAAATCCGACTGCATGTCGGATTTTATGCAAATCCGATAGCGTGTGATCCATTATTGTAGGGTAGTGTAGTATATATATATATATATATATATATATATATATATATATATATATATATATATATATATATATATATATATATATATATATATATATATATATGTGTGTGTGTGTGTGTGTGTGTGTATGTGAGGCTTAAATATATGGGGGGCGATCCCGCGACCTTAAAACGGGATATTAGTTATTAAAATATAGGATTTAAAAGTTAAAGTCTGGGAGTTCAAATCAGCGGTGTAGTGTATTGCAGTGAAAATAGCGCTTAAGGTTCGACCTCGAATTCAGTCTTCGAATATACCAGGAGAATTTTAAGTAGATGTAGCCTTGAAGTTGGCGCTAAGAAAGGAAATGTTTAGGTCAGCGAAAAGAACATGTACTATATGACGACATGAATAATTAATGAGCGTCGTTGCGCTTTAGTTAAAAGGTTGGGAACAAAGGATTTAATTCAGAGTCATGGATAACTAAGCAACGAAAAAGACTTGTGCCGTTAGGCGCACGGATTTAAATTGGGTGGGGTTTTTAGTTAATGTTTGATGGAGCTGAGATTCTTAAAGAAATTTAATAAATATGTTTAGGTACATCAATAGGACTGTTTTATGGCTTTGTGTCGACATAACACTGTTTGATGGAAATTTTTAGAGGATAAGCGTCACCCCCGGTTCACCGACTGCATCATGATACAAAAGAGGTTTGGATTTATATTGAATAGTATGGGAGTAGAAGTCAAGTCCGACATATATATATATATATATATATATATATATATATATATATATATATATATATATATATATATATATATATACCCAACAAACACAGAGGCATGGGGCCGGGGTCGGAAGGTTCCGGCCTACCGATTTCTCCACTGCCGGACCGGCGCATTAGGTCAGTATCGGATCCGTCACGGGCGTGTCCTCTCGCCCGCGACTACCCCGTCGAGTGCCGGGCCGCTTCCGGTAGGAATGGATCTATCGTGCATCCGACTGCGAACCGCGAGCCAGCCGCGCGTAACCCGTCAATGCGGACACAAAGCCGCCGCGTAACCGGAGGTTGATGGGTCGGTTACGGGAGCAATAATTGGTGTCGACATACCGTCATCCACCCATCTCGTAACCAGCAATGTGCCGTCGATCTTGGCGACGTGCCATCACTCTACCGCAATCGGAATAGTGACACTATTTCAAAGTTTTGCGTAGAATCCTTTTTATTCATATGCTTATTATTCAGGGTTTTTTTATAATCTTGATGAATAACATCTACCTTTAAACTTTATTCTGGCCTTTATATTACTACTATTAATACCTTCTAATTTTACCTTATTCTCACGTATTTTTAGGCAGTACCAAATATTGATCCTTGTTATTACCTAAAAAATTTTATATGAATCACGAGTTTCTATCTATTTTTGCGATATTACGTCGTTTTGTTCTTTCATATTTACCCAAAACTGGAAGTTTACATATTAACACCAATCTTTAAAGCTAAATCTATCTTTCCATTTGATCTTAGGTTCCCCACTTTTTCTTTTCAATGTAGAATAAGATATAGTATGGAAAAGGATACTATGTTTTTCTTTCCATTCATATTGTTTTTTAATTTCATCCAAAGAAATGTAACATAAATCCATGTTTTTAATAACTAACCCCAAAAGTTCATACTTTCCCTAGTAAAATTGCATTATAACAAATTTGATACACTCACTGGAGTAATTTATTTTTAGTGATATGATGAGACCCATAATCAAACCTTAGTTTAAGCTTATCAAAATTTGCTCAGAATAATTTATGTAAACTATTTTTTGTATATGATACTTTAAGTAGAGTTGGTAAATGTTCTTCAGATAAGCAAACTATATTTTCTATAGTTAACTTTGAGAAATTTCATTCCATTCTGTAGTTATAAGGAGTAATCCATGTTTGAAAAATATGAGTTAACTATAGGATTTTTTTCAAAATGATTAAAAATGAAAACTGCATGCAATTTACTTTTGCATTTTCATGAAAACTTCATGCAGTTTTATATAAATCTTGCCAAGTCATTTTTTTAATAGTTGAAAACTATGACTTAGTTCAAGAAATACTTTATTATCACACATCTGATAAGTCTAAAAAAATTATTTTATAAAAGTTATACAATGATAGAAGATAATTATACAAACACGTACTTTTAAATACAAAATACAGAAAAGGAGAGGTGATTTAAAATAAGTTTATTTAGAAGTACATAACATTTTTACATTTTCTAATAAAAACAATTCGTTGGTCAATTCGTTGTACCTCTGTTCCATCTTTACAGCATCTGAAAAAAAAGAAAGAAAAAAATCAGTCCATAAATTTATGTGAAAGGAAAATAACTCCCATCCCCTGATATAATTTATGGATCAAAACAATGTTTTCTTTTCAATACATTCCTTGAGAACCTGAAATGACTCTTTAGGTAATCTCATGTAACCTGTATATGCTTTAAAGAACACTGTATATCTTTTACACATCCAAAAAACAGAACAAAAAGAATAAAGAATTTATTGAAACATGTATAGGAGCTGCTTATGTTAGTAAGGCAAAAACTTCTCCCAGAATGCATAAAGTATTTGGATTCTGGGAACTCTTCCCAGAATACATAAAGTATTCCTAATTGAATTCATTAAATTCAATTAGGAAATTAAAATTCTGAGACAGAACTTTAAAGAAAAACTTGATGTAAAATAGCACCCAAACATGGGTGCAGTTTTAAATCTGTCATTTTATTGATAACTACTTGCATGAAGTAATGTCCTACCACATTTTTTGTAAAACCAATTAAATACTGTAAAAGCTATGTCATGTAAAAATGTTTACTTGATTCATTAATATACTAATAGAAAATAGTTGTAAACGATTACTCCCCTTTTCACCAAATTCTCTCTCGGTACAATAGAAAATTCAACCCTGCAAAAAAAGTGAAGAAACACAAGAATAAAGATTGAATGCTAAATAAAACATTAGCATACAAAATCTTAAATTTCTAAATCTGACCCAATTGCTCTCTATGGCTGTCATGGATTCTGAAAACAAATATTCATAAGAACTTTAATTTTTCTTAAATAATTTGCCCTTTTTTTCTTTTTTTGCAAAGGCACATGATTTTACACTATTGGTCTAATATATCACAAAGAATGATGCATAACAAACAAAAATTTAACCTTGAAAATCTCAAAATCAAACTTGGATACTATTCAAAATGTCCAATTGCTTTGTCTTTATGAAAGATTTAAAAGTCACAGACATATTAAGCAATAGTTTAAATCAGCAACCAGACTATCCCAGAGCACACACACACATACACTAAAAACAAACAAACAAAGAAACAAACAAAAAAACAACCTTATAAATCAGAAAAATATTTCATCATTAATTTGTTTAATGTTTCCTCTAGTGTAGGTAGGCGGTCTTTAGATAGTTACATATTTAGTTCAATAACTTAATATATATATTTCTTATGTGCTAGTCTAACATAGGATTTTAAGACAGTCAGCTATAGGCTTAAATGATAAATCGTTCCTGATGTGACTTAAAAAATTATGATCAGTAAAATATTTAGTTATTCCCAACCAATTCCTAAAGATATTTGATTAGATCTGATTAAACTCCTCATTTACAGACATGCATGGGTTGAAAAGGGATGATTAAAAAAGAGAAAATGCTCCAAAACTTTGTTTAGAATAATTGAATTTAAGTATTAAGACTTAAAATGGAATAAACATGTTTAACAGAGAGAAAAATCATGACATGCATAAAATTAAATCTTACCAAAATTTAAAATTACTCAGCCCACTAACTAATGATCTTATGCATCCAAAAGCAATTTCTTTCTTTTTTACTACTTCTGTAATGAATTATCAATGAACCTCTAACAACTTATCAGGAAATTCCAAAAATATTTTTAATATTTTAATGTTAACTATTAAGAATAAATAAAGCTTGGCACTTCACATTATCATAATATAAATATTATTTTTCTGTAAGCATTTCTCTGTTATTATAAAAGACTCTGTAAACCAGGCTTTTTGCTTTTTAGAACTGTATATTTTATCTGTGAATTCATTGATTATACAGGTGTTCTATTCCATTGTTAAGAAAGGGTTATTTCATTCACTTATCAAACACACATTTTAACATAATAAACAACAACTCACAGTGGATGTCTTAGCTACAGTTTTATAAACAAACTTTGTCCATGAACAGATTTTATATTTTCTAAATAAACCTTGGCATTTTATACTTTTATAATATAAATCTCTTTTTTTGGCAAGAGTTAAAGACTTTCACAAGAGTCATGTTAACTGAAATCCCTGGACTGCACTTTCTCACTCACCTAAAACCTTAACAACAAGCTTCACAGTTAAAAAAGAATAAATAAAGAAAATCAATATTCAATCCACAAATTATTGAGACCAAAGTTTATGAGAAAATTCAGATTAGCGTATAAGTTAAAAAAACTAATTTGAAATTTTTAGTTGTTTAATAAATATTTTTATAGTTCTTTTCATAGAAAAATTTAAATTAGTTAAAAATAATTCTAAAAATATATTAAAAACAGTGATTTTGGCCACAAGTCCACTGCTGAAAATAAAAGTATATCTCGAGAATAAAAAAAAGTAGGTTCAGTGAGGTTAAACAAAAACTTACGCAGGTTATGAATCCAAATGGGCTTATGGTATTTGTCTTCCAATTCCGAAGCTCTGAAGCTATATTCCAGTTTTAAAATTCTGTAAAGAAAGCAATATTTTCTTATAATGCCATAATAAAAATTGAATGGTTTATCAAACCAAGAAGTATTGAAAAGTAGAGTTCTTTATAAACTTGCTTATCACTAATATAAAAAGGGGAAAAGAAACTAATTTTACCCTTTATATATATACTTTAAGCCAATAAGTTCACATTTATATTGCACAGCATGACAACAAAATAATTTCCAAAAGACCTTTAGAGATGAACAGCTTATAGATAGTTATTGAGAACATTCTCAGATTTGTAATAACTCTTATCGTACAATATCTATTACAATAAAGCAATTTTTTGTATGTACACATTCTGATAATCTACAAATCTATATGCTTATAAATATATAATTTAAAAACATGGAATGCAAATTAATAAGTTGAGAAACAATTTATGTATCTAAATAGTCTATTTTGGAATAATTTTCACTGCCCTCATCTCCAATAACACTGATAAAAGTGATTTCAAACACGATACAAATTAGAAAATTAAATGCACGTGGCATCTATATTGACACAAATTTAAAATTCTAAAACGATCTAAATTTCCAAAATTTTGAAATAAATCTGAAATATAAACCTGTAGTTCGAAGACCATATACACACTTGTTCTGGATTTCAAACATTGGGAGCCACTCTCAATGCAACAAGTCGCTTGATTCTTCAATCTTGAATTCCTAGGCCTTGGTGCTTGGTTCCGTCAACACCTTCTCTTAGCCACATTTTCTCATTAGTCCAGTGGTTCTTTGAATGAAGTCAGGAATAAAATGGAGTTCACATACCTACAAAAATTAATAATTCTTGAAAATATATATACACTCAATTGCAAGAATATATACACTCAGTTGCAAAAAGTATGCACCATTATGTTATTCCTAAAGAGTGAAATTGTTTTATTTTATATCTTCAGAGAGAGTAGAAATATAATCTAAATATCAAAGCCTGTTCAAAATATTGATTAATAGCAATTGAAATTCAAAATGTTCATTAAATAAGCTTTTTATTGAATGAGATATTAAAAATAAAAAAAATGCTCCAATATTTGCTATTGTTTCAATATTTACTTGACATGTGGATACTGATTAAACAATATTTTGATCTGGTTTTGAAATTTTGATTATATCTTTACTCTCGATAGACATAAAATAAAGAAATTTCACGCAGTAGGAATAACATATACATATATTGCAATTGAGTGTACACATAGAACATTATTAATAGAATTTTAAAAAATTCTATTTTAAGGCTATTAAGATTATACATGAAAAATACCTATTAGTGTTTAGTATTTAAATTAAAATATATAATTATACTAAATACATTCTTTTAAATTATGATCACAAAAATTTTAAGAATATTTGTTCTTTATTTCTTTATAATGTATAAAATGCACAGTATTTTATAAAGATTACTCAAAACACAATTTGATAAGGAATTCAGTAGATACTTTTGTATGATTTACAAGTTCATTTTTAGAATCTTTTATAATGTGGAATGTTTTTGAATCCATCTTTTAACATTTAGACATGGATAATTTATTGCCTATTGATACCTGGCAATAAGAACATTGTCCATTTTCCTATTAAATATATTTTACAATTTTTCACCATTGAATACTATGCAGGAATACTATGCATTGAATACTATGCATGAATTTACTATGCAGGAATCACGTGTAACTGATTTATCATCCAGTAGTAAAAAAATGTTTAATTTGGATTAACATATTAAAAAAAATTTCATTAAAATTTTCTTTCCAATTTCTTTAAATAAATAAAATGGAAAATATTATACTGGAAATGAAAATACATTTTTATATTTCAACTATGTAGATTTGGAATTGATATTTGTGTCATGTATTTTATACTTTCTAAAGGATATAAAAATCTAAATAGTGCGTACAAATTACAATTCTAAATATTAATTTAATTAGCAAATACTTATATAAATAAATATAAAATTTCAACTTACCCTGGAAATTTTCTCTGGGTATATTATCTATCCACTTTTGTCCTTAAACATGTGCAATCTAAAATGTTAGGGTTACGAAAATAGCGCCAATCACGCATTTTGAGATCACATAAGGGCCTGTTCACATAGGAGTCCGTTGCGTTGCGTTAAGGAAAAGATGACGCTGAGACGAAAATAAACCAATCATAGGCCTCCAAACGATTAGCAATGAAATTTTTAACGCCTATGATTGGTTTATTTTCGTCTCAACGTCATCTTTCACTTAACGCTACGCAACGGACTCCTATGTGAACAGGCCCTAAGAGTCGAATTTCCGCTGAGAGTATGATCTGTTGCCCCTGCCTTCATTCATTGGTCGAGGGAGATGCCATTCAAACTATACGACCCGCCTTTCTTCTCCGAAAAAAAAAATAATCGCGCCGAGCGATCAGTTTGAATTCAGTAGTTTCCGTTAGTTAAAACAAAGGGGTATTCCGCAAAACAATAATTAAACGATTAGAAAATTATGTGAAAAGATTAGGAATGACACTTAATGAATACAGAGTAAGTTTTTAAGTGAATTAAAGAGAAATTACAAAGATATTACAATTATTAGGTCAACTTAGAAAATACTTATGAAGTGATAACATATATGGGAACTATTATTCCCATATTACGGACATCAGAAGGTATAAGCAGCAATTAGAACTTATGAACATGTTCTTTTATATAAAACTTGACACATTACATAAATTTACAATAATCGTTACGAAACCCGGATCGTAGTTCATCGCGGTGAATTCGGAGCGGAGACGCGTGCGTACACACTAGTACGGAAAGTGAAGTGAAGCTCGGTGTTCCAATGTCCGCCGCAATCCCCAATCCTGTGCGAACCAGATGCGCAGAACGCGACGTCGGAGCTGTCTGCGAGTTGGGTTGCCACAGTATCCCCCCCCAAGTACCGTAGGTACTGATGGTTACAAGTAACGGGGGTTAAACCGAACCCGTCGACCAGAACGCGTTGACACTGGAACTGGAGTCGTGATTGGAGTCGGCGAGGGCGAAGCTCTCGTAACAGTTGTAGGAGTAGGTACGCTAGTCATGACAGGATCATTTGCATTCAACACAGGATGCTGCGACGTCAGGGAGTCGCTGGTGGTGAGGAATGCTGGCTTTAAACGGTCGAGGCCAATAACACAATTCTTACCATTCATAAGCAATGTGTAATATTTAGCCGTTCTGTCCATTACCTTGAAGGGGCCGTTGTACGGATGCTGTAGTGAGCGCCGGACCCCATCATAGCGCACAAAGACATGAGAGTATGATTTGAGAGAAGGGTGCACGAAGGTAGTCGGATTGTGGTGAGCAGAAGTGGGAGTTGGTGAGAGACTCTGCATTAAGCTAGGGAAATGTTGGACGAACTCGGATTGTTCGACTGCAGGGGGTGGGGATGGATGGAGAAAATCTGCAGGGAGGCGCAGAGTAGAGCCATATACAGGCTCCGCACTTGTGCACTGGAGGTCTTCCTTGAACGAGGAGCGGAGTCCTAGGAGGACTAATGGGAGAGCCTCACCGGTTGTTTGAGTGGACCGGATTAGTCCACCGGTTGTTTGAGTGACATCTAAGGGCTTGTTTAAGTGAGCGATGAAAACGTTCAACTAGCCCGTTGCCCACTGGATGGTAAGGCGAGGTGCGGATGTGCTTCGTGCCTAGCAGTGACATCAGAGCAGAGAAAAGATGTGCTTGAAACTGGTGATTCTCGCAATGTGGTCCAGGAGTGACAAGGTATCTGCAACAACATTCTTGTTTCCTAGAACATGGCGAATGTCTGTAGTAAACTGCGCTATGAAGTCGAGGTGCCTCAACTGACGGGGCGAGCAAGAATCGGAGTTCTTAGTAAAGGCATACGTTAAGGGCCTATGATCGGTAAAAACTATAAAGGACTGACCTTCGAGAGAGTGTCGAAAGTGCTTAATCGCTGAGTAGATACCTAGCAATTCCCTATCATAGGTACTATACTTCCGGTCATCGTTCGTTAACTTTCGTGAGAAGAAAGAAACAGGCTGGAGTCCCAAAGTGGTTTTTGCATGCAGGGCCGCTCCGATGGCAGAATCGGAAGCGTCAACCATTAGAGAGAGTTGCTGCCCGGGAGAGTGGAAACCGAGGGGGACTGCCTGTGAGAGATCAGCCTTGCATTTATTAAATGCAGCAAGTGCTTCGTCCGTCCATGGCACAGGACGTTTATCATTCTTTCGGGATTCTTTCAAGAACTCATTCAAGGGCGCTTGAGTATTTGCGGCGTGTACCATGAAACGCCTATAAAAATTTATCATGGCCTGGAATCTGCGGAGCTGGGACATGGTCTCGGGGTTTGGGAAGTTAGTAATTTGTTGCGTTTTCTCAGGTAAGGGTTCAATACCGGAAGGTGAAATTTTACAGCCCAGAAAGGTTACAAAAGGTTTACCAAGGACGCATTTGGCATGGTTCAGTTTAAGGTTGTATTGTTTGAGGCGGTCAAAAACTTGTTGGAGGTGCGAACTATGCTCTTCAGAGGAGGAAGAGGCGATGAGAATGTCATCGAAATATGGCACACAGAAATCAAGGCCAACAAGAACTTGATGGATGAAACGCTGAAACGTTTGTCTCGCGTTTCGAAGACCGAAAGGAGTGAATACGAATTCGTACAAGCCAAAGGGAGTGGTGACGGCGGTCTTTGGCACGTCATCTGGGTGGACAGGGATCTGGTGGTAAGCCCTGGCCAGATCGAGGGTGGAAAATGGACTTATGCAAGAGTTGCGTACAATCTTGAATGTGTGGTACAGGGTACCGGTCCGGAACGGTTACGGTATTCAGTCTGCGGTAATCGCCACAAGGACGCCAATCACCGTTTGTTTTTCTAACCATATGTAAGGGCCTAGTCCAAGGGTTCTTCGATGGCCGAATGATGCCTTGGGAAAGCAGAAATTCGAATTCCTGACGTGCTGCCCGTAATAATTCCGGTGACAGACATCGGGGTTTGGAAAACAAAGGGGAACCCGTAGTTTCGATATGGTCAAAAACAGAAGTAGATGTAGGATTGGACGGAAGGTAGGATGGATTTGTGAGTTGAGGATAATTTTTGAGAAGCTGGTCGAAACTAGAGTTTCCCCAGAGAATAGAAATATTTGTGGAGCTAGGATTAGTTGAAGGTGATTTGCCTCTCGAAGATATTTTAGTTAGATTGCCGATTAGGGAGTTATTGCGGGCATCGACCAGTAAGCCAAAATGTTTCAGAAAGTCGATGACTATAATAGGCTGTGAAACGTCCGCGATGACAAACGTACACGTAAAGGAACGGAGGTTGAGGTCTAACTTGAGCAGTTTAGTTCGGTAAGTGGGGATGTTCGAGCCGTTGGCGGCCAAAAGAACCAAGTTTGACGTGCCTGTTGCGTTTGGTACTAACGATTTGTAAATTACCGACAAATGGGCACCTGTATCAATGAGAAATTCTATTGTAGACGAGCGATCGGCCAAGAGGATGCGATTAATCTAGCGATCGCGTTGTAGGCCGTCAGGCGGTCGCCTTATTAGTTTCCCTACTGCCGGAAGGAGCATGGGGATTTACACCGTTTGGCTCTTTCTCCAAAGTTGGTGTGGTAGAAACATAGCCCTTTGGCCGCTTCCTTGTATTGGCGAGGGCGGCTTCTCGATCGGCTGTTCTCGCGTCGGTGGGCACCTTTATGTGGGTTACGACCACGTACCAGTGCCGATAACTCGTTCACTTGCTGGGTGAGCCTATCTATGCGAGAATCGAGTTCGGAAGCTTGATTGGTGTTTTTTGTACTGGCGACGATGTTTATTTCGGGGGGTGCCAGGTCGTGTATTTTATCTGCAGCTGCAGCCAATGTGCTGAGGTCATCGCTCAGGGTACCGAGCATACTTCGGGTAGAGGCTGGAAGCCTCGCGAACCATAAAGATTTTAACAAAGGGTAGCCTACAGACGTGCCAGCTAATGTGCGCATTCGCGCCAAGAGTTGTGAAGGGCGTTGGTCGCCCTTTTAGCAGCGTACGGATTTTGGACTCTTGGCTTTCGGTATTCAACTCAATCAATCGCTGCTTTAGAGTATTATATTGATCCTTGTCAGGTGGATTTAGAACGAAATCAGCAATTGGGTCTAAAATACTAGACTCTAGGGCTGCAATGGCGTGGTTAAATTTTGTGGAGTCCGCCGTAATATTTGCATATGGTAAATTGTGCTTCAATTTGCCTAAACCATGTGTATAGATTGGTCTTCCATAAAGGAGGTGGTTTAATGGAGACGCGCGAAAGATTCGCGGAAGGGTCGCCGGAAGGTTGCATCATATAAATCAAGGAGAGAAACAATACAAATACAATTCAACAGCTACGTATGCCAAAGGTAATCGTGCAAAAATAAGGTGAAATACAGTTGTTATACCATATAAATATTCAGTAGGATAATAATCGAGCATGTGCAAAGAAAAGTATGTATAGAAATAAAGTATGCAAAGAAAACATCAATACCAAAATGCAAAACAAAAATGACAAAAATAATCTAGCAAAAAATATATAGGAAAGAGACGCTAGCATGTAAGAAAATTACGGGGATAATATCTGGTACAGCACAGTACGAAAATGCATTACAAAAACAAAAAACAAAAAAAAGGATAAGGGTTGGAAGAGCATATATACGCAATACTGAGAAGGTAAGTTTAATAGAGTTTGCGGTAAAAAAAATAATGGGATAGCTTACCGATCACGTAGATAGTTGTGATAATCCATTTAATTAGTCCTAGGGCTTAATTATCCGAGCAGTTATGCACCACGAAAAAATAGGCGTGCGACACGTGGCCGCTGTTTGATTCTTTGCTTCAAGAATTCAGAATAATCACTGTAAGGTATGAAACCTTGCACCACACATATCGTAAGCGAGGACACACCACACAGTACCTGGATGGTGGAGAAAAAAAATTTTTGGAGCTTCACAAACACGCTGTCTTGTCGGGCCACGTGCGAGTTATAGCAGATGACAGCCGCGGGGGAAAAAATTTTTTTTCAGAAAAATTGAGACGTACTCCGAATGGTTAGCCGCTTAAGAGATCATATGAAGTACAATTTCACCAAAATTGTAGACAAACCGGGGCGATGCTGATGGATTACTGCTTGGTTGGCCACGTGGCTAATCGAAAGCAAAATTGTCCAGTGAATCTCCGGGTCACCAATTTATGGGAACTATTATTCCTATATTACGGACATCAGAAGGTATAAGCAGCAATTATAACTTATTAACATGTTCCTTTATTTAAAACTTGACACATTACATAAATTTACAATAATCGTTACAAAACCCGGATCGTAGTTCATCGCGGTGAATTCGTAGCGGAGACGCGTGCGTACACACTAGTACGGAAAGTGAAGTGAAATTCGGTGTTCCAGTGTCCGCGGCAATCCCCAATCCTGTGCGATCCAGATGCGCAGAACGGGACGTCGGAGCTGTCTGCGAGTTGGGTTGCCACACATATTTTGGTAGCTGAGTAATTTCTCTTCTGTTTTCATAAGCTTCAGGGGAGCTAAAACCACACACAGACGACGACTTCCTTCCCCTCTTTTTTAAGTGAAGAGTAAGTTTTTAAGTGAATTGAAGAGAAATTACAAAGATATTACAATTATTAGGTGAACTTAGAAAATACTTATGAAGTGAAAGAAGTTAGAAATCATCATGACAACTTCTCTGGGTCCCTTCTCTGAAGTTTTAGGGAATTTTTAATTTATAACGTAATTTTCAAGCTAAAACTTTACTACATTATTTATATTAATCATAGTAATTTAATAAATTAAACTCTAGGAAGTTCTAAATAATTAACTAATTCATGACTTAAAAATATTTCATTTTAAAATATAATCTTTTAAAATTTATCTTAACCTTATTCTTTAATCTTAATTCCTACACAATCAATTTCAAATTTGCTATGTTACCGAGCCATCCTTACCCGTCCGTGGCACTTCTGCAAGAGTTGCATTGATAAAAACGGAAATACATTCTCAAAAGATAATGGCAAAATTTAATAATAAAAACAAAACAAAACACAATTCAATGTGTCAGTGAAATAAGTAATGGAAACCATGTGTGATTACTATGGACTTTTGAAAAACATGAATTTTTTTTTTTTTCAAAAAAAATTTTTAACATCCCCAATCTCAAAGAACTTGTTAATCTCATGCACAGTAAGTGTGCGTTTAAATTTTCTTCTACACCCACTTTTGATTATATTCCTAAATCTGAAAAATTTAAACCTCTGAATCTGGCAGATGAGCCAAAAGCACGGTGTTAACCTTTTGGAGCATCTGGACCACATGGTAAATTTTTTGAAGGCAGGCGGGCCGCATAAAAAAGTCAACTGCATTCAAAAGTTTAGTTTTATTATGAAAATGAAAAATACATTGTATATGTAATGTATAAAATATTATAATCTTGGTATGCAATGTGATGTGATAATTTTGAACTAAATCGAACATAATGTGATTTTTGAAATTGGTGTTTTTTTTTAATATGTCTGCTATATTAACTATGAAAAATATTATTATTTGATGAAATTATAACTTTTGCAAATAAATGTGATTTTGAATTAATTTTAATTTCATTAGGATTAGAAAAATGATGAAACACAACATCAACATTGGAATGATTTGTATTTGTTATATCATGCGCGGGCCGCAAAATATGGTGCACCGGGCCGCAGGTTAAACACCCTTGGCCTAAAGCGAATTGCTCGCGACTTCTGAATTGCTCGCGAATTGCTCGAATTTTCTGTTAGGCGGGAAACCAAACCTGAGCCATGCTTTTTTTAAATGGCGGAAGGGTACAAAGATACCCTCAACAAAATATACAACCTAGTCAAAATTCAATATCCCAAATCAATTTCATGAAACTTTGTCAAAATATTATCTGAAAACATTACTGCAATTGGATTAATATCGGACCTTTCAAAATTACTTAATTAACTTACGCATTGAATTTTTTTGTAAAAAAATCCCAAAACCAAACGACCACTTAAAATAGTTTTTAAGGAATCCTTACCGACACTTTGGCTGTGGAAGTCGAAGGCGAATTAATTATTTTAGGCTTTAGCGTCGCCATTGCCGGCAATTATACTCCCAATTTTGACGTCACTGTAAACACTGGTAACCATTTTGATACCAATCAAACTTCCAATACTCTTTCATACAAATAAGCTCTTAAAAATAATTTAAATCTCTCATCTAGCAAACCTATTCAAAATTTACAACCCAACAATGTTTAATCTATGGGAAACCTAGATGACACAACCTAGATGAGGATTTAAAGACAGTACACTAAATAAATTTATCAAAATCCACGATGTGTTAACCGAAATTAAAAATTTATGTTCCGACCTTAAAATTTCAAATCTTACCCAGTCCATTAAGTGTCCACAGGTTAATTCATTGGTTTCTGATAGTGCTTTAACATTTTTCATTTATTTTTCTGTTCCATGCCAGGCAGTTTCCTCTTAATGAAGTTCCACACTTAACAAGCTGTCAGTGAATGCTGGTGTGTGGCCTTCGTTTTTGTTTCCCCTGCTTCCGTCCTGGGTTCGATCCCGAACGGTGCATTTCTGTTTTCTGTACTCGCGGATGTTCAGACCTGCCAATTTAATTTATTAAATATAACTTACTTATTATTTTAAACTTAATTGCCTTCTTTTTTATTTCTAACATTTATTTAAACTAATTTTTTGGCCTTTTTTTCTTATTGTAAATATTATTTCTCGTATCCTGACTCAATTACAAAAAAACAATGTAATATATTTTTCAATGTACGTACTGAGGATAAAGGGTCTTATTTTGTGATCTTATTTGGTGTCTCATCACATCTACTGTCTATGTCTCTGACATTACATTACATTAATATTTTTCTAAATATGTGTGATTTGTTTATTTTAACTAAGGTCTGTTAATTTAAAATTCTTTTTCTTTCATTCAAATGTGTATTATAAGAATATGTTGCTGTAAAATTAATACGATGAAATTCATGAAATTCTACAAAATCAGTTGTTTTATAATGACATCTAACAATTAGAAATACTTAGATTATGTAAGTTTCCTGAAAAATATATTTTGAATATTTTATCTACAAAAAGTATTTTGAATATTTTATCTACAAAAAATATATATTATTATTTTAATATACTATAAAAGAAATTTAAAAAAAATACAAATTTTATCACTATTTCCTCTCTTTTAAATAAAGAGTGGTGCAACAAGGACCCATTTTTAAGTAGATATTTAATTTCTCCAGTAATATATAAAAATAAACAATGAAACTAATTTTCATATGTTTTTATAAGCTTCTAGGGAGTTAAAAACATACACACAGAATACAATCTTTACATACAAGGAAAATTATGTGAATTTTCACATAATACAATTATACAATTTCACATAATACTTCTCACATAATACAATCTTTACATACAAGGAAAATTATGTGAATTTTCCGCGTAAAAGAAGTTTCACAACAATGAAATAAATATTTTTGAAAAGTCTGTTTAATTTAATCTTCGCTTTCCCTTTCAAATCCATAATTCTGATGCAGATTTCTGTTACTTGTGGTTACGAATCGGAGCTCCAGTTCCGGGACGTTTGAGTTATTTCCGCGTCGGGTCGATTCCCATCCAAACGTCACCGGCCCTCATAAGGGTACGCATTACGGGATCCCCCGTCGGAGATTCGTAAGTCACCCGGCAACGGTACGGATCATTTCCCCCGAGCCTATCGTTCTACCGGCACCTCCAGCACCGGTCGGTCAAGTTGCCGTCAGTCTTGTGTTTGTTGGGTATATATATACTTTTGGTAAATAACAGTATTACATTTAAAGATCTGTGTTCAAATGCAGAACACATTCTTTAAACATGTGCATTGAAATAGAAAATCTGAAATGATGTGTATATTGAGTACAATAATGTATATATTAAAACCAGTTTATGGAGATGCTGTTACACGAAAATATGCTTTCTAAGCAGGACACTTGCTGCCATGTACAATTGCAGTTTAAACTAATTCTTGTTCAAATCAGTACTGCCTTTTAGACTTAATCAAAATGATTCCATTTCTTATGATATACCACTCGTATATAAACAAGCATAAAAGCAACAGCTCAGAAACTAGAAATTCAAGTTAGCTATAAGTAATTGATAAGTCAACGCAGCTCCAAGTGCTGAAAGAATAAAACTTTTAGTAAAATGAAACATTCCACCGGATGATATATGGAGGACGTCTTCATTTTCAATTCTTCCTAAATAGTACAGAACATTTTGAGATAAGGTTTGGCTCTGCCATAACTATTCAACATCTTTTTAGCTGTTAATCTTATTTCGCTTAAATTTTCTGAAATCATTGAAGCACTGTGTGTATACCAGATCAAGATGAAAATTCCGGCCAGAAAATTGCTTATTACTTCCACGTACAATTGAAAACTTGCTTCTAATTCCGAAAATGCTACTGCTACTGCTGTGAAGATACTTTCCATACTGTGTGCAATAATAAAAGAGGGGGAATACTTCAAAGTTTGATTCATTCTCCTTAGAACTGTGAGGATTTCGAAGAATTCAGAAAAAAATATCTAAATTTAATTTTTAATCAAATTAATTCTAATTTTTAATCAAAAAAATTTCTAAATTTTTATTGGAGTTACATGTATGGAGATGCACGTGGAGCATTTTATTGTAACTGAACAATACTTCAGCAAATCTATAGAATATCATACTTAAAAAAACTATCAGTAGAAGTGGGAAGCAGAGGAGACAGGTGAAGTGGCTAGAATTACAGAAATATAATAATGCACTCCTCAATAACTTATGATGTATTTTATATCCATAAGACCAAAATGCATCTACCTCTTCGCCTACAAAATTCACCATGATGAGAATTCCCAAAGGTAGGAAAATTGGAAGTAGAAGAATAGCTGTCACCAAAGAGTTTATAAAAGAAATTTGGGAACTCTTTCGCACATTATATAATTGCGGATATTTGTGCAGTTGAAATACAATATCTAAAATTTTCTTTTTTTTCAAGATCAGCGTGTACCAAATGAGGAAAGAGTTCACGGTGAAGAAAATGTAATTAAAGCATATTTTAAATTGACTTCTGAGTGTCAGACCGTATACAGATACTGAGGTTTGGCAAGATAATGAAACACAGAATATGAAAGGAATGCAAATCGACAAGAACTTCGAACAAAGTCCAAGGTGGTACATGGCAACATTGATGCCCATTATTGCTAAAATATACCACAAGAAATGAGAACTTTTCATTTTATGCAATATTGTTGAAATGTTACTTAGATGGCTTAAGAAATTAATATAGTGATTTGGATCCTCTTTGTGACAATTTAGTATAAATTACAGTAAAGGAATACACAATTCCTATAGATGGTTGCAGTACAATAAATTTTGATTGGGAATTTTACTTTCTTTGAATTAATGTTTTACACATTTTCAACTCATTTTCTGGAAGTCATAAATTCAACGGCGTTGTCCTTTTACTATTTAATAAAGGTTAACAGAAATTTACAGGGAAGGGTTTACAACATGGAAATTCTTGAAAACGTGGACATTTTGAAAATTCTTTTGTTTAAAAAAGAATTAACGCTGTTCTGAAATCGAGATGTCATTTCATAACCAATTTCCTAAAAGTTAACGTATAAGACATTTTTTCTCACTGACTCTGTTTCACTTCAGTATCAGTTTCCGTTATGTTGAGTAACTCGGTACGCAGCACTGAATATCTATGAGACATAATTGAAAATTCATTGATTCCCTACGGCAGGGCTAAGTCGGTATGTCGAGCTATTTCTTGTGCAGTGGGGAGGCGTGTTTTTATGTGATGAGATATCGATTACATTGAAATATATTTTCCATGATATACAAGACTAGATAGCCCTTACTATTTGGTGGAAAATTTTTATGTGAGAGATAGTAAGTAAAGCGCTTTGTGAATGCATAACAAAAGTGATGAAAATATTTCACTGACGAAAGGTTCATATTAGGCAGATAACAATTCTACTGAAAAGGAAATAATACATATATTGAATACGTTATACTGAACTGGAAAAAAAATATGTATTTCATCTCATTACGGAAGTGGTGTTCACTCATCATAACAGTGATATATAATATCTCTTGTTCGTATTATCAGAATTGCCTATTCCAGTTTAATTCAATATCCATTGAAATTCTCGTAAATTCAACTCGCATAGCAACAATTTCACACTTTAAAGTTTCATTTTAGAAAATGTCTCATATTGATTAATGAACATATCGAATTTTCAAATGTTTTGTGCTTCTGGTAATGCTGGGCCGCTCTAATTTGATGGTACTCTAATTTGATAGTTTTCAACAAAAGAATTTTTGTTATTGGGTAGATAAAAATGTTCTGGACAATTTCATTTGATAACAGCAGCCTAGAGATATCTAAAAGTTCCTGCCCTCCTTTTGTATTTGATGGACCTTTAAATTTTTTTCTTATGGTGGACGGTAAGAATTACTTATTTTTTTCTGTTGGTCAAGTTTCAGATTTTGAAGAATTCTGGAACAGCTTCTGTCAATAATGTTTTTTAGCCCTTGCTGGGTACTCTCGAGGAAGACGGTCTGGAAAATTACATTAATAATTCAGGATAATGGGTCATATATTCAGATGAATTTATCATACAACTACTTGAATACTTGAGAGAAATTTTGTATACGAAATTTTCGCACCAATTTAAGAAATTTTGTATTCAAAATTTCTCACACGACCATGCAACTTAGTGTATGAATTATGATTTGTGTGTTCATATTACTTAAGAATTATCAAAGCTAGCTTGCGTCATCAAATTTGTTTGTACCTTCCTGCTCCGTTCCATTTGCAACTATACGTAGATTGTACTCTTAGGAACGACGTTGCTATTTCATATTTTAAAAATTTCTGCAATGTTTTTTACTTATTTAGGATAGTTTTAATTGTTCTGTTGATATAATCATCTTTTACTGTCTTTATTTTTCCTTTCTCCATTTGTACTGAAAATGTTTAATTTTTTGCATTCCTCTCTTTTTTCTTTCAGCAACACATCTGTTCTTATTTCAGTGACACTTCACTCCTCTTTATTGTCATCTGTTTATTGTCAGCTGTATTATCGAAGAAACTCTTATTAGAAAGGGATATTGCTTAAATTATTCAACGACAAAATGAAACTTTCATAACTATTTTGATCAAGCATAACTAGAAAAAAATCTCAGTTTATAACCTAATAAATTTGTGCTGTAGTGTAACATGCCTCAGAAACATTATTCCTATTTGTAAAATTATTTCCACCATTTCTAAGGGTGGTTATTTTCTCATTTTTTCAGAAAAGTAAATTACAGTTACCATAACGTCCAATAAAAGTTCTCTCCAGTGCAATTGAACAAAATGTGCTTTAATGTTTCCTCCTCGATCTGACAAACAAGTCCAAATGTCTGAATCCACTAGATGAAAGCGGTATAGATGGGCTAGGGTAAGTATGTGGCCGATTCTTCCTCTGGCTGTAAACGTTGCACTCTAAATACCTTTTTGAAGTAAGATCATTCGGTTTATTTTGAAAGCGAAAGAGGTAACGAACATTTTTCCAAAAGGTAACGAGTTTTTCCAAGACGAGCACGAACGATCTCTAGCTTCAATCTTGGCTTAATTTAAGCATTTGGAGAGGGTAATCTTGGTAGATGGCACTGGACACATTTTTAAGGACAGTTTAGCCAATTTTTCACTAATCTCTTTACCGCGGACTCCACAATGTGCAGGAACCTACTGAAAGGTTATGTCTTTGTTCTTCAAATTCAGTGGAAGGTCTCTAATTTCACGAACATGAAAAAAAGCAATCATTACGTTTGAACCCTTACGTTGAAGTAACTGGAGAGCCGCCATGGAATGTGTCAAAATACATATTTGTCTTTCTATTAATGAGAGACAAGTCACAAAAGCAGCGTTGAGTGCCAATAATTCGGTATCCTAGCTTGAAGATGGAGATGAAGGCACAAGAAATGTCTCATGCAGTTATTCTGTAAAATAAGCGGCCCCAGCTGTGGAGTTGAACAGATCAACAGAATCGTCAGAGAATATCTTAAAATGATCAGCATAGTCCGAAGTTAGAAGACCTAGAGTCAGATGTTTCAAAAGTTGAGTATTATCTCAATTGATAGCAAAGTCAGGGATGTTCAGAACAAATTTACATTCCAGGGAAATCAAAGGAGGCTCAGAAAACCTGACTGGAAAATCTAAATGCAAAATGGAACAGAATTGGGTAGCAAGTGAATTAACCCTTTGGTTAAAAGGGGAAAATGTCCACAAGGTGAGATAAAACTTGCAGGGTTATTTACGGGCAATGAAACTTTTCCTAAATATTTAAACCAGAACTTTCGATTGATGTATAGTTCTAAATGTTCCACAGCAATTTCTATCTCCATAGAGTCGATAGGAGTAAATTTAGGGCATCTCAAACAAAGTCTGTATTTGTGTATTAGCTGTGGCAGCCCATATCTCACTGGCATAAATCCGCTTAGATCTGATAAACGATAAATAGAAGAGTCTAAGGGTTATTGTATCAGCACCCCAATTTCTACCAGAAGTTAATTTTAATAAGTTTAGTCTTTTGGAACAATTAGATACTAAATGATGAATATGAGTATTACATAGTAATTTGGGATCGAGAACAGCCAAAAGTAATATCGGGTGCAAATTATAACGAACAAAATTATTTGAAATAAAAAAACGGGAAACAAATCCACTCAGGGAATATCTCTTACTGCAAGATGAGCTTTCCGTTTTAGACTGAGAGATCCAGAGACCCCATTTCAGAACTCAGTTCGAGATATGATTAATAGCAATTTAAAACTTTTGCATTTGTTGTAATGGGGCAGAAACTTGAAGACTGGATAGTAATGTCATCCGAAAATATCAATCCCTGCTCTCCAGCAGATAGACCACTCAAAACATTACACAAAATGATTTTCAAAAGTGAGGGGCTATGTACTAGGGGTTACCAGTAACAACAAGTTTGCAATCTGACAGTGAATTGTTTACTTTTGTTTTGATTCTGCGTTCGCTTAGAGAGTCACAAAGAAATCTCAACATTTTATACTAATGAATATATTATATCACTCTTTAAGGACAGACGATCTTGGAATTTTGTAATAAGCAGCTTCTAAGTTAATGAATGCTGCTACAGTAGTCTATTTTTTAGTACAACCCTCACAAATATTGTTGGTAAAATACAACAAATCATCAATGGTACCCCTTCTAGGACGAAAACCAAATTGCCGCTCATCAAGCGGATTAAAAGACTCTAGTCTCCATGTCAGACGATTATTAATCATTCTTTCCACCAGTTTACTGAGGCAGGAGATAATAGAGATAGGTCCATATAATTGACATTCTCTATCGACCTTATTTGGGTTTAGCAGAGGGATGATTGAGGCTTGTTTTCATACTTTGGGGACATCTCCGCTGTTTCAAACTTCATTGAAATAATGGAGAATATATCCAAGAAAAGTGGCTGAGAGATATTTGAGCATAAAGTTTTGAATATCGTCATCCACAGGATCGGAATTACAAAGTTCAAAGATCGCTGTATTAAGCTTGGTCAAGGAAAAAGAAGTGTCAGCAATATCAGATGTGTTCAATGAATATTGCAAATAGTGTGAATATTGCAAATGTATACATATATTTATTCATGTTATCTTGAAAATTGTAACAACAAAGAAAATAAAGAAATAATAGAAATAAAATCACAGAATGAATAATGTCGTATGAATATAGGGATTTTTCATATAATTTATTATATGAAATTCACTATTATCACTATTAGGATTTTTCATATACACTGCTGGCCACTGTAAATGCAACACCCTGAAGGAAACATGCAAATAACATGAAAGTTACAACATGCATTAGCAGAGATGAGATATGCAAATGATTAGAATTTCAGCGCAGACGCACATCACGCGAGCCTGTGGCGCCACTTTAAAGCGCTATTTAAGGCTTGGAGATTTCGATGATTTCAAGTTCGGCAATTGTGTTTTTCTTGTGGTGTTTTCAAAAAACGATCAATTATGCCTCATCGAAAACAGCGATCATCTTTTGATCAAGTATCCGAGTTCGACAGAGGAAGGATAGTGGTCTACCGAGATTGTGGATTATCTTTCTGGGAAATCGGTAGTCGTATTGGACGAAACCAAACAACTGTAATGCGGATATGTGATCGTTGGATGCAGGAGGGTAGGACGGACCGGCGTGTTCGATCACATCCACCTCAGCGCACCACTTCACGTGATGACAGGCAAATTGTGCTCATGGCAGTGACGGATCGCTCAGTCACATCACGAACCATAGCACAGCACATACAGTCTGTAACGCATCATCCAGTGTCTGCGCGTACCATTCGACGCCGTTTACAGCAGAGTGGTCTGTCCGCAAGACGTCCATTGCTTTGTCTACCCTTGACGCAGAACCACAGACGTCTCCGCCGCCAATGGTGCGATGACAGAAGGATGTGGACGGCAGAATGGAATGAAATTATCTTTACTGACGAGTCACGCTTCTGTCTGCAACACCACGATGGTCGCATTCGAGTCGGGAGACACCGTGAAGAGAGGATGCTGAACAGCTGCGTTATGCACCGCTACACTGGTCCTGCACCGGGTATTATGGTATGGGGCGGTATTGGATATCACTCTCGCACACCTCTAGTACGCATTGCCGGTACTTTAAACAGCCAGCGCTACATCTCCGAGGTGTTGGAGCCAGTTGTCCTTCCTTACCTTCAGGGCTTGCCCACAGCCATATTTCAACAGGATAATGCGCGACCACACGTGGCACGCATTGTCCAACGGTTCTTCGTCAATCGCCAGATTGAATTGCTTCCCTGGCCGCCTCGCTCTCCGGATCTTTCGCCGATAGAAAACATGTGGTCCATGGTTGCTCTACGATTGACCCAGATTCCCTCCCCAGCTGCCACAGCAGATCAACTTTGGCAACGTGTGGAAGCTGCTTGGTCTGCTGTACCCCAAGAACTCATCCAAAGTCTCTTTGAATCAATGCCGAGGCGTGTGGCAGCGGTGATCTCCAACAATGGCGGTTACTCTGGCTACTGATTTTGGCAGGAACCACACTTCACAGAAGTCTATAAATTTAATCATTTGATACTTGGTCAACATGTTATCTACAAAATAAATTTTGTTGTGATATCTCTTGTCTTTCTTGGTGTTGCAATTTGGGTGGCCAGCAGTGTAATTTTCGAAAAAAATTATATGAAATGCTGCGGGAATGCTACTGCTAAAAATGTCGATAGTGTAAAATCTCATAGTATACCCAACGTATGAAAATTATCATTCATTGTTACTCTGGTAGAGACTTTAGTGGAATTAAGGCTTGAATTTTGAGATCTTTACAGATTCTAACAGTTGGAATGGTATATGAATATTTTTAAATACTAACTTTACCTTTTACTAGATGATGTCTATTTTCTAATTATGACGCTAGATATGTAATGAAAAAAACTTCTTTATTTTATAGATAGCTGATTTCTACATGGTGATTATTTGAATCGCTGTAAAGTGCTGTGCAAGGACTCAAAAGTTTTTAAAATTCTTTTTTGTGGGTGAAACATCTACGCCAGTTAATGACATGTATAATGTTTACTCAGAAAACTTTACTCATCCAATTTTTGATTACTTAGAAATAATTCTTTTACATTATGTTTTTGAAGACAGCCGAATACAGACTTGAATCTTTTGGAGTGTGTCTAAAAAATTTTAGGAAAAAAGACAAATACATTAAAAAAGGAAATTGTAAAGATATTTTGTAGATTTGTTTTTATAAAAGATCGCAAATATTTTGTATACCTAGATAAAAAGACATTCTCTCTTTCTCTATAATATCTAAGCTTTCTATACATTTCCTTTTCATACAGATCAAATTTATCGGAAGTTACAGAGTTCCATTTTTAAAAACGTGTTATTTTAGATCGTGGATTAGAAAAAAGATGCTAGAGAATGCATGCATATTTATTACATCTGAACATATGCAGTCGTACCTCGGTACTCGATGTTAATTGGTTCCAGAAGTCACGACGAGTACAAAAAAACGACGAGTGCCGAACGAATTTTTCTCCTAAGGAGTAATGTAAATTCGTTCCTGAAAATCAAAAAGTTCACATTTTACTGGGCAATTTATAAATTGATAGGGTTGGTTTTTTTTATACAAAATCTTCAAATTAGACAGACATAATTTAAAACAATAATTAGATAAAATAAAATAAAATTTATCTTCAATCAACGTGTACTGAAAGAAGTTGAAAGTGATGGGATAGTGGCGAAGTAGAGGAAAAGTGAGGTTATCGCTTGGAAGGGGAGTCTCCTTCCAATAAAACATAAGCTACTTGCACAGAGATTCTCTCTCTTTTCTGTCTCTTAACACCACCGATTCCTATTGTAGACTCAGATTTCGGGAGTTTCCCATACGGATCTATCAAAAGAAACTTGCTTCTGCCTGTTTTAGAAGGTTTCTGAAGGGAGACATTGTTTGATCACTAAACATGTCCACATTTCGGCAGCGGGGCGCGGTGGCCCAGTTGGCAAGAGCAGCGGTCCAGTGATCTGAACGTCCCTGGCTCGAGGCTCATCGCTTCAAATTCAGCGCCGTGTTCACTAATGGTGGCCGTGGCACGTAAAATAAGTCGTGGCTACAATGTGGTACAAGTTCTCAAATATACCTCTGGAGCTGCGGGGTCAAGTGTTCCGGGTCTCGCCACTTGACTCGGTTCAATGTTATGGGTCCGATGTTCTTCGAGGTCAAGTCAAATTTCAGCCCTAGTGGTACCTCGCTTTAAAGTGAAGCTACTTACTACCCTTTGATTTGAGGGCCTAGGTCCTTTGGACTTGGTATAGGCTTTCCTACACAAAGGGGATTGGAACAACAATACATTTCGGCGTGCTAAAGATTTGTCATGGTGACACTATTGAACTAAATTTTGTAATTCAACATATTTCGGTCTTTCTTTTCGTCGAGAGAGACATGGTGCTGGAGCGCCGTTTTGTCTCATTCATGTTTTAACGCGTGGGAGGACTACTAAGCAAACGTCGAGTACCAAAGCATTTTTTTTCACGTCGAAACGTGACGAGTATCCAGCTAAAGTTGAGTACCGAAGCCGTTTTTTTCGCGTCGAAATGTCACGAGTACCGAAGCAGACAAGCACCGAGAAATGACGGGATAAGTACCACTTCTAAACATCTGTAAAACTTGTATAGATTTCACGAAGACACTTTCCTATGTGAGGTCCGTAAGTTTACAGTAGGATCCCATAATGTAAACTTCAAAGGGTGATACGCAAATGCTTTCTTCAATTATGATTTATGTTTCTTCCGGAATTATATTCAGATTTTATAACGAGCAAATGTTTTAAATCTTTAAGCTGAAATATGTTCCGTATTTTCCAGTGTTATCATTTCAGATTTATTATTAATAAACTGTAGGTCAGTATAGCTCCAAATGCATTCAAATTGAAACTTCGCTTAAAATCATACATGCCGTAAGCGTTCAGATAAATGGTTTTTTTCTTTTCCATTCTCTTGATGTAAAAAAACATTATGTCATTCGCTTCGAATGGGTGTCTATAAATTTCCATCATTTAATCTGCTGTTTTTTTAATCGCCTCCAGCTTTTCGGGAATCAACAATCCATATATCTCCTGCGATATTACAGCAAAGAAGGCATTTGTTGAACAAACTGTGACATCCATCCAAGACTCAACGCTTGAAGGTCTGAGCAAAATTGCGTGTGACAGTCCCGCAAATAATTCAAAGAAACTGCAGGTCATCAGCATGAATAATGGAACCGATAAAAGCTCCTGTAATTCCTGCAAAATATCAGTAAGCTTAAAAAATAGTTTTACTAAACAAACTGCAGAACCAGTAATTCCCTTTTCGAGCAATTTTTTGAGACGATCATTATAGGCATGTAATATTTCCCCCCCCCCCCCAGCGGTATTCAATCGCTGCGAGACAGAACGAAACAATACCCGGAATGAACATAGTACTCATAAAATAAAATATTATACTATTCACTATCAGGATATCATTCAGAGTAGCATTTTCTATTTTTAGATGGTAACACCAAAAAAATACTATTTCTACGAATTGCGTGGAAATAAATGTATATAATACAAGACAAAAGTGTGCAAAAGTTATAATGAGTATTATAACATTTATGAGCAAAGAACCCTTTTTGCTTCAAAAATTCAATAATTTTCGATATTTATAAATCTGTATCGAAACAGCGGAAATTTGTTTTCGTTTGAGAAACAAATGATGCCACAAGAAGAATATTAGGATATATGAAATGAAATACAAAAGTAAGCTTTTTCGAATTGTACTGTAATACCAACAATATTCAAGAATGCAACGTGCATCGTGGCAATTCGTATGACAACAACTGTAATCCTGGAAATATAATTTAGGGATGTGCTTGTGAAATTAGAGGAACCGACTCCACAGACGGTTAACACTTTCCACAAAAAATTATCATCTAAATGTTTATAGTTTCAAAATTTATTCATTTTTTTTCTCGAGTGACCACCCTTGCACCAAAAACACAGTTGAACTTCTAAGAATGTCAAAAGTTATAGTACAGCACACAAAGTTTATCAAAAGAAACTTATTATTAAACTGTTTAGCTAGAGAGTTTAGTCTTAAGGAATATGTCTCGTATATTCTAGTGTTTGCAAAATAGACTGAGTCAGACTACGAAATAAATGATGTTTAATAAAGCAGTTTTCTAAGAGACTGATCTTGGAAAATAATAACATGAATTTCTTATTTGGCTATTCACGATTTAAGCAGTTTTAAATATTTCTAAGGTTTCTAATGGACTATTGAAAACATTTTCTATAATATATTTAAATTTCGAATTGCAATATGAGTGCAAAATATCATTATATTTATATCCTTTGTGGCACCCAACAGAACGTCGAGTGAAAACTCTTTTTTATCACTAACGATATTTTAGGGGAGCATAGTTCTGAAATATGACGAGATTTCAATATTTCATTCTAAGCAATAGGTAACCAAAAAAGTCATTCTTAATGTCTGTGCTTAAAGTTCAAACTCTCACTAATAGTCACACTTTTTGTCAAATATCAGTTTGCATGAGGCATTTGCAATGTAACATTCTGTCTTCACGAACACTCCCCAAAATAGCAGAAAAATCCTTAATTATGCGACTGTAATCTAACATAATTCTCAGTCGTAATGAAGCAGTTCAAATAGTGTTCAGACGTTACATCCCCACCATTGCACGTGAATTTATAAAATTATCTATTCTAAAAAGAAATATTTATGTATTTTTTTTCGTAATCGATATACGATCAATTTTCTTTTGAAAAAAAATCAATTTCAATCTCTTTACATTCGTTTTCAAGTCCCTATATATTTAATGGATTTTTAAACAATAACTTTACCTTTTACTAGATGATACCTATTTTCTAAATGTGACGTTATATATTTAATAAAAACAAATTTATTTAATGGATAGCTGATTTCTAGATGGTGGTTATTTGAATCGCCGTGGACGGCTATGTAAGGATTCAAAAGTTTTTTCAATACTCTCTTCTTTTTGTGAAACTTTTATGTCATATGCCACTTTATGAAATGTATTATATTGACTCAGAAACCTTTAGGCATCCAATTTTTGATCACTTAGAAATAATTCTTTTACATTATGCTTTTGAAGACAGCTGAATAAAGACTTGAATTTTTTGGAGAGTGCCTAAAACATTTAAAGAAAAAAGAGAGTTACATTAAATAAGGAAACTGTAAAGTTTTTTTTGTAGCTTTGTTATCACAAAATATAGCAACTATTTTGTATATGCAGACTAAATTTCGATATAAGACATTTTCTCTTTGCCTATATTGTCTATATTGTGTAAGCTTGATACACATTTTCTCTTCTTATAAATCAAACTTATAGAAAGTTACAGAGAGTCATTGTTAAAAACGTGTTATTTTAAAACTTGGACTAGAAAGCGATTCTTAAGAATGGTGAATACTTATTACATCTGAACATATATATATGTATTGCTTCTTAGCCTCAGTAAAAGCTATAGATTAATAGATTAATAGAAATCAGCAAAGGTATAGATTTCACAACGATGCTTATCTATGTGAAGTTTCTAAGTATAGGACCCCTTAATGTAAACTTCAGAGAGTGATACGCTAATGTTTTCTTCAATTATTATGATTTATGTTTCTAGCGGAATTATATTTAAATTTTATAACGAGCAAAGGTTTTAAACATTTATGCTGAAGTATGTTATATATTATTGGTGATTGTGTAAAAACGCGTTTTTGTAAGGGTTTATTTTTAACATAGTATTTTACGCAATAGTTTTTATAAGTTATAAAAATGAATAATAATGTTGAAAATGCTAATAAAGTTTAAAAAATGCATAATAATTCTTAATGTTTTGTTCTTATATATATTTGTTCCAAAATATGGCTAATCTTCCAGCGTTATCATTTCAGATTTATTATTAATAAACTGTAGGTCAGTATAGCTCCAAATACATTCAAAATGAAACTTCGCTTAAAATCATACATGCCGTAAGCATTCAGATAAATGATTTTTTTCTTTTCCATTCTCTTCATGTAAAACAACACTATGTCATTCGTTTCGAATGGTCTTCTATAACTTTCCATGATTTTTTGTACTGTTCTTTTGATAGCCTCCAGCTTTTCGGGAATCAACGATCCATATACACCTTGCGATATTATAGTGAAAAAGGCATTTATTGAATAAACTGCGACATCCATCAATGCCTCAGCTGTGGAGGGTAGGTGCGAAATTACATGTATCAGCCCCGTAAACAAATGAAAGCAGCTGCAGGCGATCAGCATGAATAGTGGAACCGATAAAAGCTCCTGTAATTCCTGCAAAATATCATTAAGCTTAAAAAATAGTTTTATTAAATAAACTGCAGAAACAGTAATGTCCTTTTCGAGCAATTTTTTTAGACGATCGTTATAGGCATCTAATATCTCCCCGCAGCGGTATTCAATCGTGATGAGTGAGAGTGAAACAATACCCGGAATGAACACAGTACTTATGTAGAAAAAAATTATGCCATTCACTGTCAGGAGATCATTCAGGGTAGCGTTTTCTATTTTACGAAAGTAACACCAAAAAATTCTGTTTTCAACAACTGCGTGGAAATAAATGTACGTGAAGCAAGTCAAAAGTGTTGCAAAGGTTATTATTAATATTGTAAAATTTATGAGCATAGAACCCTTTCTGCTTCGAATATTCAATACTTTTCTATGTTCATAAATCTGTATCAAAAGATCAGATATTTGTTTTCTCTTACGAAACATATGGTGCCATATGAAGAATGACAGTAAATGTAAAAAGAAGTAAGATAAGCCATATTTAATAAAAACGTGTTTTGTAAGATAAACAATATTCAAGCACGCAATGTGTATTGTGCCTATATGTACGACAACAACTGCAATCCAAGAAATGCGATTTAGTGTTTTGCATGTAAAGTTAGAGACATTGATTCCACAGACGGTTAACACTTTCCACAAACAATTATCATCTAAAAGTTCAAAATTTGATAAATTATTCATTTTCATTTCTTGAATGATCACCGTTAGAGTAAAACAATAATTTAATTTCTATGAATGTCAAAATTTATAGCATTGCACATAGTATTTATAAAAAGAAACAAATTTCTATCTGAATTTTATTAAACTGTTTAGCTAGAGAACTTCTTAGTCTTTTTTTTCATAGTGGACTTTATATTCCATCGTTTAGTTTTAAGGAGTAAATTTCATATATTCTATTATTTGCAAAGAAGACTATGCCAGACTACAAAATAAACGATGTTTAATAAAACAGTTCTCTCTCAGATGAAAAGATTAAGCTTGGAAAGTAATTATATGAATTTTTGATTTGGCTATTCATGATTTATGTAGTTTTAAATATATGTAAGGTTTCTAAAGGGACTATTGACAACATTTGCTATAATATATTTAAATTTCAATTTACAATATCAGTGCAAACTTCAAAACTTCAGAAAAGAAATAAATTTATCTTAAACATCAATAACTTCCTGTCCAAGCAATACATTTCATGACTTTACAAGTATTTTTACCCCAACAGAATTCTAAAATTGTTAGTTTGATGAACGTGGTTTAACGTGGTGAGCATCGTCTCAATTAACACTAGGATGGTAAACTTTAACTATTGTGTTATAAGAAAATCCGAGGGGAGGAATATTTGATCTTCACCAAGACACCAATTGCTTTAAAAGATCTTTATATCCCTTGTAACATCGCACAGAACGTCTACTGAATGAATACTGTTTTTATCAGACATAACGATATTTTAGGGGAGCGTAGTTCTGGAATATGATAAGTGTTCGATATTTTGTAACGGAAAAGTAATTAATAATGTCTTAGATAAAAGTTCGAGTCACTAATAGTCAAACATGATGTCACATATCCGTTTGCCTTGAAGCATTTGCAATGTAATATTCTGTCTTCATCAACATTCCCCCAAAATGAAGAAAAGTTCTTATCTATGCGAATGGGATATAACATAAATCGTATTCCAACGTTACATCCCTACCATTGCATCTGCAAAGTAATCTATGCTCAAAAGAAATACTGGAGTATTTTGATTTTCTCAATCAATATACCGTCGATTTTCTTATGGAAAGATTCAATCATACTATATTCTGCAAGTACTTATATATTTAATGGATTTTTAAGTAATAACTTATAAACCGGATTTTTAAGTAATAGCATTTTACTAGATTATGTTTATTTTCTAGATATGACGCTATATATTTAACGAAAAGAACTTATTTAATAAATGGATGGCTTATTTCTACATATTGATTTTTAAAATATCTGTAGAGTTCTATGTAAGAAATTTAAAGTACTTACAATCGATTTTTTTGTTGTGAAACTTATGTAATTTGCCATTTAATGAAATGTATCATTTTGACTCAGAAATTTTTACCCATCAAATTTATTAATTCTTAGAAATAATTCTTTTACATTATGTTATTGAAGACAGCCGAATAAAGAGTTACATTTTTTCAGATAGTGTCTAAAAAGTTTTAGCAAGAAAGTGACATTAAAAAAGAAAATTTTTATGATGATTTGTAGTTATGTTTTCTTATAAAACAAAAAATATTAGCTCCAAAATATTTTATATATCCAGACTAAATTTTGATAAAATACACTTGCACTTTGTCTATAATATCTAAGCTTGCCACAGATATTCTTTCCGTATTAATAGAATTTATAAAAAGGTACACAGAGTCATTGTTCAAAAAAGTTTTATCTTTAAACATGGAAGATGAAAAGGTGCTAAAGAATGTGTGTTTACATCTGAACGAACACGAACAAACGAACACACACACACACACACACACACACATATATACACTCATGGAAAAAAAATTTAGCGCACCAAGAAATAATTGCGGGATCGTAACGAAACTTGCAATGAACGTACATGTCGGGGAGATATGCAAATGATTATAAATGCAGCGTGATTGCGCATTACGTATAGCCGGTAGAGGGCGTTGAACATCGTACTCTATGGAGTATAAAACAGGTAACCAAAGCTTATTTGAGTGTGCTGAATCATTTACAAAGAAAGAGCTGAGATAGACATGCCATTACGCCGTGTTCGAAGACAATATAAGCAGCTGTCGCAGTTTGAGAGGGGGAGAATCGTCGAGATGATGGAAGCTGGGTAGTCAGCTAGGCGAGTAGCTCGTCAATTAGGCCGCTCTGATTGTGTTGTGAGGAGGTGTTGGGACCAGTGGACCCGAGAGATGTCATGTACACGACGACCAGGCTCAGGACGCCCTCGACAGACCAGTCGTCGAGAAGACCGCCACATCGTAAGAAATGCACGCGTACAGCCAACTGCTTCATCGGCCGCCATCCAGGCACAGGTAGCACCTTCACTAGGGGCCTCTGTGTCTTCTCGAACCATACAAAGGCGCCTGGCTGAAGGACAGTTGATATCGCGGCGCCCATTACGTTTGCTGCCCTTGACGCCCACCCATCGACGCCTCCGTTTGGAGTTTTGCCGCGCACGAGGAAACTGGACTGCAGCGGAATGGAACCAGGTCGTCTTTAGCGACGAATCCATATTCAATCTCGGCAGTGATGACAATCGTGTTCGTGTGTGGAGAGCCCGTGGTGAACGCTTCAATCCTGCCTTTGCTGTACAGCGACACATCGGTCCCACAGCTGGTGTGATGGTATGGGGTGCCATTGCCTACAATACACGGTCACCCCTAGTATTGTTCCGTGGTACCATGACAGCCCAGCGGTATGTTCATGAAATCCTGCAACCACATGTGTTGCCACTCATGCAACGGCTCCCAGGAGCCATTTTTCAACAAGACAATGCTCGGTCTCATACGGCAAGGGTGTCACAAGACTGTCTCCGCACTGTTACTACCCTTCCTTGGCCTGCTCGATCCCCAGATTTGTCTCCAATCGAGCATATCTGGGATCATTTGGGACGACGAGTTGGGCATCCCACGAGTTTGAACGAACTAGAGGCAAGTTTACAGCAAATATGGAACGAATTGTCTCAAGACATCATACAGAACTTGTATGACTCAATGCCCGATCGTATCGCATCGTGCATTCGCGCTAGAGGGGGTCCAACGGAGTATTAACTCCTCCGTTCTTTTGCCTTTTTCTCTGAAATAAATTATCCTTTTTCTTTGATTTTCTTATCATTTACTTATTTCAAAGTAGTCATTACGTATGTAAAATTTCGTTTCATTTTGACGACTCCTTCTTGGTGCGCTAATTTTTTTGTCCATGAGTGTATATATATTAAAATTGCAACACCATGAAGGAGAGATGATACAAACATCAAATTCGAATAGAAGGAAGAGGATGCTGGGATATGCAAATGATTAGCATTTAAGCGCAATCGAACGACGCAGAAGGGAGAAACGGTATCTCAAACTCTGCATAAAAGAAAAGTTATGCAGCGGGTTTCTTGTTTGGAAATCGTATTTCAATGTTGGTTATTTCAAAGAAGATCGTGTTATGCCTCGTATGAGAAGGAGAAAAGGCTACCAGCACGTGTCAGAATCCGATAGCGGCAGGATCGTGGCTCATCGAGAGTGTGGTTTATTGTTCCGCAATATTGCTACTCGCATTGGTCGGAATCCAACGACTGTCATGCAAATATGGAATTGATGGGTTCAGTAGGGTCATACTGAACGCCATTAAGGATCTCAACAGCCTCCTACAACTAACGCCAAAGAGAACAGACATGTTGTCAGGTCGTCCTTGCAGGATCGTACAGCCACGTCACGGACCTTGAGTCAGGAAATGGGCTTTTTTGCAGCGCAAATATCCGCACGGACAATGCGACGATGTCTGGAGTAGCACGGACTGTCTGCACGGCGACCATTACTGCGGCTTCCCTTGACACCACGACATAGAGCGCACAAGGCGCGGCGACAGTGGTGCACCCAACGACAAAACTGGATACAGGAGTGGCACCACTTCGTCTTTTCAGACAAGTTTCGGTTCTGCGTGCAGCATCATGATGGACGTATTCGTATCTGAAGGCATCGAGGAGAACGCTTGTGGCCTACTTGCATTCGATATTGTCATACGGGTCTTGCACCTTGTGTGATGGTATGCGCGGCCATTGGGTACACGTCACGAACACCTCTTGCTGACGTCGTCGGTAATCTGAACCGCCAGCGTTATATTTCTCAGATTTTAAGGCCGGTGGCTGTGCCCTATTTTAGATGCCTCGGAGAAGTCATCTTTCAACAAGATAATACAAGACCGCATTTTGATCGCCGTGTCCTGACCTACCTCGACACAGAGGGTGTTCGACTGTTGCCCTGGCTTGCACGTTCTCCAGATCTCTCATTCACTGAAAACATCTGGTCATGCGTTGCTGAGAGAGTGGGCCTCCACCGCTCTTAAGCCACTACGATTGATGAAGTGTGGCATAGACGTGCAGGAAGTGCGGCATAGCAGCATGGAATGACTTGCCCGTATCTGTCATCCAAGCCCAGTTCGAACCGATGCCTAACCGGGTAAGATCCGTTTTTGCTACCAGAGGCGGCAGCTGTGTGTACTAATTTCGGATCCTGTTTACCCCCAAATTGTCTACAATTTTATTTATGTTTTCTTATTACTATGCTGTATACGTACAATAAACAAAGTATTATTGTTTTCTTTTCTGGTGTTGCAATTTTAATGGCCAGCAGTGTATATATATTTCTTCTTAACATAAGTAAAATTTGTATAGATCTAAATTGCTCTAAATATAGGACCCCCTGATATAAATACAAAAGGCCTGGTTGTTTGACCGCACTACGGCCAACTTTTGCTACGCAAGGGATAACTAGACCAGGACCTACAGTTTAAGGCCAGTTCTCAATGGATATAAACATTCATATCGACAGTGGCATTGGAAACCACAGGTTCTGAAACAGTATACTAACGCCCTATCCATTTGGCCAGGACAAACTTGAAAAGGTTCAGCACAAGTATTTTCTTCATTTATGTTTATAGCTGAATTGTATTTAAGATTTTTAACGATTAAGAGAGAATATTTAATATTTTTTGCATTTAATATATTTAACGATTAACAAAGCAGAGCCAGTGGTTTTAAATCTTAATGCTGAAATATGTTACGTATCATAGATGCTTGTTCAAAAATGCATTTTTATGATTGTTTATTTCTAACTTGAAGCGTCATCGAATAGTTTTTTCTTCTAGGTTAAAGCTTAGAAACATGACAAAAATGTGAGATAATACTTAATGTTTTTGTTCTTATTTATTTCTTCCATAACTTGACAAATCTTCCAACATTCAGATGTCATTTCAGATTTATTATTAATAAACTGTAGGTTAGTATAGCTCCAAATGCATTCAAAATGAAACTTCGCTTAAAATCATACATTCCGTAAGCATTCAGATAAATGATTTTTTTCTTTTCCATTCTCTTGATGTAAAACAACACTATGTCATTAGTTTCGAATGGGCTTCTATAATTTTCCCTGATTTTTCCTAATGTTTTTTTGATAGCCTCCAGCTTTTCGGGAATCAACGATCCATATATTCCCTGCGAAATTATGGCGAAGAAGGCAGTTATTGAAGTGGCAGTGGCATCCATCAATAACTCAGCTCTCGAGGATTTGTCCAAAATTACGTATGACAGCCCCGTAAACAAGTCAAAGAAGCTGCAGGCCATGAGCATGAATAATGGTACAGATAAAAGCTCCTGTAATTCCTGCAAAATACCAGTAAGTTTAAAAAATAGCTTTATGAAATAAACTGCAGATACTTCAATGTCCATTGAATGAAATATATTGAGACGTTCATTATACGCATCTAATATCTCTCCGCAGCGGTATTCAATTGTGGTGAGTGAGATTGAAACAATACCCGGAATGAACACAGTACTCATGTAGTAAAATATTATGCCATTCACTTTCAGGAAATTGTTCAAAGCAGCATTTTCTATTTTAAGATAGTAACACCAATACATATTATTATTTTCAACAATTGCGTTGAAGTAAATGTATGCAATACAAGTCAAAAGTGTTGTAATAGCTGTTAGTAGTACTGCAATATTTATGAGGAAAGATCCGATTTTGCTTTGAATATTTAATAACTTTCGAAGTTTATAAATCTGAATCAAAAGTTTAGAAATTTGTTTTCTCTTACGGAACAAATGGTGCCATAATAGGAATGATAGGAAATGTAAAAGGAAGTAAGACAAGACAGCTTTTTCAAAATTTTTTGTAAGAGCAACGATATTCAAGCATGCAATATGTATCGCTGCTATATGTCCAACCACAACTGTAAACCAAGAAATATAATTGAATGATTTGGTTGCAAATTTAGAGATACCGACTCCACTGACGGTTAACAATGTCCACAAAAATCTATCATCGAAATGTTTGAAATTTTCAGAATTATTCATTTATCTCTTCGAGTGACCAAAGTTATAGAAAAAAACCAAACAATTGAACTTCTTTATACGTCAAAAGTTATAACACTGCACACAAAGTTTTTCAAAAGTAACGCATTTATTAACTCCTATTAAACTGTTTTCAGAGATAACAGTCTTTTATTTCTTACTGAACTTTTAATAGCTAAGTTTTATGGAATATGCTTTCCATAAGTAGAATGAGTGAGACAATACAATAAACGAGGTTGAATAAAACAATTTTCTCTCGGATAAAAATGACTGAACTTGGAAAATAATTATATGAATTTGTGATTTGACAAACAGGATACTTACGATTTAGTAAGTATGATTTAAGCATTTTTAAATATCTATATGCTTTTAAAGGGATCAGCGAAATAGTTTTATGTAATATATTTAAATTTCAAATGATAGTATCAGTGTAAACTTCTAATCTGAATAATCAGCTATAAAGGCAAGGTTTCACCACTTTGCAAACATTTTTACCCAAACTGAGTTCTAAAGTTGATTAGTTTCATGAAAATAGTTCAACGTGGTACGCATGTTCTCGAATAGAACTAGATGGGAAAACTTTAATTGTTGAATTAATACAGAATGCGAGTAGACGAACATCAGAGAATTTTTTTTTCTTTTTAAATCCTTATATTCCTTGTGAAATCCAATAGAACGTCGAATGAAAACTGTTTTTCACATATAACGATACTTCAGGAGAGCGTAGTTCTGAAATATGATGAGTGTTGAATATGTTAAGCTAAGCAATTGATAACGATAAAGTCATTATTAATGTCTCAAATTGTCACAAATATTCACACTTTGTGCCATATATCCATTTGCTTGAATCATTTGAAATAAATCATTCTGTCTTTATCAACGTTACCCCAAAATGCAGAAAAATCCTCAACTATGCGAATACCATCTAACATAAGCTGTAATCGTAATGAAGTAAATCCTATTCCGGCGTTACATCTCCACTATTGCACATGACTTTAGAGTGTAACCCAGTCTCAGAGGTAATATGAGTTTTTTCTTTTACTTTCTCAATCGATATACTATCAGTTTTCTTATGAAAATAATGATTTTAATTGTATTACATCCGTTGTCAAATACCTGTATATTTAATGGATTTTTAAGTAAACGCATTTTACTGGATGATGCTTATTTTTTAAAGACGTTATATATTTCAGGAATAAAACTCATTTATTTAAGGGATAGCTCGGTTTTAAAGGTGGTTATATGAATCGCTACAGTGTGCTATCTAAAGAATCAAAAGTACTTACAGTTACTTTTTTCTTTTGTGAGTGTGTTTGTGAAACTGCAATACGATTTTCCATATAATGAAATGTTCCGCGCTGACTAAAAAACTTATACTCTTCCAAATTATTGCCACTTAGAAATGATTCCTTTTTATTTTGCCTTTTAAGACAGCCGAATAAAGACGTGGATATTTTGGAGTGTGTCTAAGAAATTTTATCAAGAAAGAGAGAGTTATATTGAAAAAGGAAATTTTAAAGATGATTTGTAGTTTTGATTTCTTAACGGATAGTAAATATTTCGTATATATAGACGAAATTTTGATACAAGAAATTTGCTCTTAGTCTGTAAAATCTAAACCCTATACACATTTTCTTTTCATATAAATCAAATTGGAAAAAAAAAAAAAAAAAAAAAAAAAGTTTCAGAGAGTCATTGTTAAAAATGTGGGAGAACAATTCTCGATAAAGAATGGATGTTTACATATTACATCTGAACATTTATGTGTAACTTTTTAAGACTAATAAAACTTGCATGAATAAAATGTTTTTTGCTAACTTGTATGGATTTATTTATTTATTTATTTATTTTTTGAGAGGGGGAGGGCTACGTGAAGTCTCCAAGTATAGAAAGAAATATCACTAGCCAACAAAATTTAATTTTTTTTCTGTAACATTGATGAAAACAGTTCATCTTTATATTTTCAAGGGTGCTGAACACGAAAATGATAATGAAAATGCAAGTTTAGCTCTCGTTTTTTTAGTTATTAGAGCTTATCAGAATTGCCTTTAAAAGCTTATGCATGTACCTTGTAGTTCTCCCTCGGAGGAAGGCCACTGATGGCACAATCGCTTTGCCTGCCTTTTGAATTTTGTTGCTGGTGATTTCCTGATGAGCGTACAGCAGTAATCTGCTAACATTGACTCACTCCACTTTCCCTGGTATCTTTCTTCCATGTCCGAAATTTCTTGGTGGAAGCGTTAGCCATGTTCGTCGCTAACAGCATCACAGTTTTCAGGGAAGAAGTCCAAGTGGGAATGTAAGAAGTGTAACTTTAAAGACATGTTACACCCCAGTCTATCGTAGCATTGCAGAAGATTTTTCCCAAGATCCTTATAGTTTTCTGCCTTATGATCTCCAAGGAAGTTTTTGGACACTTGAACAAAGGAATCCCAGGCTAACTTCTCATCACCTTTGAGAATATTATTCAAATGTTCATCCTTAAACAGTTTGCGTATCTGTGGACCAACAAAAAATCCCTCTTTTATTTAGGATTCACTGACACGTGGAAATTTCGTACACAAATACAAAAATGCTTCCGCAGTCTTATCCATCGCTTTTACGAAGTTTTTCATAAGGCCCAGGTTCATATGACACATCGTGTGTTCCACGTTTAACTGATTGACGCACAGGCCAATCCTCCTGTCTGTAGTGACGTGCCATTGTACAGCTGTCCCATAAACACAAAAAGCAACAGAATTAGGCATAATCTTGTTGTAGGCCAAGTAATATGGCAATGACTTTCAGATCACCAGAAATTTGCCACTTAAACTTGTCATAGTTTACTGCGCATAACAGTTGCTTCATGTTCTCATACGTTTCTTTCATGTAAGCTGTGCAACCAATCGGAACAGATGGAAACACATTTGCATTATGCAGAAGGACAGCTTTTAGATTTAACTTTGATAAATTGAGGATCAGTCTCCATTCATCAATTTTGAAGTCAATTTTCATACCTGCCATGAGACCGTCTATGTTACTACAAAATACCAAATTATTTTCACTGTTGAAACACTGAAGGAAGGGAGTATGGCGGTCACGGAACGCAGTCACATTTACCGTCTGGTCAAGACAATTCCATTGCTGCAGTTTAGACGCCAACATTTGGGATTTACTTTTAGGTAATTGTAGATCTCTTACCAGATCATTCAACTCACATAACGTCATGTTTTTTACCATCCGCGGAATTTCGAAAGTAATATCGGGAAGGGTCAAAGGAAATGCTTATCATTAACTGATACGACCCCCCCCCTCATATATCGAAAACTAGAGCTAATCGGGGATTTTCATGGTCGCTTTCGTGATTAGTGTGGTCAATTTAGTACAGAAAAACTCATTTTGATCTTGTTACATTGTCACTGTTGGCTAGTGTATTTATTCATTTCTGTCTTTCCGTTGAACTCTTCTTTTTCAATCAAAAATAGAAAAATTTAGAATTAATAGAAGTGGATATTTCACAAAAAAATAAATTCTGAAGTGTCATATTCTTTTAAGACATTTTTAATTAAACATTTTAAAGTATTTTAAATTTTGCAAGTGTGTCATGCAATCTATCTTTCTTTTTTCCTTCCAACTGTTGTTCCCATAAGTTAAGCGTAACAAGATTTTAAATTAAACAAAGTAAAATATTAAAACCATTTGTGAACATCAAAAACATTTGCTTAGGTTACTTATATGGTTAAAAAGAGAACCTCTGTCCTCCTTCAAATATCATCCGATATTGCAATATACTGCAGTACAATATATAAAGCTTGCATTATCCATATTTTTTAAATTCCCAAGAAAGGATGTATTATCGTAGTTCCGTAGGCTTAATACTGAAGAAAGAGTTTAAATTGTCGTTGCTGAAGACAAAACAAGTTTCGTAGAAATACAGGGACACAGAATAAGTTCTCCAGAATGCTGAACAGGCTAAAAAGTATTCTCCCATTCACGTGTTGGTGAAGCTGCTAAGACGCAACCTAGACATCAGTCAGAGCATGGTTGCCCAAAGATCGTGACGTGCACCAAGAAGGCATCTCTAATTGTCACGTTCCTGAGCAATATTTTCCAAGCAACTCTCTGCAAAACTCACGGGCGCTTGTAAAGATGGAGTTTGAAACTGTTTGTTTGAAACTTAGGGCCATTGTCTCATTGCTAAAAGTCTATCACTTGTGTATGTTCCGCTTACCCCTGAAAACGGGAGAGCTTGTTTAAAATGATGTGAAGAACTGGAGGCTCTTCATGCTCATTCGGAAACCTGTCGGTATCTCTGTAACATGTAAGAGAAAAATATAATGTGGTTGAGATAGACTCCTTTTTTTCTGTTGGCGTTATATTGCATGCTGCTAAAAGACTCCAGGTCTTCGACAGAGCTACGGTAGGTCAGGGGTTTATGTTAATGGGCAATACTTTGCGTTATCACGTGTGGGGCACGTTACGTTCTCATGTGTGGTTCTCCAAAGCTGATGCATCCAGACCATGAATTCACCAGCAAAGTCTCTGGACACGAAACAATTGAACATGTGGGATGTTCTTGAGATGCGAATTGCCCTCAAGACCCTAAAAGTTCTTCATAATTGGGACTTTTACCCAGAGTACTTTTGTATAACCTGATAAGAAGCATGTGATGATGATGGAAGGCTTGCGTCACTGCCTGAATCCTTATTAAGTGCAATGCGAAAGTTGGTGTTATGAAGGGTACCAGAGATACTCCTTTGCGTTGTATAAAATTTAGGGAGGTGAACTCCAAAGTGAACTATGCGTTTATAAATAAAATAAAATTTATTATACATTATTTTACAAGAGAGGTGAGTTTTACATATTATATATAAGATCTTGCTTAGACATATAACAGAATTAGGGCATGCTATTTGAGCTTCCTGCGGCAGAACCATTACGGGTCGAGTGAAATAAAGTCATATTTTTCGTAATCTCTGAAAAGGCATGAGCACTATTTAAAGGGGAAGAAATGACCAACCTGGGGAGCTTTGATGAAACAGCTGGGCAAGGCATGGAGTCATTGTGGCACTTATATTGGAGGAAGCTTTAGGTATCGGGCTAAAAATCATGTGGCCCTTCACTGGAGG
Source organism: Dolomedes plantarius (assembly GCA_907164885.2). NCBI lineage: Eukaryota > Metazoa > Arthropoda > Arachnida > Araneae > Dolomedidae > Dolomedes > Dolomedes plantarius. Next base: position 192,482,570 of record OU015490.1, on the reverse strand, counting down.
AGGCAGCAGGATTCGGCGCTGGCGGTTGAACACGGACATCTCGCCATTTTACGGGGGCGTCTTTTCTTCCCAGGCTTTCTTCGCAGCTCGCTACCTCAAATCGCTCTCTCTCTCTCTCTCTCCGATCCTCGTTTCTCCCCCACACTCGGGGCTCATTTTTTCCCCCATTTGGATTATGACTCCTCCCCAGGTCAGTTATTCACGTAAATTTATTGCCTCTTCGAGTTTTTTATTCGAGGGCAGGATGCTCCGACATCCCCACTGTTGACCCACGTGGTACTCTTATTTGCAATAAAATTGGATGATCGTTGAATTTCCTGGAATTTCTTTCTCCCGTCCTGAGGAATTCAGGGGGTGCTATGTTTCTTGGAAAATTGGTGCAGTTCCCCCTTTTTCCAATATGGCCGTTTTATGCCCCGTAATCGTGTTGGAAAAACAAAATGGCCATGACGTTGGAAGGAGTTCAAAATGTCCAAATTGTGGATCCTTCACAACAGTTGGTTATTCTTAATTTTTTTTAATTTGATTTATTAGTACAATAATTAATTATTTCTTATGATTTTTCTTTTTTCCCTATCATTGCGCTTGCAATAAAGTATTTATTATAGTCTATAAAATTTATTTTAATTACGGTAATTATTTTTGACCTGCCGCAAGTACATTGATTATGGTTAACTTTTGCACGTCAGAATACTTAATAACAAGAAGTTACAATTAATAGAAATTATATTTTAAAAATCAGTTTATTTATTAAAACTATCTGTGTTTGAACGATTACAGAAAAATATCTAGAAATAAATGCTTTTGGAACATTTACTCTTAGGTATTTCAAAACGTGACGAAGATCTAATGTTATTTTCTGACGTTTAACTTGTCTAAGTAAGTGCTTATAAAATAATTCCTTGTTTGGTTAATCGACCTTTCTCGTTGAACGCATGGATCTGCAGTCGCTGGAGCCATTATTTCTTGATATGGCTAAGGACTAAAATTTGATGATTGTGAATATTTTTAATAATATCATATTTATGGATTCCGGAACAGATATTCCCCAGTTCATCTTCTTTACATGAATAAGGACATGTAACATAAAGGACAGTTACCACATTTATACCTAAAACTGGGGCAAGAGATGCAGAAAATAACCGTGCTTGTATGAAGTTCTCTTAATTATTATAGCTTTCATAAGACCCCACAAAATGCTCATAGCGACGTTAAACTCTTTACAGTTCAATTCAAGCAGATATGTGAATTGCTTCAACGGTACTTAATCCGCTACTTTCACAATGCAGCTGTACAATTCCTTCACAAGCCTTTATAAATAAAGATATCCTTTCAGTTAAGCCTCGTGTAGCAAAAGATGCCCGTAGCACTGTGCATCCACTAACAAATAAGCCTTTCGTTTTACTTGTCAAAAGCGTTTCTGGAAAATCGAAACAAAGTTATCCAGTGACAACAGTCTTATAGCCTGTACCCGCTTAATCCGGGGAGTTACCTAGCGTGAGCTCTAAAAATTTTAACCAATAAAGAGCTCAAATCAATGACCCTGTTATATTCCAAACCAATTACAGGTTATATGAACAATCTCAGAGCCAGCGTAGTACACCAACGCAATGCTCCGTGTGCAGTGTAAACAGGCCTTTACTGTCTCAGCTACATATTATTTTCATAGCTACAAGTAGCTTTTGTAACACCCAGTTCGACCCTCCAAGGATGTGAAATTAAACCCAAGTTAGAGATTTATGTTTATTAACAGTAATTCGTAAGTCCCCTTCGTTCCAAAAGCAGACGAAAGGAATCCCTTCGAGAAGTTAAACATTCCGCATGCAGATATGTGGGCGATGTCTACGGTTTCTATTCTTCTTAAGTACAATAAAATATTCTGGAGTAAAAAAAGATGTCGAATCATATTCATATATGATTCCTTTCAAAGTTTTTGTAATTTTATTTAAGTTTCCCGGAATTCTCTAAGCACAAAGTGTGTAAGTTTCTAAAATCACAATACCGCACACACAGTTAGCGATCACCTCCATGAGGTCGAAACCTTTTATTTTCTGAAAAATTTTTGTTACCTTGTAACAAGAAATGTCCCGTCACGGACACAAAAAACATTAAAGACTAAAAACGACTACTCAAAAAAACTACGTAGTCATCCGACATCGTCTATATTTCCGTTGTGTTTTTTTTCTTTTAAAACCGCCCAACGCTCAACAAAAATTATATCACGGTCTTGCTACACATGGATGCTAGTTATGGTGGTTTGCTAGTTGAGCAGGGAGAATACAAAAATTTTGATTTTTGTATTTGATTAAGAAGGGTCCACAAAAATCTACACCAGTAGAGTTAAATGTAAAATCCACAGCAATTCTTTCTTTAGGTAAATTTCCCATTATTTGAGTTGCACATACAGGTTTACTCTTAAAGCATGTTATGCAGTTATGAACTACCTTTCTACAGGCATCCCGACCATTTAGTGGCCAAAATTTGTTTCGTACATAATATAACAATGACTGAGGGCCACAATGTAAGTTCATCTTATGATAATGGTTTACGATGGCAGAAGTTAGCCTATGGCTTGAGGGTAACAAAAGGGGATGTTTTTTATTGTAAGCTAAATCCGCTTGGCTAAGTCTTCCCCCTACACGCAATAATCCACAATTATCCAAAAACGGATACATCTGCTTGGTTTTACTCGATTTAGATACTTCACCTTCCATCTTAATGCAGGATCGTACAGCCACATCACGGACATTGAGTCAGGAAATGGATTGCCATGACACTGCAACATAAAGAAGCGCGGCGACAGTGGTGCACCCAACGACAATACTGGATACAGGAGTGGCGCCACGTCGTCTTTTCAGACGAGTCCCAGGTCTGCGTTCAGCATCATGATGGACGTATCCGTGTCTGGAGGAATCGAGGAGAACGAACGTGGCCTGCTTGCATTCGATATCGTCATCGGGTCCTGCACCTGGTGTGATGGTATGGGCAACCATTGGGTACACGTCACGAATACCTCTTGCAGAAATTAAATACATTGCACAAAATTTTCATTTTAACAGCTTTCTACCCTACAATTTACACCCTACTTCTTTGAAGTTGGGTGTTGAAACATCCTCTTTGAAAAATTTATACCCTACTTCTTTTAAATAGGGCTTAAATATAAAGTTTTAACAGCGAATTGAATGCCAGTTAAAAATTATTGTTGTTTAAAATCATATGAAAATTACGCTATTATAAAGATAAAAAAAGCATAGGAAAATAATGCGTGCGCATGAAGTTAACGTTACGATATAAAGATAGTAATAATAATATATATATATAAAACAGTTCCGTAACTGACTAACTGACTGACTGATTGACTGACTGACATACAACGTACAGACCAAACCGCGGGAAATAAAAGGGCTGAAATTTTGTATGGCGATTCTTCTTATAGTGTAGGGGTGCACTAAGAAAGATTTTTGAAAAATTCTTCTTAGATTTTTTAAAAATTAAATTTTTGAGTTGTTTTAGTAACTTTTTTTAAGTTAGCTTTTAAAATAATAATAATAATTTGAGGGTTATAAAATTTATATCACGAAAAAGATCATAAAAATTCCTTTAATATGAAATCTTTTTCGAATCTTTACCTCCATTTTATGATTTTTGGTGAATTTTTAAAGATTAATTTTTAGAATTTAACCTTTTACATGCCACACTATGATCAAGGAATAAAGTACCATATTTTGCTGCGTAACTTTGGTCGATAACTTCCAGGAAGTCGGTCCAACAGGTGTACTCCACTCATTCCTTTATTATATAATTTTATAATGTAAGGTTAAGGAAAATCAACTTTTATTTTAGCTCGGACATATCTCTTTGCTCTTCCTAATGTTTCGTGAGTGATAAAATTTGATGTAATAGTTACAACAAAACTATCGTTCCAATGGCACATATAAACTTCTCCATCGCATCGGTAATCAAACTTTCCACGTTGAAATTTCGATATTTCTTTTGCTGTTTTAAGAGAACATTGTCCCGTTCTGGAATCTCGTACTGTGCCGATTGCCTTAAAGCCTTTGTTAGATAAATCTGTCAGCAGACTGTACGATGTAAAAAAAGTTATCGAAAAATATTTTGCGTTTCTCTGGATTGTCAATAAAAGATAATAGTTCGGAGACAACTTTTGATCCAAGTGGCAAATTTTCATTTTTCGAACTTTTTCCACCGTAGATAGACATAAGGATAACCATTTGCTGAGCAAATCATCCAAACTTTGAAACGAAAGCGAATTGGCTTTCCACGTATGAACAACTTAGCCGAACGATGTCCGTAATACGGAACCATGGATTCATCAATACTCATATTTTCATGAAAAAATCCAAATTGACGAAAATTTTTTCCAACATCTTTATAAAAGGGAGAAGTTTGTCCTAATTTATCGCCTGGTTCCAATTTACTATTATCAACAATGTGGAAATACTTTTTTAACATACGAAATTTATTTCTGGGCATTGTATTGTTAACAATTAGGATATGCAAATCTTCCTGAGAGCCTCAATATGTATTTTCATCAGGTACTGAGTGGTAGCCACTAAACAACAGTAATCCAAGAAACTGCCGAATGTCATTTGCGTCGACGTCTAAAGAGTCTCCTTTTTGTAGGGCATACAGCTTTGTAAGTTCGGCTGAATTTTCTAAGTAATCAGACGGCAGAATCACTGATTGACGGCAGAATCACTGATCACGTGTGATATCACTGCTTTTGTATATCGTTACATGCCAATGTTCCTTTTTTGGAACATTGCATTTTTAAGCAGTCTTGAGGAAATATTTCTTGTTATTATTTTAATTTATTGTATTAACTCGTTAAACTTGTCCTTTGCAAGTACGATGGGGAAATTTTTGGGTGGATTTGAATTTTTAGGAATTTTATAGAATTTTTTTTCTTACGTACTGTAAAAATTGTGAAAAAAGCTGATTTTTAGAAATTTTTCTACTCTAAAATATTCATACTTGAAAAAAAAAGTAAAAAAATCAATCATGCCTTCAATAATATACGGTAATTTTTCAAACTGACAGATATCACAGTTTATTTTTAAAAAAATATTAAACATGGTGTTCATTATTTTGTGAAACATGACATAATTCATCTAATGAATTTACAATACACTTAAGAAAAGCTGCCTTTTATGTTCATCTCTTAATCTTTAAAAATTCACCAAAAATCAGGAAATGGATGTAAAGATTCGAATAAGATTTCATTTTAAAGGAATTTTTATGATGTGTTGGTTTATGGAATACTAAAAGTTTAAAACAGTGGCGCCATCTATTGGACGTCTGTGAATCGAGAATAGCATCCTTCAAAAATTGTTGGTTATCCTAATTGTTAGCAATACAATGCCCAGAAATAAATTATTGATGAATGTTTGTTAACCAAAATCAATTTTAAAACTAAACACAGTATAAATAACATAGAAAAGATTTAGCCTTTATCATTGGAGAAAAAAATCCTGAAAAGTAAAACATAAAATATATAAATTTATAATAAACCTACCAAAATCCATTAAGAAACTAAACACAGTATAAATAACATAGAAAAAAAAGCATACGAAATGTTATACACATTCATAATATGAAAACCAATTAAAAATATATAAATGTATAATAAACTCCTCAAATTTCAGCTATATTCGGTCTTTCATCATAAAAAAGCTGAAGAAAAATAAAATAAAAATAATTTGAAAAAATAATAAAATAAAATAAAAATGATAATTTAAAAAATAATAAAATAAAATAAAGATAATAATTTAAAAAATAATAAAATAAAAGCTGAAATAAAAAGCCTTCATAAAAAAGCTGAAAATACAGGTTCAGCAAAATCTACACGATCCCATACTCGAACCCGAGTCTTACGGGGTACCAAATGAACCGTTTTAACGAATACGCCACGATGACACGCAGCACTGTTGAGTAAAGTAAAGGATATACGCAATGAGTTTTTTGGAAAGTTGCTATGGGTTTGTGAATATACATACATTTATGGAGTAAGAGGAGTTTTAAGTGAGAAATACGTTACCAGGATAGAAGCTTAGTCTTTAACTCTTCAATAGACACAAAGACATAGGCGAGGGGGATTGCAGTAGCGATTAAAAAAGATCTCGTGACACTTAGCGTGGTTGATTCGAATTTTCCATCGCGAGTGAGAGTGTCAATATGCCGTTGGATCCGATTTATTTTAGAGTATAAAATCTGATTTGAAAGATTATTACACTCATGGACAAAAAATTAGCGCACCAAGAAGGAGTCGTCAAAATGAAACGAAATTTTACATACGTAATGACTACTTTGATATAAGTAAATGATAAGAAAATCAAATAAAAAGGATAATTTATTTCAGAGAAAAAGGCAAAAGAACGGAGGAGTTAATACTCCGTTGGACCCCCTCTAGTGCGAATGCACGATGCGATACGATCGGGCATTGAGTCATACAAGTTCTGTATGATGTCTTGAGACATTTCGTTCCATATTTGCTGTAACCTTGCCTCTAGATCGTTCAAACTCGTGGGATCCCCAACTCGTCGTCCCAAATGATCCCAGATATGCTCGATTGGAGACAAATCTGGGGATCGGGCAGGCCAAGGAAGGGTAGTAACAGTGCGGAGACAGACTTGTGACACCCTTGCCGTATGAGGGCGAGCATTGTCTTGTTCAAAAATGGCTCCTGGGAGCCGTTGCATGAGTGGCAACACATGTGGTTGCAGGATTTCATGAACATACCGCTGGGCTGTCATGGTGCCACGGAACAATACTAGGGGTGACCGTGTATTGTAGGCAATGGCACCCCATACCATCACACCAGCTGTGGGAGCGATGTGTCGCTGTACAGCAAAGGCAGGATTGAAGCGTTCACCACGGGCTCTCCACACACGAACACGATTGTCATCACTGCCGAGATTGAATATGAATTCGTCGCTAAAGACGACCTGGTTCCATTCCGCTGCAGTCCAGTTTCCTCGTGCGCGGCAAAACTCCAAACGGAGGCGTCGATGGGTGGGCGTCAAGGGCAGCAAACGTAATGGGCGCCGCGATACCAACTGTCCTTCAGCCAGGCGCCTTCGTATGGTTCGAGAAGACACAGAGGCCCCTAGTAAAGGTGCTACCTGTGCCTGGATGGCGGCCGATGAAGCAGTTGGCTGTACGCGTGCATTTCTTACGATGTGGCGGTCTTCTCGACGACTGGTCTGTCGAGGGCGTCCTGAGCCTGGTCGTCGTGTACATGACATCTCTCGGGTCCACTGGTCCCAACACCTCCTCACAACACAATCAGAGCGGCCTAATTGACGAGCTACTCGCCTAGCTGACTACCCAGCTTCCATCATCCCGACGATTCTCCCCCTCTCAAACTGCGACAACTGCTTATATTGTCTTCGAATACGGCGTAATGGCACGTCTATCTCAGCTCTTCCTTTATAAATGATTCAGCACACTCAAACAAGCTTTGGTTACCTGTTTTATACTCCACAGAGTACGATGTTCAACGCCCTCTACCGGCTATACGTAATGCGCAATCACGCTGCATTTCTAATCATTTGCATATCTCCCCGACATGTACCTTCATTGCAAGTTTCGTTACGATCCCGCAATTATTTCTTGGTGCGCTAATTTTTTTGTCCATGAGTGTATTTTCATTTATTATTCTGGTTTAATATATGACTTGAAACTTTTTGATTTTATTTATTTTTATCTTTTCACGCGCTGTTTGCGAGCTAACCCTAACGTGGACGCCATATTCAGAGGGGTGGTTCCACAAAGAGTAACAGGTTAAATTTAGTTTCAAAAATTGTTGGTTTTTTATTAAATAAAAATTAACGGCAATTAATTTCGATTTTTGAAGTTCTTCAGACCTTCGGCTGTTTTTAAAGACGCGTGTATGTAAAATTTCACGATCGTTGCTCCTAAACTGTGGATTTCTATACAATTACGGAGAGACAAACATTCATTTTTATATATTAGATATAGATTTCAAAAAGATGCTTTGCTATCGGGAGGTCTCTAAGTATAGGACCTCCTGATGTAAACTCAAAAGGCCTGGTTGTTTGACAGCACTACGGCCAACATTTGTTACACAAGGAATAACTAGACCAGGAACTACAGTTTAAAGCCAGTTCTCAACGGATATAAACATTCATACCGACAGTGGCATTGGAACCCGCAGGTTCTGAAACAGTATGCTAACGCCCTATCCATTCGTTCAGGACAAACATGAAAAGGTAAAGTACAAGTGTTTTCTTCAATTATGTTTATAGCTGAATTGTATTTAAGATTTTTAACGATTAAGGGAGAATATTTAATATTTTAAGCATTTATTACATTTAACGATTAAAAATGCAGCGACAGTGGTTTTAAATCTTAATGTCGAAATATGTTACGTATCATAGATACTTTTTCAAAAATGCATTTTTCTGATTGTTTATTTCTAACTTGAAACGTCATCCAATAGTTTTTTCTTCTAGGTTAAAGCTTATAAACATGACAAAAATGTGTGATAATATTTAATGTTTTTTGTTCTTATTTATTTCTTCCGTAACTTGACCAATCTTCCAACATTTAGATGTCATTTCAGATTTATAATTAATAAACTGTAGGTTAGTATTGCTCCAAATGCATTCAAAATGAAACTTCGCTTAAAATCATACATTCCGTAAGCGTTCAGATAAATGATTTTTTTCTTTTCCATTCTCTTGATGTAAAACAACACTATGTCATTAGTTTCGAATGGGCTTCTATAATTTTCCCTGATTTTTCCTAATGTTTTTTTGATAGCCTCCAGCTTTTCGGGAATCAACGATCCATATATTCCCTGCGAAATTATGGCGAAGAAGGCAGTTATTGAAGTGGCAGTGGCATCCATCAATAACTCAGCTCTCGAGGATTTGTCCAAAATTACGTATGACAGCCCCGTAAACAAGTCAAAGAAGCTGCAGGCCATGAGCATGAATAATGGTACAGATAAAAGCTCCTGTAATTCCTGCAAAATACCAGTAAGTTTAAAAAATAGCTTTATCAAATAAACTGCAGATACTTCAATGTCCATTGAATGAAATTTATTGAGACGTTCATTATACGCATCTAATATCTCTCCGCAGCGGTATTCAATTGTGGTGAGTGAGATTGAAACAATACCTGGAATGAACACAGTACTCATGTAGTAAAATATTATGCCATTCACTATCAGGAAATAGTTCAAAACAGCATTTTCTATTTTAAGATAGAAACACCAATACATATTATTTTCAACAATTGCGTGGAAGTAAATGAATGCAACGCAAGTTAAAAGTGTTGTAATAGCTATTAGTAGTATTGCAATATTTATTAGGAAAGAACCCTTTTTGCTTTGAATATTTAATAACTTTCGATGTTTATAAATCTGAATCAAAAGTTTAGAAATTTGTTTTCTCTTACGGAACAAATGGTGCCATAATAGGAATGATAGGAAATGCAAAAGGAAGTAAGACAAGATAGCTTTTTCAAAATATTTTGTAAGAGAAATGATATTCAAGCATGCAATGTGTATCGCGGCTATATGTCCAACCACAACTGTAAACCAAGAAATATAATTGAATGATTTGGTTGCAAATTTAGAGATACCGACTCCACTGACGGTTAACAATGTCCACAAAAATCTATCATCGAAATGTTTGAAATTTTCAGAATTATTCATTTATCTCTTCGAGTGACCAAAGTTATAGAAAAAACCGAACAATTGAACTTCTTTATACGTCCAACGTTATAACACCGCTCAGAAAGTTTTTCAAAAGTAACACAGTTATTAACTATTATTAAACTGATTTCAGAGATAACAGTCTTTTATTTCTTACTGAACTTTTAATAGCTAAGTTTTATGGAATATGCTTTCCATAAGTAGAATGAGTGAGACTATAAATTGTAGGAGGTTGAATAAAACAATTTTCTCTCGGATAAAAAAAGACTGAACTTGGAAAATAATTATATGAATTTGTGATTTGAAAAACAGGATACTTACGATTTAGTAAGTATGATTTAAGCATTTTTAAATATCTATATGTTTTTAAAGGGATCAGCGTAATCGTTTTATGTAATATATTTAAATTTCAAATGATAGTATCAGTGTAAACTTCTAATCTGAATAAACAGCTATAAAGGCAAGGTTTCACCACTTTTCAAATATTTTTACCCAAATTGAGTTCTAAAGTTGATTAGTTTCTTGAAAATAGTTCAACATGGTACGCATGTTCTCGAATAGAACTAGTTGGGAAAACTTTAATTGTTGAATTAATACAGAATGCGAGTAGACGAACATCAGAGAATTATTTTTTTCTTTTTAAATCCTTATATTCTTTGTGAAATCCATTAGAGCGACGAATGAAAACTGTTCACATATAACGATACTTCAGGAGAGCGTAGGTCTGAAATATGATGAGAGTTGAATATGTTAAGCTAAGCAATTGGTAATGATAAAGTCATTATTAATGTCTCAAATTGTCACAAATATTCACACTTTGTGCCACATATCCATTTGCTTGAATCATTTGCAATATATCATTCTGTCTTCATCAACATCAACCCAAAATGCAGAAAAATCCTCAACTATGCGAATACCATCTAACATAAATTGTAATCGTAATGAAGTAAATCCTATTCCGGCGTTACATCCCCACTATTGCACATAATTTTAGAGAGTAACCTAGTCTCAGAGGTAATATGAGTTTTTTTTTTTACTTTCTCAATCGATATAATTTTAATCGTATTACATTTGTTGTCAAATACCTGTATATTTAATGGATTTTTAAGTAAACACATTTTACTAGATGATGCTTATTTTTTAAAGACGTTATATATTTGAAAAATGAAAACTCATTTATTTAAGGGATAGCTCGGTTTTAAAGGTGGTTATATGAATCGCTACAGTGTGCTATCTAAAGAATCAAAAGTACTTACAGTTACTTTTTTCTTTTGTGAGTGTGTTTGTGAAACTGCAATACGATTTTCCATATAATGAAATGTTCCGCGTTGAATAAAAACCCTTTACTTTTCCAAATTATTGTCACTTGGAAATGATTCTTTTGCATTTTGCCTTTGAAGACAGCCGAATAAAGACGTGGATATTTTGGAGTGTGTCTAGGAAATTTTGTCAAGAAAGAGAGAGTTATATGGAAAAATGAAATTGTAAAGATGATTTGTAGTTTTGATTTCCTAACGGATAGCAAATATTTCATATATATAGACGAAATGTTGATAAAAGACATTTGCTCTTAGTCTGTAAAATCTAAACCCTATACACATTTTCTTTTCATATAAATCAAATTGCAAAAAAAAAAAAAAAAAAAAAAAAAAAAGTTTCAGAGAGTCATTGTTAAAAATGTGGGAGAGTAATTCGCGATATAGAATGGATGTTTACATATTACATCTGAACATTTATGTGTATCTTTTTAAGACTAATAAAAGTTGCATGGATAATTTTTTTTGCTAACTTGTAGGATTTTTTTTGTTTGGGGGGGGCTATGTGAAGTCTCTAAGTATAGAAACAAATATTTATTCATTTTTGTCTTTCCGTTGAACTCTTCCTTTTCAATCAAAAATAGAAAAATTTAGAATTAATTGAAGTGGATATTTCACAGAAAAATAAATTCTGAAGTGTCATATTCTTTTAAGACATTTTTAATTAAATATTTTAAAGTATTTTAATTTTTGCAAGTGTGTCATGCAATCTATCTTTCTTTTTTCCTTCCAACTGTTGTTCCCATTAGTTAAGCGTAACAAGATTTTAAATTGAACAAAGTCAAATATTAAAACCATTTGAGAGCATCAAAAACATTTACTTAGGTTACTTATAAGGTCTAAAAGAGAACCTCTATCGTCCTTCAAATATCATCCGATATTTCAATATATTGATGTACAATATATAAAGCTTGCATTATCCTATTTTTAAATTCCCAAGAAAAGATGTATTATCGTAGTTCAGTAGGCTTAATACTAAACAAAGAGTTTAAATTGTCGTTTCTGAAGACAAAACAAGTTTCGCAGAAATGCAGTGACACAGAATAAGTTCTCCAGAACGCTTAACAGGCTACAAAGTGTCCTCCCATTCAGAAGTTGGTGAAGTTTCTAAGACGCAGCCTAGACATCAGTCAGAGCATGGTTGCCCAAAGATCGTGACGTGAACCAAGAAAGGCATCTTTTATTGTCACGTTACTGAGCGATATTTTCCGGGCAATTCTCTGCAAAGCTTACGGGTGCTTGTTAAGTTGGAGTTTCAAGACAAACTGTTTGTTTGAAACTTAGAGTCATTGTCTCATTGCTAAAAGTCTATCACATGTGTATGTTCCGCTTACCCCTGTAAACATGAGAGCGGGTTTAAAATGATGTGAAGAACTGGAGGCTCTTCAGGTTTATTCGGAAACCTGTCGGTATCCCTGTAACATGTAAGGGAAAAAAGTAATGTGGTTGAGATAGACTCCTGTTTTCTGTTGGCGTTATGTTGCATGCTGCTATAGGGCTCCAGGTATTCGACAGAGGTACGGTAGGTCAAGGGTTTATGTTTATGGTCAATACTTTGCGTTCTCACGCGTGGGGGACTTTCTACAAAGCTGACGCATCCAGACCATGGATTGACCAGCAAAGTCTCTGGACACGAAGCAATTGAACATGTCGGTTGTTCTTAAGATGAGAATTGCCCTGAAGATCCTAAAAGTTCTTCATAATTGGGACTTTACCCATAGTACTTTGGGATAACCTGATAAGAAGCATGAGATGATGATGGAAAGCTTGCGTCACTGCCTGAATCCTTATTAATTACAATGCGAAAGTTGGTTATTCTTTTTTTTCCAATGTGGAGGCTCTTGTCGTTAAAAATTCACCTATACTACGCCGCAGTTTTACTGTCAATTTCATTATGGGAGCACCATATAGGCGGACAGCATTACTCCCTATGAAGGGACGATACAAACTGGGACATTTTTTTGTGGCGCAACGCCGGGATTCGTTCTGAGCACCCTCAGCACCAAAAACCAGCGCGCTGTACCACAGGGCAGCCACAAGCCTGGTTGGCTATTCTTAATTTTTTAAAATTTGGTTTATTAGTACAATATTTAATTATTTCTTATGCTTTTTCTTTTCTTTCCTATCATTGCGCTTGCAATAAAGTATTTACTATAGTCTATTAAATTTATTTTCATTACGGTAATTATTTGTGACCTGTCACAAGTACATTGATTATGGTTAACTTTTGCACGTCAGAATACTTAATAACAAGAAGTTACAATTAATAGAAATTATATTTTAAAGATGAGTTTATTTATTCAAACTATCTGTGTTTGAACGATTGCAGGAAAATATTCAGTAATAAATGTTTTGGGAACATTTACTCTTAGGTATTTCAAAACGTGACGAAGATCTAATGTCATTTTCTGACATTTAACTTGTCTAAGTAAGTGCTTAAAAAATAATTCTTTGTTTGGCTAATCGACCTTTCTCGTTGAACGCATTGTGCTGACGCCAATGGCTATGTTGGAAATCGCCAAACGCGCCCTTGAGCACCCTTGAAAGAATACAAATATAGGTATCATAGTTTTTAATTCTTGTGTTAGCATCGTAAACTTAAAAAATATTAGAATTTGTTTGTAATCGCTTGCTTCATCTGAAAAAATGTTGTTCTATAAACTTTAAATGTGTGTATTCATTATATAATTGATTTAAGTCTTATTGCATCTTTCTACTTGAATAAACGTGTTATCAAAATGGTTTACACAAAATTGGTCAAATATGGGTTAAAGTTTTTTACTCTCACACATCGTATGGAGTATTCCTCGTATGAAATTTTGCTCATACAGTTTGGTCCTTGTAGCCGGAGAAAAAACGGCACTCATGTCGCTAAATCGACAAAAATCGTCATTGAAGGCTCAGATTACTAAAATAGAGACATACTTAAAAGAAAAGGAGGTAAAAGCCCCATCGGATATTTTAGCTGCTGAGTTAAAAATAAAGTTAGAAAATTTAATGAAGTATCAATCAAGTTTGGATTACATTCGAATACAATTTTTCGAGAAAGTAGATCCCGAAGAAGATATATCGGATATTGAAAAATTGTTGGATTTGGAATTTCGCATCGAAGCATTACAGGTAAAAATTAATAGTTTGATTATCTGTCTAAATAGTTCATTTATTTCAAATGGTAATAAAGATGTAAATAATAGTGTTTATATTCGACTTCCCGAAATTGTAATTCCTAAATTTTCTGGAAAATAGAAGAATATAGTTATTTTAAGCTGCAATTTAATAATATTATTACCAATAATTCTCATTTAGATGAAACTCAAAAATTGCAGTATTTACATTCGGCTTTAGTTGGCGAAGCCAAGAATTTACAAACTGTTAATGATACATTTACAACGCTTTTCGCAGCTTTAGAAGAAAGGTATTGAAACAAACGAGTGTTAGTTGATGTATATATTAAGCAAATACTAGAATTTGATAAAATAACTTATGAGTCTTCTATGGGATTGCGAAGTTTGATAGATATAGTTAGCAAAAATTTAAGAGCACTAAATACAATGGATCTTGAAAGAAATAAATTATCTGATGGTGTGTTATTAAATATAATTTTGGCTAAACTCGATAAAGAATCAAGAAAGCAATACGAGCTAAATATAACTTCCACCGAAATTCCGAAGTTGGATGATTTAATTTCATTTTTGGAAAAAAGATGCCAAATGTTGGATAACTTATCACGTAGTGTCTCTTCAAAATTGAAAGTTTTTGATAAATACCAAAAACCGAAATCCCTTATGGTGAAATCATACAATGAAGTATGTTCTTGCTGTAAATCTCTTAATCATTACATATTTAAGTGTTCTCAATTTTTAAATCTAAATTCGTTGCAAAGATTTGATTTTGTAATAAAGCATAATTTGTGCATTAATTGCTTCAGTATGCAACATAAAGTTGTAAATTCCAATTCGAAGTACGTGTGGAAAGCTAAGCACAACACATGCAAAGCTAAGCACAACACACTACTTCATAGAGAAAGAGTAGACACTCTGTCGGCGGCGCCAATTGACACTCCAATTGAGTCATAAAATTTATTTATCCAAAACGAAAAAGAGAAACCACGACATAATTTAGCAGTCGAAGCTAAGGCAGTTTCAAGCTGTTTAATCTCTCAAAGGAAAAATATTCTTCTTCAAACAGCACGGGGTTTATGTGAAAAATATGTTAGGGGAATTTATTCCTGCCATTTGCCTTTTGGATAATGGATCAAGTGCTCAATTTTTGTCGTATAGATTTTTGCAAAAATTTGGTTTAAGAGCTGAAAGAATTTATGCTCCCGTATCAATGTTAAATAATACATCGGTCACTTTAAATAGAAGTGTAGTTATAGAAGTTTCAAATAAGAACAAAAATTTTTCTGTCAGTATGGAATGTTTAATTGTACCTAATATTACAGACAGTACTACGAATATCCCAATAAATATAAATGACTTGAAGTTACCGTCGCATATTGAACTGGCACATGAAAGATTCACAAATCCAGCCAAAATTGACTTACTTATCGGAGCAGAGTATTTTTTTTGAAATTTTAAGGTCAGGACAATTTTTTTTACCTTCGCATGGTATTTTATTGCAACAAACTGTATTCGGTTATGTAGCTAGTGGAACAGTAGTTAGTTCCGTAAACAAGCAATTCTGTGGATTATTGAAGCCTTCAGAATATATTGAAGAAAACTTTAAAAAAATTTTGGAACTGGAAGAAGTGAATTCAGTTAGTTCTTTAACACCGGAAAAAATTCAATGTGAAGAGCATTTTGTAAAACATTATACTAGAGTATCGGGTAGATTTTGTGTAAAATTACCTTTCAAAGAGTGTACTTAATCTTTGGGATATTCAAAGGATATGGCTATTAAGCGTTTCCTAAGTACAGAAAAACGATTAGAACGCTTGCCCAATTGTAAAACAGTGTATAAAGAAATCATGGACACTTATTTAAAATTAGGTCACATGGAGCTTGTTCCACATTACGAGAGAAATGAAGTGTTAGGTAAAACAAATTACCTTCCGCATCATTTTGTTTTGAAGGATAGTTCGACAACTGCATTGAGGGTAGTGTTTGATGCCTCGGCTAAGACATCAACAGGCATTTCTCTAAATCAAACACTAATGGTAGGCCCAAAGTTGCAGGATGATATTTTCGATATAACATCAAGATTTAGATTACATAAATATGCTCTGACAGCTGATATTTCTAAACTGTATAGACAAATTTTAGTTACGAATAATGATTCCGATTTAGAAAGATTAGTTTGGCGTAATTCTTCTGAAGAGTCTTTTCAAGAATATAGACTTAAAACTGTGATGTTGCACAGCCTCAGCTCCCTTTCTAGCAGTAAGAGCTTTGAGATACCTTACAGTAGAGGAGAAAGACAATTTTCCTCTTGCTTCAGCTGGGACTCTTTCTGATTTTTTCATGGATGACTTAGTCATAGGTAGCAATGATTTAAATAGTGCTAAGGAGTTAGAAAACCAGTTGATACAAATGTTACAAGCTAGTGGAATGAAACTTTGTAAATGGTCTTCTAACGAAAGAGAACTGTTAAAATCAGTGCCGTTCGAAGATCAAGAATATCATTTTGATCAATCAAGAGAAACAGTAAAGACACTAGGTCTCATTTGGAATCCAAAAATTGATAAATTTAAATTTTTTGTTTCTCCATCAATATATTCATCAAAAGGCACTAAGAGATCAATATTATCTCATATTTCTAGATTATTCGAACCTTTAGGACTTTTAGGGCCAATTATAGTTCGGGAAAACATATTTATTCAAAAATTATGGCTTTTAAAGATTGACTGGGACGAGCCACTCTCAGCTAAGAAGCTCAAGAATGGAAAAATTTTGTGGAAACCCTCCAAGTAGTTGAAAGTATGGATCTCGATCGCTATATTTTGAATGATAGTATTTGTCAGCCAGAAATACACGGATTTTCGGACGCCTCCGAAAAGTCATATGGAGCTGTAGTTTATGTCAAAGCCCCTGGCACATTATCGGAAGTCTCAGTGAAGTTACTCTGCAGCAATCAAGAGTCTCGCCTCTGAAGCGTACAACAATTCCAGGACTAGAATTTTGTGCAGCAGTATTACTAGTAAAATTAGTGAACCGAGTGCTATCATCGTTAAAAATATCTGTGAATAGCGTTCATTTGTGGATCGATTCGACAATAGTACTTGCGTGGATTCAACACGAACCACATACTTTGAAAACATTTGTAGCGAATCGCGTCGCAATTATTTAAGAACTGTCTTCGACTCATCAATGGCACCATGTAACTTCAGAAGAGAATCCATCTGACATAATTTCTAGAGGTGTCGATCCTGAAACTCTTCAAGATAACAAACTGTGGTGGGAGGGTCCCACTTTCCTTTTGAATGTCTTTTCGTCGTTAAAGGATAATTCTTCCTGCCCAACAGCTGTGGAGGTTCAAGAAGTGAAGAAATTGTCGGTCCCTTCATTGACTTCTGTATTGACTTTAGAAAGTGATTTGTTAAAGAGAGTTTTAGACAGATCAAATATTTTTTTTTTAAATTGTATATATTTTTATTTTTATTTTTAGATTTTTGAAAATACTAGAAGCAAACCAGAGGACAGGTACAGAGGCACCCTGTTACCCCAGGAGCAGAAAACAGCGACAGAATTTATCATTCGCCAAATTCAATCGAATGAATTTTAAATGGAGATAGTATCTGTTGTCTTAGTTGGTAAAAGGGTTATAAAAGGGTAGGTAAACGACCTCCAACCATTTTTAGATTCCAATGGAATTATAAGAGTTGGAGTACGGTTAGAAAAATCGAATTTAAATTTTAACGCAAAACATCCCATTTTACTTCCTGCGACCCACAAATTCACAAGAATTACTACCATAGGAAATATCTGCACGTAGGAGCACAGAATTTATTACATTTAGTTCGCCAAGAATACTGGCAATAAACGGCAGAAGTATCGTTCGACAAATTGTCCACAATTGCGTTACATGTTTTAAACAAAAACCTGTTACGGAAAGTCAGCTTATGGGCAATCTTCCTCCTGAAAGAATAAACTCTTTTTTTTTTTTTTTTTTTTTTTTAAACACCGATGCGGAGGCACTTGTAATCAAACATTCGCCTATACAACGCCGCAGTTTTACTGTCCATTTTATTGTGGGGGCACCATATAGGCGGACAGCATTACCCTCTATGAAGGGATGACACAAACGGAGGCATTTTTCGTGGTGCAAAGCCGGGATTCGATCCGAGCACCCTCAGCACCGAAAACCAGCGGGCTGTACCACAGGGCCGCCACAAGCCCATATACATAGCTATATTTGTCAGCTTTGTGACAAAGGCAGTACATTTAGAGACTGTCACAGATTTAACCTCAGAGGCGCTAATCGCGGCGCTAAAGAGATTTTTCTCTAGACGTGGTAAAAGTTCGTCTCTGTTCACTGATAATGCCCCCAATTTCGTAAGCGCGCATTTAGAATTAAAACGATTGGACAATATTGTTGAAAATCCAGAGGAAAATTTAGCTTGTTATTTAGCCTCAGAAGGCATTGCCTGGAATTTTATTCCTCCCAAAGCCCCGAATTTCGGTGGACTTTGGGAAGCCTGTGTCAAATCATTTAAATACCATCTTACACGAACTATTGGTGATCGAAAGCTGACCTTGGAAGAATTCCAGACTATTAAAATTCAGATCGAGGGCATCTTAAACAGCCGTCCGTTAATTCCGATGAGCTCAGTTGTGGATAATTTAGATGTTTTAACTCCATCACATTTTTTGATCGGACACATTTTGAATACAATCCCTGAACCACTAATAGTGAACAGACCGGACAATTTATTAACAAATTGGCAAAAAATCCACCAAAATTGTTCAAGCCATTTGGAAAAAATGGCAGATTAGTTATTTAAATCATTTACAAAATCGCACCAAATGGCATGTTGAAAGACAAAATTTACAACCTGGTCTAATGGTTTTAGTTAAAGAAGATCACTTGTCACCATGTAAATGGTTGATTGGACGTATTCAAGAAGTAATACCAGGATCCGATAATAGAATTAGAGTAGCTGTGGTGAAAACAAACCACGGTATACATAAACGTAGTATTAGAAAGTTATGTGTACTACCTAATCAAAATATGTAAATTTTTATTTGTTTTATGTTTTGAGTTTATATTTAATTTGAATATTCGTGTATTAGTGATAACATTATTTACATTTTAAGTTATCTGTATTAATTTAGAACTTGTTTAAGCCAAAATACGAGGCAAAATTGTTTTTGTAATATATTGTTCATTTGATGAATTCAATTGTAATAACTGTATTTTAATGTATTTTTAAATATAATATTTCAACCTGGGGAGAATGTTGACGCCAATGGCTATGCTGGCAATCGCCAAACGCGCCCTTGAGCGCCCTTGAAAGAATACAAATATAGTATCATAGTTTTTAATTCTTATGTTCGCATCGTAAACTTAAAAAATATTAGAATTTGTTTGTAATCGCTTGCTGCATCTGAAAAAATGTTGTTCTATAAACTTTAAATGTGTGTATTCATTATATAATTGATTTAAGTCTTATCGCATCTTTCTACTTTAATAAACGTGTTATCAAAATGCTTTACACAAAATTAAGTTAGTTTTTTACTCTCGCACATCGTATGGTCGATGTTCCACGTATGACATTAGTCTCATACAGCATGGATCTGCAGTCGCTGGAGCCATTATTTCTTGAGATGGGTAAGGACTAAAATTTGATGATTGTGAATATTTTTTAATAATGCCATATTTACGGCTTCCAGAACAGTGATTCCCCAGTTCATCTTCTTTACAGGAAAAAGGACATATAACATAAAGGACAGTTACCACATTTATACCCAAAACTGGGGCAAGAGATGCAGAAAATAGCCGCTCTTGTATGAAGTTCTCTTAATTATTATAGCTTTCATAAGACCCCGCAAAATTCTCATAGCGACGTAAAACTCTTTATAGTTAAATTCTATAAGATGTGCGAATTGCTTCAACAGTACTTAATCCGCTACTTTCACAATTTCTTCACAAGCTTTTAGAAATAAAGGTATCTTTTCAGTTAAGTCTCATGTAGCAAAAGATGTCCGTAGCACTATGCATAAACCAACCAATAAGCCTTTTGTTTTACTTGTGAAAAGCGTTTCTGGCGATCAAAACCAAGTCATGCAGTAAGCTCAGTGTTATGGCGTATTCCCGCTGAATCCGGAGTGTCACGTAGCTCTAAAAATTTTAACCGAGTAAAGAGCTCAAATTAATGACCCTGTAATATGCCAAACCAATTTCATGTCATATGAACAATCTTAGCGTAGTACACCAACGCAATGCTCCGTATGCAGTGTGAACATGCCTTTACTGTCTCGGCTACATATTAGTTTCATAACTACAAGTAGCTTTTGTAACACTCAGTTCGACTCTCCAAAGATGTGAAATTAAACCCAAGTTAGAGATTTATATTTATTAACAGTAATTCGTAAGTCCCCTTCGTTCCAAAAGCAGACGAAAGGAATCGATTCGAGAAGTGAAACATTCCGCATGCAGATATGTGGGCGATGTCTTCGGCAATTCTTCTTAAACATTCTTCTTAAGTACAATAAAACATTCTGGGGTAAAAAAGATGTTGCATCATAGTCATTTATGATTCCTTTCGCAGTTTTTGTAATTTTATTTAAGTTTTCCGGAATTCTCTAAGCACAAAGTATGTAAGTTACTAAAATCACAATACCGCACACACAGTTAATAATCATTTGTAGAGTATACAGAGGCTGTTCACACATTTTTTAGACGATGTATATTGTATTCACAAAACTAAATTACATAAAATTCTTGTGCTTCAAATGTTCTATTTGACATCTCTTATTCTGAACTATCTTTCGACACCCCAATTTCCAGGATAATAATGCCTTTTGAAGTGTCAGAAGAGGTATTCTATCCCAATCCTCCTGAACAGCTTTCCAGAGTCCTGTAAGGGTTTTGGGACGACGTTTGGATAATGCATATTTTAAAAGTCCGAAAGCACAAAAATCCATAGGTGATACATCGGGAGATTTACTAGGGATATCAGTGAAGGGTATGGCCTTGATACCAGTTTTTTGTTCCATTTCTTTTAGGAAATTTACAGTGGATTTTGATGTGTGACTGCTAGCTTTGTCCTGATGGAATCTCACAGATTGATGGCACTGTGGGTAAAGCGATGGTATTTCATTCAGAAAAATTGGTGATAAAATATGTTCCTGATAGTATTTGGAGTTAATCTTGACATTTTTTTCCACTCTCTTTATTTTTAACTTGCCATTATAAGAAAAACCAGCAACAATCAGGAATCCCTTAGAAAAACTTTCTTTCGATTCTTTGAACCATGTACTTAAAATTTTTTCTCCCCTTTAATGATAATAAATGGCTCTTTTTTTTGTTGCAATCATTTAAATACACTCATGATTCATCTATTGTGATAATTGTTTTCCATTTCTCTTTGGATAAGTGTTTCTCATATAGAATTCTGCAGCGTGTCCTGCGTTCAGCGATATGATTTGGAAGAAGACGATGATATTGCGTTTTTTCGCTTTCTTAAGATTTAAATCAACGTTTATCATTTTGTTTATAGTGGACACCAAGCATTTTAATGATTTTGCAACTGTCCTTTGACTAGGGGGATTTTCTTTTAACATTAAACAACGTACCTTTGCAATAGTCGAAGATGTCCGTTTTTTCCTTGGATACTTGTTTGGAATTTTTGTCCAACTTGAGGCTCCAATTTGACGTTTTTTTCCTTTCTTGTTGACGATATTACCTATCGACTCTTTAGATATCAGAAAACCATGACTCTCACATCGTTTTTGGATAACGGAGTATGCATATTTCTCTTCGGAAAGAGCATAAATGTAGCCTTCGAACCACTGTTTTGTTAAAAACGCCATTTTGAATAAAAACAAAACTTTCAAGCCGCAGACGATAATTTTGACTTTTAAAAACATAGTTCAATTGCAATTATTTCTTTTGAAGAAAAAGATTTTTTATTACCGCTTACCAAAAATCATCTAAAAAATGTGCGAACAGCCTCTGTAGCTACTTCTACCCAGACTTGGGTGTATATAATTTGAAGTGGCACTCTAAATGAATTTGATACAAACACAGTTTTATACATGAAACAATGTTTATTGAATTCGTTGCACATATAGAATTTGCTTTTGCAGCAATAAGCATACGTACTACTTGTAAGGAATATATATTAGCATTCAATAAAAATACACTTTGCAATACTCACAAACTAAAGAGTCAAACCAGCAGCTCTGGCACGTAAACTTTGGGCCCCCTAAGCACTAGCGCAGGATAGCACCTGGAGTTGCTTACCTCGTAGCTCCCTCTCGCTTATCTATCAACTTTAACAACCTTTCTATTAATCAAGCTGCATGGTATTTATACCAAGCGCGTATGCCGAAATTAGCATATCTCAAGCAGCTTCTTTAATTTATTCACTCAAAAGTTCGATTCTTGTGAATCGAATCTTATGTATACCTTACATTGGCCTCCCTCAAAAAAAAAATTAGGTAACTGAGGTCTGAACGGCTTTAGTTAACTACTTGAAAACGCGTGCTGGTCTGACTTTTTACATAATGGGTGGCAAAGCCAAAAACCTTCCACACGTTGTGTGTGGGAAAAACGCCACTCCTATTTTACAAAACTAGCCCCGAAGGGTCCAGGTGACACCAACACACAGTGGATTTGCAGAGTTGCAGATACTGGGCTGGTCAACTGCGCCTTGTTCATGAAGGTAGTAACTTCGTTGCACCAGTCTTTCCATTCCGTGGTACCTCTCTTGATGGTCGCAGTCCTAGTAAAGGGGTTCGTTGACCGTGTGGGCATCCTTCGTGCAGCAAGGCGTTGGTCCTGTGGTGCTGATCTGGCTTGACGAGAGACGGGAGGTCTCTTGGGAGGAGGCCAACCTTGCTGGGCGGCTGATATCTTCCGCTTCCTGTACTTATGCAAAGGACCTTTAGAATTGTAATTCTTCCTTTTGATAACCTTGTGTACCTTATGTGTGCCACGTTCATCCTTTGATGGAGGTTTTGCAGTACACACTTTACTTTTCTTTGTACTTTTGCTTGTATCGGTATTAGATTTTAATGCAGATTCTATTTTTTCAAACTTATACGCCGCACCTATGTGTTCAGTTACTGGCTTTATCTCGCCATTTATGATACGTTTACAATTTAGTTCGCTGCTTGTTTCAAGTTTTTCAACAACCTGACTCTGTTTTTGGTATTGGTGCTTATACGACATATTTTTTATCGACTTAATTCAGTATTAGCAGTTTTAATGCTGGAACCTGAAGGCTCTTTTTCAAGTTTTTTAATCCCCCTTAACTTTAGTTTTATCCTCTTTTGAAGAAAAAGGCTCTTTGAAACTTGCGACATCAGAATCGTTATCATTTAAATTTTTTAAAACTGCTTCAGTTTTGGGAAGATTAAGCTTCTCGTACTCGTGCGTTTTAATGCGAACTACGTCTATAACTTCCGAAGCATCAGCTAAACTACCTACAGTATAACTCTGTGTCAACTTTTCATCCTGATTCTCAGTCTGGTTTTCATGCACTTTATTTAAAACCATATTATCAACCTGGCCTACAGCATCCCCATTCGGCTGGGAACTTGAAATAATATCATCATTACCTAGCGAATTTCTAATATCGTTTAAAGAATTTTTATTGTCGTCAACTAATAAGTATTCACTAACTTACGTAACACATACTTCGTCATATACTAAATTTCCTTCATTAACAGATGTGTGAATATCATCTAAAATATCAGGTATAACATTAATACAAGTATCAGAAGATTTGTTTTCTAAACCACTAGCATTAGTATCGGCACTATTTTCAGAAATTTGTACTGTAATTAACGCATTATTCCAGCTAGACTCACTTTCATTATAAGCCACAAAAATACCCCGACTTTCACTATTCTCAAAATAATGATTACTGCTCGGACAAGTTAATACATTTGACCACACAGTTTCAACAGGTTGAACCATATCATGTGAAACAACTTGCCAGTGCACGTAAAGTGCTTGCATATTATTTACTTTAAGTGCACTAATTTCATTGTATCGCCGTGACCTTCTATTATTTCGCCCGCGATACTGGTTTCGCTGGTGGATTGAAACTCGCGAAAAGTTTTGGCGGGGGGTAATAAAACTACTCATACATGAGTGAGGGTAAGGGGTAGCGAAGAAATGCCTATTGTAATGTTTAGCTAAAGCTTGAAGGAGTGTAGCCTTGCTTGTAATATTTTGACTGTCCAAAAAATCTTGAACGCTTGGCTTCAAACGTTGGATAACTATTTTTAAGATTACCGCTTCTGTCACCCCTTCTAGATATTCCTCACACTTGGAAATCTTTTCCATAGCAAAATCTAACGCAGACTGACCTTCACGTTGCCTTAGCGAATAAATTTCCCCTTCAATTTGACTTTGATTAAAGGTCTTTGGATAAACGGTAAGAAACTGTTGCTTGAATGACAAATAGTCAAAAATCAGATTACTGCTTTGCATACACGTGTACCACTGATATGCACTACCTCTTAAAGCGGCTAGAGCAATTTTAAGTTTATCCCCTTCAGGGGTGCATTGTTGCTGAAAGTAATGCTCAATTTTCTTTAGAAATTGTCTTGAGGGGCCGCCACTGAAGGTGGCTTCGAATGGTGCAAAATGCTGAACCATAATTACCCGAGGAAAATTTTAAGCAGGGTTTTGTTCAACAATACTCATTTTCAAATAGTATATAAGTATTTGCAACAATTTTATCAATATACGTACACAGTTTAACTTCAATTATGTTGTTCGTTATAAATGTAACGAGAACAACCAGGGTATATATAAACTTTCGGGCGCCACTGTAGAGTATAGCTACTTCTACACAGACTTGGGTGTATATAATTTGAAGTGGCACTCTAAATGAATTTGATACAAACACAGTTTTATACATGAAACAATGTTTATTGAATTCGTTGCACATATAGAATTTGCTTTTACAGCAATAAGCATACGTACTACTTGTACGGAATATATATTAGCATTCAATAAAAATACACTTTGCAATACTAACAAACTAGAGAGTCAAACCAGCAGTTCTGCCACGTAAACTTTGGGCCCCCTAAGCACTAGCGCAGGATAGCACCTGGAGCTGCTTACCTCGTAGCTCCCTCTCACTTATCTATCAACTTTAACAACCTTTCTATTAATCAAGCTGCATGGTATTTATACCAAGCGCGTATGCCGAAATTAGCATATCTCAAGCAGCTTCTTTAATTCATTCACTCAAAATTTCGATTCTTCTGAATCGAATGTTTTGTATACCTTACACATCTCTATGAGGTCGAAGCCTTTTATTTTCTTAAACATTTTTGTTACCTTGTAGCAAGAAATGTCCTCTCACGGACAAAAGATGAAAAACTAAAAACGAGTACTCAAAAAGACTAAATAGTCATCCGACATGGTCTTCATCCGACATGGACGCTAGTTATGGTGGTTTGCTAATTGATCAGGGAGAATACAAAAATAATATGTATTCAGTGTACAGATACAAACTCAACAACATATGTATATTCATCGTTTATGAGGAATATCGTAAAATATGAGTTCTAAACTATAAAGTGTGATACGAAATGAGGGATGCATCAGAATCTGGATCAATTTGCGCAATATTTTAGAGATACAGAAAAATTCTTTTAAAAGGTTCACATCTTTAGAAGTAGTTAGATATTTACAAAAACGGATTTTAAATGATTTATAGTATAACTGCTAAACTTCAAGATATTTATAGAATACTAGCTGAAAACCCGCACTTCGCTACCGAGTACATTCAAATTAAATACAACGGTCAATGTATGCAATTAATGGCACAATATATATATATATATATATATATACACTCATGGACAAAAAAATTAGCTCACCAAGAAATAATTGCGGGATCGTAACGAAACTTGCAATGAAGGTACATGTCGGGGAGATATGCAAATGATTAGAAATGCAGCGTGATTGCGCATTCCGTATAGTCGGTAGAGGGCGTTGAACATCGTACTCTGTGGAGTATAAAACAGGTAACCAAAGCTTGTTTGAGTGTGCTGAATCATTTACAAAGGAAGAGTTGTGATAGACATGCCATTACGCCGTGTTCGAAGACAATATAAGCAGTTGTCGCAGTTTGAGAGGGGGAGAATCGTCGGGATGGTGGAAGCTGGGTGGTCAGCTAGGCGAGTAGCTCGTCAATTAGGCCGCTCTGATTGTGTTGTGAGGAGGTGTTGGGACCAGTGGACCCGAGAGATGTCATGTACACGAAGACCAGGCTCAGGTCTTCGCCCTCGACAGACCAGTCGTCGAGAAGACCGCCACATCGTAAGAAATGCACGCGTACAGCCAACTGCTTCATCGGCCGCCATCCAGGCACAGGTAGCACCTTCATTAGGGGCCTCTGTGTCTTCTCGAACCATACGAAGGCGCCTGGCTGAAGGACAGTTGGTATCGCGGCGCCCATTATGTGTGCTGCCCTTGACGCCCACCCATCGACGCCTCCGTTTGGAGTTTTACCGCGCACTAGGAAACTGGACTGCAGCGGAATGGAACCAGGTCCTCTGTAGCGACGAATCCAGATTCAATCTCGGCAGTGATGACAATCGTGTTCGTGTGTGGAGAGCCCGTGGTGAACGCTTCAATCCTGCCTTTGCTGTACAGCGATACATCGCTCCCACAGCTGGTGTGATGGTAGGGGTGCCATTGCCTACAATACACGGTCACTCCTAGTATGTTCCGTGGCACCATGGACAGGCCCAGCGGTTTGTTCATGAAATCCTGCAACCAAATGTGTTGCCACTCATGCAACGGTTCCCAGGAGCCATTTTTCAACAAGACAATGCTCGGCCTCATACGGCAAGTGTGTCACAAGACTGTCTCCGCACTGTTACTACCCATCCTTGGCCTGCCCGATCCCCAGATTTGTCTCCAATCGAGCATATCTGGGATCATTTGGGACGACGAGTTGGGCATCCCACGAGTTTGAACGAACTAGAGGCAAGTTTACAGCAAATATGGAACGAAATGTCTCAAGACATCATACAGAACTTGTATGACTCAATGCCCGATCGTATCGCATCGTGCATTCGCGCTAGAGGGAGTCCAACGGAGTATTAACTCCTCCGTTCTTTTGCCTTTTTCTCTGAAATAAATTATCCTTTTTCTTTGATTTTCTTATCATTTACTTATATCAAAGTAGTCATTACGTATATAAAATTTCGTTTCATTTTGACGACTCCTTCTTGGTGCGCTAATTTTTTTGTCCATGAGTGTGTGTATATATATATATATATATATATATATATATATATATATATATATATATATATATATATATATATATATATATATACAGTTGGTTCTCTGTTTAACGACGCTCTACTTAACGACGATCTCTATTTAAAGACGATATTTCCCGGTCCCGGTCCCTCCGACGTAAAAAATTCTATTTTAAGACGATTTTGTTTCTATTTAACGACGATTTTTTCTTACATGATAAACTTTTTCTTCAACATTTCATCTACTGGAGGGTTACTTTCTGTGGGGGGTTTGATTTCAAAAACAGACCCGGAATTTCCCTTATGTTTGTTGCAATCATAGACTTGTTGCAGTGGAAAAACCCGGCGGTTGGGGGGGGGGGGGATTACTGTTTCTCGGAAGATCGACATTCTTCCCTGGTGGATCGAATTCTTAGTGCGGGTGTGAAATCACTCTATTGTACCTACCATGTTGTCATGTGATTTACGAACTGTCCAAAAGCACCCCTCTCTCACGCCTTCTGGGAAGCACGTGTTCATGTTTAGAGAATTCATGGTTGGGTGTAGGAGCTCATTCCAGTACGAATACGAGGTGAGCAGACCAAAATGGCATCAAAGCGAAAGCATCTTACGCTACACGAAAAAGGGAAAATTATTGAAAACTGGGAAGAAAGTGTTGGAATAACAAAAGTCCAATTCGCAAGACAATTTCAGCTACCCGAGTCTACTCTCAAAGGCATTTTAGCTAGCAAAGAGAAAATTCTTGAAGCAGCACAAAAATTTGGTTTGAGATCCAAATTCAAACGGCAGAAAATTCAATGTGGTCGATCAGAAGAGTTTGAGAAGGCAGTCCTGCAATGGTTTCATCAAGCAAGAGCATCTAACATTCCAATTTCTGGAGTGATATTTAAAGAAAATGCTATTATTCTGGCAGAAAAGTTTGGAATGCAAAATTTTCAGGCTTCGGCTGGTTGGCTAACAAAGTTCAAAGAAAGATACGGGCTTGTATTTAAAAGCATATTTGGCAAAAGTGGCTCCGTAGATGAAAAAATAGTGGATGAATGGAAAATAGTGCTGAAGGGGAAATTAGATGGATATGATGAGAAGAACATATTCAATGCAGATGAGACGGGCCTATTCTACAATATGGTGCTTAATAAAACCTTAACGTATATGGGCGAAAAGTGTTTTTTGTGGAAAACACAGTAAGGAACGATTGACTGTTTTACTGTGCACTAATTCGGATGGATCTGAGAAATTTCCACCACTAGTTATAGGCAAATCAAAGCAACCAAGGTGTTTTAAGAATATCACCAGGAAACCTTGTGAGTACCGCAATAACAATAAAGCGTGGATGACATCACAAATTTTTATTGACTGGATTAGAAAATTCAATGCAAAAATGCATCGAGAAAAGTGAAAAGTTTTACTTTTAATCGACCGATGCACTGCACATAGTCCAAATATCCCTGGACTTACAAATTTGACTATACATTTCTTACCAGCTAATTGCACTATCAAGTTGTAGCCAATAGACCTGGGTATCATTCGCAGTGTGAAAGCATACTACAGAAAGTCTTTAATTAGGAAATTAATAAACAATTCGGCTCACAGTATAAAAATTAGAAAATTTACAATCTTGGAAGCAATGCACATGATAACATCAGCATGGAAAGAAGTTTCTTCATCCACAATAAAAAACTGCTTTCGCGTTGCTGGAATTCACAAAGAACTTGTAGTGGAACTGCAAAGTACGGATGTAGAAATCAACGAATATGACTTTACCCCTAAAGAATGGAGAAGTCTTGTTGAAGATGAGGATGTTTCAATTCAAGATTTTTACAATTGTGATAAATATGTTTTAACAACAGATTTCAGAAATGTAGAACAAATTTCTGAAGATATTGTAAACGAAAACACAGTGTCAGACGAAGAAGGTGAAGTTGAAGACACGGAAAACGAGACACTGCCACCGTCTTACACAGATGCAATTTCTGCTCTAGATGTTCTCCGACGCTATATTACATCGAAAATGGAAGTTGACTCATTTAACATTTTAGAAAATCTGGAAAAGAGAATAACGAAAACAAGGCGAATGAAGCAATCAACACATTTTGAATGTTTTAAAACTTAATTTATTGTATTGTTTGTACTCTTTTTTTTTCAATGTAATTTAAAATAACTTTTTGTGAATAAAATATTGATGATAATAAAAATAACATTTTTAAACACGCCAAAAGAAATATATTGACAGTCCTAAACCTGTAAAGTGTGAAGAACATGTTATTTTTTCACAAATTCTGTTTAAGGACGATCTCTACTTAAGGACGATTTTTCACGGTCCCTTGAAAGTCGTTAAACAGAGAACCAACTGTATATATATATATATATATATATATATATATATATATAATAAATACGACGATGAATGCATATAATTGATATAAAAAAGAATATATATTTATTTATAAAAAAATCATAAGAGATATTTTTATAGACAAAATAATGTAGGAGAAAATATTCAAATTAAATGTAAGAGGATATACTAAAGAATATAGTACAGTTAATTTAGTACAGTTTGAGGAACATATCTTTTACTGTATTTTAATATTTTTTTGGATAATGTCCAATCGTCTGCCGCATTAGCAAGGGAAAAAATATTTTATTGTCTATTTCATTGTTATGGACTTGACGATAAATTTATTTAAAGTACCAGAAAAAGAAATCACGTGATCAGCATTTAATAAATTAAATTCTAAAATTTAATATTTAAAAATTCACTAAAAATCAGAAAATAGAGGTAAAGATTCGAAAAAGATTTCAGTTTAAAGCAATTTTTATGATCTTTCTCGTGATATACATTTCATAACCCTCAGATTATTATTTTAAATGCAAACTTTAAAAAGTTACTAAAACAGCTTAAAAAGTTAATTTTAAAAAATCTAAGAAGAATTTTTCAAAAATCTTTCTTAGTGCACCCCTAAGCTATAAGAAGAATTGCCATGCAAAATTTCAGCCCTTTAGGTGCAGCGGTTTGGTCTGTGCGTTGTATGTCAGTGAGTCAGTCAGTCAGTTACGGCAGAGCTCCGCAACCTTTTATCTTCCACGGCACAACAACCATTGATAATTTCACGGCACACCACAAGTAAAAACTTGCAAATACATAAATTATAATAATATGTATATGTTTTTATTAGATAAAAACACAAAATAGCTCTATGTATCTAGATAATTACGATTATTTAAGTTTTATATAAATCATTTAGAACTGTACAACAACACAAAAACAAAAATATAAAGTTATAGATTACAAGTAAAAAAAAATTCTCTTTAAATTTTAATATTAAAATTTGTTTTTTGGTCTTTACTTAAGCCAAATTAATCAAAGTTAGTTTAAGTATAATAACTAATTTATTAATGGGATATTTGAGCTTTTTTTGATGAACATATACGTTTTATATTGGGCTCTATATTAGGAAATGCTACCCGAAATTCATGGTTAAGACCCTTTAAACACGATCATTTGTCATTTTTAATTAGAACCAGTGTCGAAAAACTTTGTTCGCATACGTATGTCGTACGAAAAGGGAGCAAAACTGCAATGGCCTCAGAAATTTGAGAATATTCTTTCTTAACTGAAATCCAGAAATCAGCCAATGACATTTGACAGAAGTTTAGTTTCAGCGTCCCGTCGTTCCTCAATTCTATTAATTCCTCTCGAATTTGAAGGAAAAGTGCTTCTTTTGAATTTTCGGCATCAGCTAGGAAAGAATTTCTTATCCAATTGTATTGCTTCGTATTAATTATGAAAAAACAGTGATTAAATTTCTCTAGCAATAAATTTAAATGTTGTTGAGCCAGATCCAGAATTAATTATGAACTTGAAAGTCCTTCGGAACATTTCTAGATCCTTTTTGTAATTCTTTCGAGCTTATTTTTAAACCCCATTAACCTGTCGAAACACGTCAGATAATTTTCGCTTCAACCTTACATTCTTTTATTCAGTTCATTCAGGTGATGAAAAATATCAACCATATACGCAAGTTTGGCCATCCAGTGATTATCTTTAAAAAGTTGGCGTAGTTCGGTCATATTTTGCTTTAACAAAACCTCACGAACCTCGTTGCGAAATTTAAACAATCTAGCCAAACTTTGCCCCGTGATAGCCAACTTATTTCAGTGTACGCGCAAGCATACTTTGTTGAATCTCCTGTGTTGGAGGTATATAGATTAGTACTGTTTGCTTTGTCTGCTTATAACTTAGGATTTCATATGGGAATGATTATCAGCATGAATTATTATTAGTAGTTAATGTACTTTGTAATTCATGTAATTAATATTTATTTTTAAAGTTTAATGAGCAAATAATAAATTTATCATGTGTTTGTTTTACGTACGCAGGATTGTTTATAATCGAGTATTTTAATAATTAGAACTAAAAGGCAAATTAAAAAGTACAAATAAAAATATTTTATAGAACAACTAAAATTATTTACTTGACATTAAAATGTCATTTTAACCTTCGAAGTATTTCATAAAACACTTTACAATGTAGGTGCAAGGAGTATGTGAATGAGTCTCCCAACTCAAAATAAAAATCAGTAAAATTTATAAATTTTAGAGGAAATTATAGAGGAAAGAAAATAAGTCTCCAAATATGGCTTTCCTTTGGTTTAAAGAAACATTTATCGGTGAAACTAAAAATAGCGATAAGTTACCAGCTACTGCAAAACTTGTCCACAAGCAAACTGAACGCGAAGTTAGAGAAAGTGTCAAGTTGAAGCGCATGGGCAGTCAGAGAATCTGAAATCCTCGGTTCCTAAATCTGGACGCTCCTATACAAAGGTGCCGGCGCTCGTGTATGCATAAAATGTATGGTAACTACATGTTTTTGTTTTGTGTATAATTTTGACACAGAGAAATTACTTGTTGGAAAAAAAGTTGGAGGAATATTTAACTTAGAGAAATTTCTAACTAATGTGGTGGTAAATTTATTATTATTATTATTATTATCGATAAAATCACCACGGCACAGTCAAGATAACCTCGCAGCACACTTGTGTGCCGGGGCACGGCGGTTGCGAAGCACTCAGTTACGGAACTGTTTTATATATATAGATAGATAATGCTTAGAAAAGTAGTTAATAAAATGGGAACACAAGCAAGAAAAAATAATAAATAAGATTTCCACAAAATATTACAATTAACTTAAAAGTAGTAACAGCGTCTTCTTCATCTATCACAAGATAGACAGACAGAGACAACAGATGAGGTAATAAAAAAATGCTGATTATTAAAACCCTCCTGAAATAAATGCTGGATTTCTTTGAGATATGATAACGCTTTCGATACCTGTAAAGTTGAAGAACGATCTCCGTAAGTTGCTTTTTTCTCGTGAATAACAAGCACCAAAGGAGATATGATTGCCCGGCATTAACAGATATGTCAGACTTTTTTTTAAAGACTCACATCTTGTGAACAAAGAATCGTCACACTTATGTAAAATGTACAGGTGTGAAAGATGTAGGCAATTAAAGCAGAAAAACATTTTGCGCGAAGTCCAAAATGATGTCAAGTAAAATTGATTCCGGATATTGCATACCATATGAATTTATCTTTTTGCATTTTTATGCAATATTGATTTAGTTCCTGTTTTTTATACTCAATGGATATTTCACTCTTTATTGTTTCTCAAACAATGCAATATTCATGCTAATTATAATTTAAAAAATTCATGCCGGTTTGTGAGCTTTCGTTATCGAGTGCAATGTTGATATTGAAGAAGCGTTTTTGGAACGAAGTTCTTTTACGCGACTTGTGAACTGGCAGAAATCGTCACGTAACGAAATCGCGTTATGTTCCCTCCATAAAGCTATGTCCACACTTTTGCGCTTTCGGGTTCGATTTCGCTTTCGACATGTCGCACGGAGAGAGAAATTTGAAGCATGCTCAGAGCGATGCTTCACAACCTGCAAATTCCAGGACAGCGCATGCGCCGCGATAGAGCATGCGATATCGCAATTGTATCCAACCCGAGTGGATTTTCATGCTGAATTCCATGCGTTTTTCTATTATCCAAGGCAGTTTTCAAGCCAGTGTTCAGAATGTCGCAGTCTTCGGAAGAAATTTTAAATTTTATTGATGATTACAGAAATTTACCGGCATTGTGGGATGTCAATCACTCCGCATACACAAATAAAATTATTAATGCATTTAATACATTTAAAATTATTATTTAATAATAATTAATATGTATTGTTTTAAAATAAAAACTAAATGTATTTTTAAACAAAGTAAATTGAAAAAAAAAATTGAAAACTTGTGCTATATCATTGAAATTTTCTTTTTGAAATACAGGGAGAAGATTTCAAAAATATGCATCAGCTAATTTGTTATTATAAAAATACTGAATAAAAAATTCCCCATAGCTTATCATAGGAATTAAAAACCCACTTTGAAAAAAAAAATAGATGTTTTAGTATTATTGTAGCAGACTCCATGGTTTACCATGGTTTTCACTCGTTGTTTGATTTACCTTTGTTGACTCCTGCCACATTTCGCGAGATAACTTTTTGATTTTTGGCAACACGCAAATTAAATTTTGAGTTTTATTCTTTTCTTTTATTATTGTTATGTTATGATACGGCGCCTGTTGGTGACATATTTTTCGGTCCCGTTTTTACGGCGGGAAGTATGTAATTTTGGTCTAAATTAATATGTATATACAAAGTTGTATGTGTGTCATTAGTAATCTGAATTAAACTAATATTTCTCGATATTATATGAGTACCTAAAGAATAACATCACAGGATCTGCTTCATTTTAAAGGAGCTCCCCCGGGACAATGGAGGTAGGAATTTTGCTTACCCTATAAGTTCGGTGTCACTTCCAAATATTTAATTTGAAAGTTGGGCGGAGTGACAACATTTTTTGGCATCCCTGCCGGGATGAGAGCTCTTTGAGATAGATATATAAGAAAGAAGAGATTTGTATAGATCTGGTTGAGAACTGAAGTTTGATATTAAAAAAAATAGTGTGACACACATAACCATTAATATGGCTGACGACGTTTTGACTAAGTTAAAAAAGAAACGTACTAGTATTAGATCACCAGTCGCTAAGAATATTAAAAGTATTGAAACTGAAGTTAATAATTCTGAAGTTTCTATAGACGTCTTAGAAGAACTTTTAGAACGTATAAGAATTTATTCTGATGAACTAAAAGCTATAAATATAGAAATAGAATCTGCTGTAGATCTCAAGGATTTAGATAATGAATTAAAAAGCTCGACAGATTACCAAGATAAGATAATAACATGGACATTTCGCGCAAGAAAGAAAATACGTGAGTTGTCAAAAAGTAATTCAATGGAAATTTCTACATCAAGTTCATCTGAACTAAGAAACAACACTTTTGTAACGGAAAGGGCTAGTGTTAAATTACCGAAGCTTAGTATTAATCATTTTTATGGAGAGAAGAATCAGTGGCTCACGTTTTGGAATACTTATGAGACCGCGATACATAAAAAGGAATCATTAGATAAAATTACTAAGTTTAGTTATTTAAGAACCTATTTAAAAGGATCCGCACTTGAATCAATCGAAGGTCTGGCAATAACACCAGCAAATTATGATACTGCCATAGATATTCTGTCATCTCGATTTGGAAAAAATAATATCTTAATAAATACTCATTTAAACAGTTTATTACAAATTCCACCATTGAAAAATGCAAGAGATCCTATATCATTTAGGAAATTTTTCGATCAAGTCCAAACTGAAATTAGAAGTCTCGAATCGCTTGGAATTAATTCTGATACGTATGGGAACCTTTTAACGCCTATGTTAATAAAATTATTACCTCCACATTTAATTTTTGAGTTTAATAAAGAAATTGGAGAATCCGATTATGATTTAAAGCAGATGATTGAGTTTTTATCTCAGCAACTGAACGCAACAGAAAGGTCCCATGTAAATTACCACATCGAGAGCAAAGCAAACAGGAGTTGGCGACGAGACTATGAGTCGCACAAACCGAAATTTTTGGCGGAAGAGAATAAAAAAATAAATAGAACAGTATTTACCGCGACAGATCTACTAACCGTTGAAAAGAAAGAAAGTTGCTATCCGTGCATATTTTGTAATGAATCTTCACATGAATCGTCGAAATGTAAATTTGTTTTTTCACTGCCTTTGCAAAAAAGAAAAGATATTTTAATGGAAAAGGGTTATTGTTTTCGTTGCATAAGGCACGTTAATTATTTATCGAAAACGTGTAGAGCCCGAATAACTTGTAAATTTTGTTCAAAAAACCATTCTGACATTTTATGTTATGCAAATGAAAATAAAATGGCTAAAAGTGAACCTTTAAATAGTAATATGCTTAATGGTGATATTGATGATAGCGTACTTGCTAATAAATCATTTTCGAAGCAAGTGTTTTTGCAGACCTTAGTTGTGTGCGTAAGTGTAAATGGTTTAGATTATTACGTTAGAATATTACTCGACAGTGGATCTGTAAAATCTTATATCAGTAAATTCCTGGCAGTAGCTTTAAAATTAGGATGTTTAGAAGAAGAAACTGTTGTTCATGGTCTATTTGGCGGAATTGAGAAAAAGGAAGATCACAAAAATTATTGAGTGAATATAAGTAATATTGATAAGAGTTTCTCGTGCGAGTTAGATGTTATGGATCAAGAAAGAATTTGTGTTGCGATACCCAAAATCAGTAATTCTGGGAATATCAATAAAATTAAACAATCTGGCATTTTAGTAAGTGATATTTCTATTAACGAAAATACTTGCATGTATGAAAGAGATCCAAACGAAATACATATATTAGTTGGCGCTGACTTTGCAGGAAGATTGTTCACCGGTAAATTCAAGCAAATATCTGAGGGGCTGGTTGCCATGCATACTCGTTTAGGCTGGACGCTGATGGGAGATTCTGGAGGAAAAACTAGATGCTGTGAGACTCTGCTCTCTCTACATATTAGTGATTTGAATATCCCAGAATTATGGCAGTTAGATACAATAGGTATTCGAGATTCTGGGGAAAATCAGTCTAAAAAGGAATTAGAAGAAGCAGCGAAATTACATTTTCTCCAAAATGTTAAAAGAGATCACGAAGGCCGTTACGTGGTAAATTTACCGTGGATAAAAGATTACCCTCCTCTTACTAGCTGCAGAAAGATAGCAGAAAAAAGACTTATGAATTGCGTCAAATCATTAGAAAGGATCCAAAAATTACGCGACTACGAAGAAGTGTTTAATGAGTGGGTGAAAGAAGATATAATTGAAAAAGTTGAATCCTGTCTAGAAATAGCCGAAGAACATTATTTACCACACAGACCGGTATTTAAGGAAAACTCAACCACTAAGGTTCGCCCAGTTTTTGATGGATCTGCGAAGGAAAAAAAATTATCCATCGATCAACGAATGTTTGGAAAAAGACCCGAATCTCATTGAGCTTATACCCTCTATAATAAATAGGTTTCGATACGGTAGATTTGGGGTAATTGCGGATATAAAGAAAGCTTTCCTGCAGATTGGGCTACAAGAACTTGACAGACCATTTTTAAGATTTCTTTGGAACGAAGAGGAAAAAAAACGAAAACCTGACTGTTTATCAACACAAAAGAGTAGTATTCGGGATATCATCTAGCCCATTTCTTTTAGGGGCCACTTTAGAATTCCACTTAAAGAATGTTCCAAACCATTATTGGGAAACTACACATACTCTCTTAAAGTCCTTTTATGTAGATAATTTGGTATGCAGTGTTAACAGCAAAGAAGAACTGAATAAATTGATTGCTGAATCGCAAGCTATTTTGAGTGAGGGCAAATTCGAACTCCGAGGGTGGGAGCACACTCCGACTTCCTCCGAGCAAGTTACGGTCAACCAAAAGATTGTTCCTGTGTTAGGATTGAATTGGATACTGAATGAAGATTCTCTAGCCATCGATCTGAAACCCTTTTCCGATGAAGAAACAGTGGTAACTAAGAGGAAAATTCTTTCAGCTGTCCATCGAAATTTCGACCCGATAGGCTTTACCTGTCCCGTAACGTTGCAGCCTAAAATACTTTTGCAAGAATGTTGGAAGAACAAAGTTACGTGGGATGCAGAACTCCCTATGTCAACGAAGAAAAAGTTCGAGCGATAGAAAAACGAGTTGATAAATTTGCCGAAACTCAGAATAACAAGATATCTTTTAACAGACTTTCAACAAGAAGCTGACTTGCCCTTGCACATCTTTTGCGATGCTAGTAAATTAGCATACGCAACCTGTGGTTTCTTGAGATGTCAAACAGATAAAGGCACAACATGCCAGCTAATTCAAGCTAGAAGCCGAGTAGCTCCACTAAAACAGATATCTATCCCTAGATTGGAGCTTTTAGCGTGTTCAAATGGAGCTAGATTAGTTGACACTGTTAAAACCGATATGAATCTTGAGGATGTACCTACGACATACTGGACAGATTCTATGAACGCGTTGTGTTGGATAACAAAAAATGACAACTGGGCCACATTTGTTTACAATCGAGTTCGAGAAATCAGAAAGTTAACTAAATCGGAAGATTGGCGACATATTGCCGGACCCCTGAATCCAGCAGACCTTCCATCCAGGGGATGTAGTACAGAAGAACTGTTGAAATCTCGTTGGTGGGAGGGACCTAGTTGGTTGGCATTACCCCCTAAAGAATGGCCAGTATCTGAAGTTGTTCCGAACACTGAAGTTGTTAATTCTGAAAAGAGGAAGACTGTTACTTCTGCCATGAATTCAGAAATAAATAAATTTAAATTCTTCGAGGATATATCATCCTTTGGTAAAATGACAAGAATCATGGCCTATGTTCTACGATTTTCTGGAAATTTAAAGATAGGTCAAAACGACCGAAAGAAAAGAAAACTGGAAGTTGCCGAACTCGAAGAAGCAGAAAAATTAATTTTGAAAGAAATACAACTAGAAAGTTTCAATAAAGAGAAACAGCTGAATTTGCATGTTATAAAAGACGATGAAGGATTGTTAAGAGTTGAAACTAGAGTTGCAAAAGATTTACAAACATTCAGATTTCCGATATTACTGCCAAGTAAACACCAATTAGTGAAAAAGTTAATTATGGAAAAGCACATAGAACTTGAGCATGCTGGTACACAAACATTAATGTCGAATCTCAGAGAGCATTACTGGATTATCAAGAGTAGAAAAACAATCCGTCAGGTAATTAGAAGCTGTATAATATGTAAGAGGTTTTCTGTTCGCCCATTAGAAACTGTCAGTGTTCTTACAGAAGATCGTGTGAGAGATGCAGCAATCTTTGAAGTCAGTGGAGTTGACCTATGGGGTCCACTATTCTTGAAGGAAGACAAGAAATGTTGGATAGTTCTCTTTACATGTGCGATCTATCGCGCTATTCTTCTGGAGATGGTGTCTTCTTTGTCGACTGACAGTTTTATCTTATCTATACGCCGATTCATCGCAAGAAGAGGTCGTCCAACTACAATTTATTCGGACAATGGGAAAATTTTTATTGGCA
The DNA here is from genome assembly GCA_907164885.2 of Dolomedes plantarius. NCBI lineage: Eukaryota > Metazoa > Arthropoda > Arachnida > Araneae > Dolomedidae > Dolomedes > Dolomedes plantarius. The sequence goes on along the minus strand of OU015490.1, from coordinate 192,443,631 downwards.
CCTACAACGCACTAAAAGCCATTGATTGGAATAAAATTGAAGATTTCGCAATCAAGAAGAAAATTCAGTGGAAATTCAGCCCTCCATCTGCTCCTTGGTGGGGAGGGTTTTGGGAGAGATTAGTAGGAATGTTGAAGAACGTTCTCAGAAAAGTACTCGGAAAAGCATGTTTAAATGAAGAGGAATTAGTCACCATATTATGCGATGCAGAAAGCCTGATTAACTCCAGACCTCTCACTTATTTATCAGAGGATCCTGTAGATTTAGTAGCACTTTCTCCGTCAATGTTCCTTCAAGAAATTAAAGAAATTGGTGTACCTGACTTTGATATAATTGACTCTAAGAAGTTAGAAAAAAGATTTATTTATAGAATGAAGATTCGCCAAGATCTAAGAAAAAGATTTAGAAACGAATATTTAGGTTTGTTGAAAGATTATTCAAAAGTTCGTAAGGAATCATCAATTAAAGAAGTCACTGTTGTTGTTGACTTATTCCCCTTGGTCCAGCCGCAGGCTAGACCACGTCCATGAGCTCAAAAGACTTCAGAAAATCATAAACTAAAAGAGGACTGGAATAAAGGTCAATTTTGTCCATACCAGCACAGTGCAAAATGTGATCGGGAGAAGCCTGAGCAGATTTACACTTAGTGCACGTTAGATAGGTCTTCTGCCCAAGTTCAAAAGAGAGACACCTGATGTGTCCACTTATGAGCCTACTTATGATGGACTGTATGGCTCTATCAGCCCTGATGGTAAGGGCACCACCAGGAGCCTGTCTATTTAACCAAGGGTGGGTCGGAGGAATATTCCATAGTCGCTGGCTTGAGGTTCTGATCTTGGAGCAAATATCAGTGAAGGTCAAAAACCGATTTGAAATTGCGCCATCAGAAGCACCTTTCTTGGCCAAAACATCAGCATTTTCATTGCCAAAGAGGCCAATGTGAGAGGGTATCCATTGAATGAAGATTTTACGCCGATAAGAAAGTTGTTTAATTGTATTAAGTATAAAGACAGATGTCTTGTCGCCAACCTTATTCCAGTTACGTAAGTGCTGGATGGCACTACGACTATCGGATAAGATCCAGATATTAGCGGATGATGTTATAGGCCCAATAGCATTGAGTGCCTCCTGAATGGCAATTAGCTCAGATCTAAATACAGAGCAGAAATCTAGATTCTTGATCTTAAGTCTACATGAAAAGTCAGAGGCCTTAATGAAGATTCCGCTACTACAAGAGCCGCGATCGTCTTTGCTGCCATCAGTATAAATCAAGGTCATTGTAATAGCAATGAAAAAAGAAAATTTTAGTCTAACACTGTCTATTAGTTAAAATCCTTCAGAAATAGTTTGAGCAATACGGGAGAAATGTAACTAGTTTGAGTTTGTAACTTGCTTAATAAATTTAATAATTTAAATATTTTTTTATAATTTAATAATTTTAATAAATTTTTTGACAGTGTTATGATCAGATGACAGACTCCTTCAAAGTCACTGTAATAGTAATTAAAAAAGAAAATTTTAGTCTTACATTATCTGTTAGTTAAAATCCTTATGATCAGATGACAGACTCCTTCAAAGTCACTGTAATAGTAATTTAAAAAGAAATTTTAGTCTTACATTATCTGTTAGTTAAAATCCTTCAGAAACATTTTGAGCAATACGGGAAAAATGTAACTAGTTTGAATTTGTAACTAGCTTGGCATTATTTTTCATTGATTATTGGAAAAAAAAATTCGTTTTCCCAGAAACTTTTGAACGGAAAGATATTTTTGTCTTAATTAAAACTTAGGGTATAAAAGAATGTAGGTCAAATTTTAATCAAGAGTAATTTTTTAGGATTAAAACTGTTCAATTAAAACAATTTTACCGATTTTCATATCCTACTGCAAAATGAATTAATTATTCCGTTGTCTTAAAACCCTCCATATTTAGGAGTCATACTTTTCTTGTTTTGAGTTACACTGACTTTTAAAAAATTATTGCGGTAATCTCAGTTTCTTGAAAACTGTCGGCATTTCAAAGGTTAATATAATGCCCTTGAAATATGAATTTCTTGTTTCATTTTATTTCAGCCATTCATTTTAAAAATTGCTAGGATGTCTTCTTTTCGATTCTCTGCAAACGAAACAGCGCAGAAACATAGTGCTTTTGTCACTTTTATTTTTTGAGTTTACTCACTCTTTATTGTTTGAGAAACAAAGAGTTAAATATGAATTGAGTATAAAATACAGGAACTAAATCAATATTGCATAAAAATGCAAAAAGATAATTTCATATGGTATGCACTTGCAATAACCGGAATCAATTTTACTTGACATCATTTTGGACTTTGTGCAAAATTTTTTTCTGCTTTAATTGCCTGCATGTTTCATACCTGTACATTTTACACAAGTATGACGATTCTCTGTTCACAAGATGTGAATCTTTGAAGGAGTCTTTAATTGCCTCCGCAATGTAACTCAAAGCAAGAAATCTATGACTTATAAATATGGAGGGTTCTAAGACAACGGAATAATTAATTCATTTTGCAGTAGGATATGAAAATCGGTAAAATTGTTTAAATTGAAAAGTTTTAATTCTAAAAATTACTTTCGATTAAAATTCAAAGAAATTCTACAGGTGGGGATTTCATGCAAATCGACAAGAACTTAGAACATGGTTGAAGGTGACATCTGGAAACACTGACTCTCATTATTGTTAAAATATACTGTCACGAATTCCCAGTTCGGGTTAGACGATTGAATGGACTTTGAATAAGACAGAATAAAAACAAAGATTTGTTTACAGGCGGTCGAAATACTATAGCTTATAGATCGTCAGAAACTGACTACAGTGCTCCTAACACAATCTCTAGATCACAGAAATACGGAAAAAACTCAACACAAAAGACGTGGCACGAAGTCGTACTTATTGCGGCATAAATCTCAGCAATTCTCCAAAGAAAATCTCACAACTAACAGCGGCGCTTTTGACAAGCTCGAGGTATAACTCAAAACTGAAATTTGAACTCTGACCTGAATCAGGAAGAGTAGTGGTAACTACAGTACATGGGCCGGGCCCTCCACTGTAGGAGATATAGCAATGCATAAAACTTCAGTGATCAATAAAAAACGAAAGTAGGAAGGAAAATAGAAAGTGGGGAAAACAAAAAGCTTTGATAGTACAAGTAAAGTTAAAACATGGTGGGGAAAAAAGACTGAGCAAACAAAGAACAGGACAAACAATCAAAAGTTACGAGCAAGAATGGCACAGTGCCGTTTCTTGTTGTGACCTGAATCCCGAATCAAGGCTGTATTTATAGCTTCTCGAGCGTCTGGGGATTTTAACAATGTTCCAGAAAATACCAGGCTTGGAAAAATCGCCAAATTTGACGCCAAATCACAAAATTTTGCGCCAAAAACGTCGCCAACAAGCCAATATCTCGCCAATTTGGCGAGATACCATAGAAACCCTATATTAAATGCATGGTACTGCAGAAATTTAGCTAATAGGACTATTTACATGGAACAAGCGATAATAATGCATTATTTTACAAGCAGAATAACAATTTTAACGGTAGTTTAAGCTAAAGACATACAGTAATTTACAAAATTCGTAACAATACCATAAGAAATTAGCAATTTCATTTTATGCAATATTGTTGATATTACATAAATGGCTTTTGATGTAAATAAAGGGATTATGAATCTTTTTGGGGGTAATTCCGTATTGAAAACAGTCCTGGAACTTCTCTTATAATAGAATATTCATTTCGAAGTTTGCAATGAAAAAATGAAGATCAGGTGTTTTCTCCACGTTACATCAATCTTTTACCCATTCAACTTCTAATCTGGAAGTCGCACAGAAAAAAAAATTATACTTACATTATTTAGTAAATATTAGCCGGGCTTCGCCCTTCTAGCCGGTCGGTTTAGGGACCCGCTCCCTTCAGCAATCATCGTTCAATGTGACATCAAGTGCTTCGAATGCGGCTTTGTGGGACATGGTGCATTCATCTCGGACAATTAACTTGCAATGCTTCAGAATCCTTGCCTTTCCTGAATTTCTTGAAATGATGAACTTAGTAGTCTCTGTCGAATGTAGGAGTCTCTGTGTTTGCTAGATTTAACGGTAACTTGAAAGCCGAGTGAGCTGTCCTCCCTCCTGTCAATAGTGTTGTGGCAAAGCCCGAAGAAGCAACAGCCAGGGCAATCTCGTATCTGCAATCTAAATTCTCGTACTCAATTTTTCTTAAATCAAATTAATTACTGAAAATTTTTGCCTTAAAACTGAGATTAAAATCGAAAGTGCAAAATTGCAGAAAATGAAATCAAAAGTATGTTTTAAAATTATAGAAAAAGAAAAACCAAATTAAATTACCAACTGAAAAAGTTTGCCTAAATTAAAACTAAGATGAAAATTACAATTAAAGGTTAATTCCCAATACACGGTGACATCGCCAATTTGGCTAAAAGTTGGCGCCAAACTCCTGTTCGGAGACCTGTTAGGCTTAAACTGCGAAATGTAAACAAATGTGGCGACCAAGAAAGAGCAAATAAATTGGAAAACAAACTTACTGCTGGCTTTATGAAACTCGTAGGCGCACACGGGATCTTCGCTTCGCTCAGATACCCTTGCTTCACCCCGCTACGCTCACAAAAATTCCAAAAATATCATCCGACCTTAAATTCCTCCCCTGATATTTAGAAACATCTTTAACCAACATAATAATAAACGGCTAACTGAAAAGCAATTAGCAAACACAAACCATATTTGGCATTTTATCGCCAATTTGGCAAAAATCTAAAAAATATGCGGCACCGTCTATTGGGATTGAGCCCAATTGGGGGAAAGTAATAACTTAAAATACGAAATAAAATTAATAATCTATGCTAATAATAGGAACAGCTTCGATATAGGACCCCATAGGCAATATTTTGTATTTGCGACTTTTTTTGTCGCCTAGCCAAACATCGCATCGCAAATATCGTATGAATTACATAGAAATTTAATTTTGCAAAATATAAATTAAAAAATAATACAATATAAATTAAAAAATAATGCAATAAGGAAAATAGCGTAAACTTTGTTAACGAATTCTGTGTATTCAAAATTACCAATATACGAATTCTACTATACCAAAGCTGTTCCAACGCGGTTCGATGTTGAAAATGGCGTATTCCATCTTGTTACAATCTGGAAATGGTTTATTTCAGTTATAACACCAAATAACTACAAAATAACGATAATATGTGCAAAGATATTTAAAGAAATTGAAACCCATGCGTTCACAACATCTAGAATTAGCATCCAATATGTGCCCATGCGCAGTTCTGATGAATGGTTGATTCCAACGCCTGAAGATAAAATATTGTTAAAAAACGGTATTTATTTATAATTATTTGAAAGCTTTCAAATTTATCTTAGAATTGTTCTAAGGCTTCAAAACATAAGTATACGAAGTTTCAACCAGATTCGTCAAGAAATGTAGATTTGTATACGATACATACATACATAGAGACACTTTGCTTTATTTATATAGATTAACATAAATTGTTTAAAATAAGGAAAATTCTTAGACACATATTTCATTTCACAGAGAAAATATGCTCTTCTGAAATTGAGATATTTCTTCATAACGGACTTCATAAGAACCCACATTTAAAAATGTTTTTTGTGCATAATTCAGTTTCAGAATTTCATTTTAGCATCAGTTTCAGTTATGCTTACTAACTTAATAGCGAGCACTGATACGCAATAGACATGTGTCAAAGTGATGAGATATCGATTACACTAAATTGTATTTTTCATCAAAGGCATTACTATTAGTGGATTAGAGAGAAGTAAAACGTTGCCTGATCGGAAAACAAAAGCCAAGAAAACAGTTCACAGATGACGTTTACAAATCAGTCAGATAATACATGTATTGAATTAAAACTTGAAGCCAGCTTGTGGAGATGTTGCGTCATAAAAACCTACTTTCTAGGCATGACACTTGCTGCCATATGCAATTACATTTGAAATAGATCTTGTTCATTTCCCTTCTGCCTTTTTGAGTCAAAGAAATTGATTCCTTTACTTACAAAATAGAGCTCATATAAAAGCAAGCATAAAAGCAAGAGCTCAGAAACTAGAAATTCAAGTTAGCAATAAGTAACTGATAAGTCAACGCTGCTCCAAGTGCAGAAAGAATAAAACTTTTCGTAAAATGAAACATCCCACCTGCTGATATATGGAAGGTGTCTTCATTTTCAATTCTTCCTAAATAGTACATAACATTTTGTGATGGGATTTGGGTACAGCCATACCTATTCAACATCTTTTTAGCTGTTAATCTTATTTGACTTTAATTTTTGGGAATCATCGAAGCACTGTGCGTATACGAGATCAACATGAAAAATCCGACCAGAAAATTGCTTATTAATTCTACGTGCACTTGGAAACTTACTTCGAATTCCGAGAATACTACCGCTACTGCTGTGAAGATACTTTCCATACTGTAAGTTATTATAAAAAAGGAGGAATACTTTAAAATTTGTCTCATTCTTCTTAGAACTGTGAGGATTTCAAAGAATTTAGAAAAAATATCTAAATTTTTATTGGAGTTAAACACACGAAGATGCAAGTTTAGCATTTTATTGTAACTGAACAATACTTCAGCAAATCTATAGAATATCTTACTTAAAAATACTGTCAGTAAAAGTGGGAAACTGAAGTAAGAGATATAGTGGCTAGAATTACCGAAATATACACTCATGGAGAAAAAAATTAGCGCACCAAGAAGGAGTCGTCAAAATGAAACGAAATTTTACATACGTAATGACTACTTTGATATAAGTAAATGATAAGAAAATCAAAGAAAAAGGATAATTTATTTCAGAGAAAAAGGCAAAAGAACGGAGGAGTTAATACTCCGTTGGACCCCCTCTAGCGCGAATGCACGATGCGATACGATCGGGCATTGAGTCATACAAGTTCTGTATGATGTCTTGAGACATTTCGTTCCATATTTGCTGTAACCTTGCCTCTAGTTCGTTCAAACTCGTGGGATGCCCAACTCGTCGTCCCAAATGATCCCAGATATGCTCGATTGGAGACAAATCTGGGGATCGGGCAGGCCAAGGAAGGGTAGTAACAGTGCGGAGACAGTCTTGTGACACCCTTGCCGTATGAGGCCGAGCATTGTCTTGTTGAAAAATGGCTCCTGGGAGCCGTTGCATGAGTGGCAACACATGTGGTTGCAGGATTTCATGAACATACCGCTGGGCTGTCATGGTGCCACGGAACAATACTAGGGGTGACCGTGTATTGTAGGCAATGGCACCCCATACCATCACACCAGCTGTGGGAGCGATGTGTCGCTGTACAGCAAAGGCAGGATTGAAGCGTTTACCACGGGCTCTCCACACACGAACACGATTGTCATCACTGCAGAGATTGAATCTGGATTCGTCGCTAAAGACGACCTGGTTCCATTCCGCTGCAGTCCAGTTTCCTCGTGCGCGGCAAAACTCCAAACGGTGGCGTCGATGGGTGGGCGTCAAGGGCAGCACACGTAATGGGCGCCGCGATACCAACTGTCCTTCAGCCAGGCGGCTTCGTATGGTTCGAGAAGACACAGAGGCCCCTAGTGAAGGTGCTACCTGTGCCTGGATGGCGGCCGATGAAGCAGTTGGCTGTACGCGTGCATTTCTTACGATGTGGCGGTCTTCTCGACGACTAGTCTGTCGAGGGCGTCCTGAGCCTGGTCGTCGTGTACATGACATCTCTCGGGTCCACTGGTCCCAACACCTCCTCACAACACAATCAGAGGGGCCTAATTGACGAGCTACTCGCCTAGATGACCACCCAGCTTCCATCATCCCGACGATTCTCCCCCTCTCAAACTGCGACAACAGCTTATATTGTCTTCGAACACGGTGTAATGGCATGTCTATCTCAGTTCTTCCTTTGTAAATGATTCAGCACACTCAAACAAGCTTTGGTTACCTGTTTTATACTCCACAGAGTACGATGTTCAACGCCCTCTACCGGCTATACGTAATGCGCAATCACGCTGCATTTCTAATCATTTGCATATCTCCCCGACATGTACCTTCATTGCAAGTTTCGTTACGATCCCGCAATTATTTCGTGGTGCGCTAATTTTTTTGTCCATGAGTGTATTAATATACCCCTCAGTAACTTGTCATGTATTTTATATCCATACGACCAGTATACAGAATCATCGTGAACATCATAATCCATCGTTATGGCAATTACCATAGGCATTATTGTAGGATATAAAAGAATAACTGTCAGAAATGTGTTCATAAAATAAGTTTGGGAACTCTTTTGCAAACTATATAATTTCCGATATTTTTCTAGTTTAAGCCCAATATCTGACATTTTCTTTACTTTCAAGAATAACGTATACCAAATGAGAAAAGAATTTATTGCGAGTAAAGCGTAATTAAGGCATATTTTTAATACACTTTTATCTAGCGCACCACATACAGATACTGAGGTTTGGTAAAATACTGAAACACAAAATATAAACGGAACGCAAAGTAAGAACTTCAAAGACGGTCCGAGGCGACACCTAGCAACATTGATGCCCGTAATAGCGAATATATACAATATGAAATCAGCACTTTTCATTATATGCAATAATGTTAATATTATATAAATTAAAATTACAAATATTGAAACTGATTAGGATTTTCTTCGAGATAATTATGTAATTATGTACTCATGGCAGCACTGGAATTTCTGTCATCATACACAGTCCATTTAGAAGTTTGTAACAGAAGTAAATAAATAAATAAATAGAATTAAAAAAACTGGGTTCAGAGTTTGTATCAATGTTTTACACTTTCAACTTGTAATGTGTCAGTCGAAGAGAAAATAAAGTTCTACTTTGATTACTTAGTAAATATTAACAAATTTACCAAGAACATATGGAAATTCTTGGTAACACATTTTGATTCCCGCAGAAATAATACTCTTCTGAAATTGTGATACTGCTTCCATCTTCATAAAAACTGACATATAATAACATTCCATTTTAAAGACCGACTTTCAATGTTTGACTTCAGCATCAGTTTCCATTATGCAGTAAAATCAGCAGTCCTTACAGAATTAGCAAAGGACGGGTTTTAAAGTGATGATATATCGATTATAATAAACTATTTCTTAAATGCGAGGACCAATAACTTTTACTATAAGTGGAATATTTCTTTATTAGAGATAAATGGCTGTCTAAAAGCATAACAAAAGAGAGAAATAGAGTTGAAGTGTACACCTTAGATAGATAACATATCTACTAAATGAAAGTAATCCACTGAACACCATCAGCACATTTCATTACATGCAATATTGTTAACATTATATAAATATATGGTACATTAGGAAAAAAAGAAAGGGATTAGGATTTGCTTTCAGATAATTATGTAAAAGTCATACTGAAATGAAAAAGAAAATTAATTTTGGTTCATAATGGAAATGGTGTTTTGCTCATCATAATGGTAATATATCGGGTTGTCCAAAAATTTCGTTTGGTTTTTAAGTAAATATAAAAGACAAATTTTTCATTTTCCCCAATAACTTTAATGGACATCAAAGTATTCCACTACCTTCTGCCATATTTCGGGCAACTTCATAATGAGGAATTTGCACGTTTTTTTATTTTACATTTATGATATAGAAAATAGAAAAATATGATCGAAACCATCTTTTTTTTTAGTTTTAGAACTCTAAAAGTTAACATAATTTGTTTTTAAACGCGCACTATTTACTTCATCTCAAAAACGCTACTTTTCCTACGCGGATACATGTGACGTCATAATGCTCCATAGCGAATTTGTTTACTTCGGTGTTTGGATTGTGTTGCGTAGTTTGAGTTTGATATCTAGTGTTTTTGCTTTATTTTTAAGATGTCAAAGTGTGTTAAAGTAAATTTTATATATTGTATAGTACCTTGCTGCACAAGCACGACGGTAAATACCGGTAATGAACCGGTCTTTCATTTTATAATATTTAGTGAGAACAGTGTCCTGTCTCTCTAAAAGTCTGCTTTTTTCAACACCTTTTGTTCGAAATGAGCCATCTTGTGGTATTAAAGGCTCCAAATTATTTTTTACTAAATCTTTCTCTTTAATGAATTTTATTGAATTGCCTACACAAGAAAGTTTTGACTTCTTCAAGTAACTCGAAACTGACGTCACTGCTGGTTCTTCACTCCGTCTATGAAGCCACATAATCAAAGCTACAGCATGTTTACATCCACCTGTAAAGAAATATATTTATAGAAACCCTCAGAAATATGAATATACAATTTAGTTAACAAAAATCAAAATATTGTCGGTTAAATTTAAACTAGCATTTAATGCAAAAATGAAAACTATATTCCGAGAATATCATATTTTATTGACTTGAATAATCATTGTAAAATGTTTATTTGCTTTAAAATTTTGATTTTATGAAAAATGTTTCAAATAAAATGCTGTTATTTCTGACTTTAATTTTTTTCTGTGTTCATTAAATGAATAAACTTTCATCCGTAATTGAAAATTGTTCAATTACCATATTATCTCTATCAGATTAAATTATTTTCAATATACCTGAATAACTTCAGAAAACTAGCATTCTGGATAGCGGTCTATAAAATGTTTGTTCACAGCAGAGATATGCAATATACAACTCTTAAAGTATATTACATACAGATACTTGATAATAGCTTTGATGCTGTCTATGCATAGCTTTGAATCTGAACTATGCATGATAATTAAACTTTATGTAACATCCGTTACATAAAGTTTAATTATCATGCATAGTTCAGATTTATTATAATTCCTTTACCATTTAAAATACACATATTTCTATGATATGAATGCAGAACACTGAACACATTCGTAAATTTGGTAGTGCTTTTAATTTCTGTCAACTTTTTAATAGACAATTAAAATTACTAAATATCTTATAACAGATACTACTTGTAATGTTGCAGTGCTAATTAATTCTACAAAATTAAACATGTACTATGAATGAATAATAATAGAAGCTGTTTATTAAACTTTTAGAGTACGAGATTAATTTAATAATATGCATAAGCAATGTCTAATTTTAAAGTTTGTGTAAAGTACAACGCACGTCAGCGTTCTACAATCTACATTACATAACTAGAATAATAAATGCAAACAAATATATACATACCTCTGAGATTTAAATCCTCGTATTTCTGCTCCCATAAAACTTGGATTATTTCCCAAAAAGGAAAACACTGCAAATGAATCCATTTTAGGCAGGTTGTCAGATTGTCCTTTTGCAAAACCGGGTAATAACGCCATGGTAAACAAAACAGAAATAAAACTAATAATAAAGACGACGATAGAATATAATTAAAAAAAAGGGGAATAAACAATAGCCACAAAATAAAATTAGAAAAATTAAACCAAATTAGAAAAAAAATATGATTTTAAAATGTTAGTTTAAGAGGAGGAAACGTAGAATTTCGCGCTAGAAAAATGTAAACATTGAAGCATGGGGCATAGTGACGTCAGAACCAATCACGTAGCGTTTTGAGGTCACATGATTTTTCAACACTTTTTGCTTATTTTAAATTTAAAATTTTTATTATTTAGATCTATATGTACGTTTTAATTGATGTTTTCGAACAATTTAATAACCAATCTGTTAATAAAAAATAGAAATGAGCATTTTCCCCACATGTGCAAATTCCTCATTCCATCCTCCCAAAACTTTTTTTTGTCATAAAAGGGTTTCTCCTGGTGCATTTTGTAGTCTTTCAGGGAATTGGAATTTTTTCCAGCATTCTCGTAAGAGATTTTTGTAAAGACCTAAATAAAGAGAAATTCAAAGGTGCACTGTCAATTGAATACGATGGATGAATCAGAAATTCCCCGCCAAACTGTAACAGTTTTTCCCTCGTCAGAAACATGCGATCTTGCATTATTAAAGATTATGCGTTACCTTTTGACTAATTCTCGAAGCATTTTGTCGGGTGTTTCTTTCATTTGGACTAATTTAGGTCAGTACGTATTGTAATTATTCTTACGGAGTTGGCTTTCCGGAAAGAGCTCATAACAGAGCAGTCCCAACATATACACAGCATTACTTTTTGGATGATGACCGGCCTTTGGTGGGGTTTGATGGTGGTTCACTTCTCTTGCCGCATGTCCTCATCCATACCACATTATAGTTCAGTATCCACTTTTCATCGCCCGTCACAATATGTTTTAAAAACGAAACATTTCCGTTATGTTTAAATAGAGAAGTGGATATAAGTAGAACGACGTTTTATTTCATAGAGAAATAATGCTCTCCAGAAACTGAAGTTACTGCGATTAAAAAATTAATTTCCCTGAATTTAAAGTTTGACGTTATACTCATAAACTTCCTAGCAAACACAGTTTGTGGGCGGCTTTAGAAAAGGTAAAATATCGATTACATTACGTAATTGCACCAGGTGTGTTGACAAAACTTGATCATAACAAGAAGAAAATGTATTCCGCTGCGGAGACTAAACAACAACCTAATGAATGATTTGAATTAAAATCAATAACAGGAAAACATTCGATTGATTGTGGTACACAACAGAGAAAATAAATAATTTTGATATTCAATATCATAATTATTTATTTTTCTATTTTTCCATTATTTATTTTTCCATTTATGTTTAACTTAAAAGACTCTTATTGCTCAACCTTATCTCAAATGTTAGTTGAATGCATTAAACAGTTGTAATGAGCCCAGAGCTGTACCATATCGAATATTTTTTATTTGTATTTTTTGATCGCACGAAGCTCAATTTGAAGTGTTATTCATTCTTATCTTTAGGAAGGAATTCCTTGTCTGAATTTAATGAAGTGGTGTTATTCAGAAGATATTTTAAACCGAAAGGGTTATTTTGACTCCAAAACTTCTAGCATAGAATGCGAAGTTTTAGTGCAGTTAAGACATTTCATATTTGAAAATTTCAAAGTTTAAAATGAAAAGTATTCTTAAAATTAATTTCCTTCAAAGAAAAATTATGGTTAGTATTTTTTGCTGGACAAAGAGAGTAAAGTAAATAATAGGTGGGAAACTAAAATCCTGTCCCGAATTATATGGGGATATGCACTTATTATTTAATTGTTTGTAGAATGTTCAATATCTCACTGATTCAATCACCATATAATAATAATGCAAATAGTAATTAATCTGCGGGAAAAATTTACCCAAATCGCTCAGACTATATCTCAGCATGTTCCCCATAGAAAGTTCGCTTTCTGATGGTCCCAATTCCTTAGCATAATGACTAATCTAGTGTCTCAGGAGATAAATCATTAAAGAATTTATCTTTATCTTAATAGGAAATTAAAATTCTGGATATTCTATTATTTTTAAATTTCCTCTCGAATAAGAACAATAATTAGTTATAAACAATAATTTCTTTTCGAGATGCAGGTAGGGGGAATATTTTGACTAAAGTTCATAAAAATTAGGAAGAAAAAAAATTTAATACAATAAAATTCAAAAAACAGAAACATAGTATACTTTATTTTTTTCCCGGTCACGCGGACGAGGAGAGAAGCAGTCGAAAAATTTGCTCTTGTAAATTGGAAAATTTGAGGCCTACTTCTACTGGCTTACTGGAATAAAATATGGCCGTTTAGAGTAAAATGAGTAAAACAAAATATAGAAGTTCATTTCACTACTGTCTTTTTTAAAGAAGGAAAACGATCCCGTTACTTATAAAATACCACTCGTATGTAAACAAGCACAAAAGCAACAGCACTAGATATTCAAGTTAGCTATAAGTAACTGGTAAGTCAACGCTGCTTCAAGTGCAGAAAGAATAAAACTTTTCGTAAAATGAAACATTCCACCGCCTGATATATGGAGGTTGTCTTCATTTTCAATTCTTCCTAAATAGTATAAAACATTTTGAGATAGGGTTTGGGTACAGCCATACCTATTCCACATTTTTTAGGTCTTAAAGAACTGAATCTTATAGAATTGAATTCTTACGTTTATGGGGTCATACGACTGTTAAACCGTTAAAAAAAATCGATTTTTTTAAATAAAAATATATGAAAGATTAACCTTTTCTGAGTATTTTAAGAAAATTCGCATGAAAAAATTCCCATAATTACGGAAGTTATGAATAAAAACGTGTCAGATATTTACTGTAAACAGATTTAAAGGGCAATACTTCAAAGTGATTTATCTCAAAATGTGTTTTTTTTCACATAACGCACTTGTTATCTCTAGAACTAATTCATATTTTTGCATAAAATTTTTACAGATGGTACATATTATCATTTGCTTGAAACTGAACCTAAATTTGTTTACAGATCTCTAGAGAATGCATTTTTCATTTATGGATAAAATTTAATTTATTCAGAAAAAAAATGCACTATTTTCAGTTTCATAGTAAAAATAGAAATATACCTTAAATATATACAAATTTAGGTTCAAATTAATCTTTAAAATTCCAGAAAAAGAAAAACCAAATTAAATTACCAACTGAAAAAGTTTGCCTAAATTAAAACTAAGATGAAAATTACAATTAAAGGTTAATTCCCAATACACGGTGCCATCGCCAATTTGGCGAAAAGTTAGCGCCAAACTCCCGTTCGGAGACCTGTTAGGCTTAAACTGCGAAATGTAAACAAATGAGGCGACCAAGAAAGAGCAAATAAATTGGAAAACAAACTTATTGCTGGCTTTATGAAACTCGTAGGCGCACACGGGATAATTTAATCTTTAATTTCTGCAGTACGTGTTAAGAACAGAAATTTTGTCTTAAACTCAATTTTTTTGGACTATTTTTGTGCGTTAGCTTAGATATCATTTTTGTCCAAAGCAAACTCCTTATTATTTATGACTATCTAACACAAATTATTTTTAACTATAAAACAAGAAACAGGTATATATTCATAAATCAAACATCGTTCTATTCACACAAAAAAAATTCTGATTTTAAATCTTATACTTTTCAAAATATAGAATGTCAAAAGTGACACAATTTTTATACATTTTCGACTTTTAACAGTCGTATGGCCCCTTATGATAATTTCCGCAACAAAGAACAAAAGGAAACTATTTTCAAACTAAAATTATTTTTTATTTACGGTGGGAAGAGCACAAAAAATAGAAACCAGGCCACGCATATAAGAAACGTTATCGGACAGAAGAAAATAAAAAAAAACGATGATACCTCCTTAACCCTTTAAGGGGCGCCGTTTGCACAGTGCGAACGCCCAAATCTAGTCGTTTTTTCACTTGCATTCAATGTATTCCAGTTAAATTATCAGAAAAATGGTCAGTACTGCCATCTGTTATCAGTTTAAAGAAGCAAAACATTTTGCAACCTTCAATTAGAAAAATTTTCAAGATTCTTTAGGTTAAAAAAAATCGGTGGAAAAAATCTGGACCGTGCACACGTTGTAGGTAGTTGCCCCTGAAAGGGTTAAGAGCTAGATCTCTAGCCTACCAGAATATAGAGAAGCGTCTTATCTGTGCTCAGATGGCAAAATGTTATAAGAAATTTACGTGGCCGCAATTCTAAGATTCGAGATGTCATGAAAAATCAGTAATTTGTTTTACATGGGCAAACGTGGTAACAATGTTTCAGATAAATAGTTGGCTATTACTTACAGTAGTTACAGTAAATAGAAAATATCGGTGAACGAAAATCCGGAATGTGAAAAACTCATTTTTTTAAGAAACGTTTTCTATAACCTTTTGCCATCTGAGCACAGATATGTACATTGCGATGGTACAAGTTAATTCTGTTCATATATTCACATAATGGGCATAAACGGTCCGCTGAAAACACCGATCCAATTGAATTGATATGCCACGTAACTACGGTACGAGGCGAAAGAGAGCACTAGTCTCAAGACATGGTTTATCAGGTACCGTGGTAAGATCCTCTCCATCGATTTGTCTTTGTCCATATAACTTCAGTTGGAGTTTTGTTGTCATTGTGTGTCATAGGTAAAAATTTTTGCAAAAATCTTAATATTTTTTCACTTCTCAGCACTACACATGCAGATTTCTTATCATTTTGCAAATTTTTGATCTAGGTATTTGTTACCGGAAAAATAAATGTTTAGAGTAGCTCGCTATTGCTCGCTGTCTTTTTGAAAGAAGGAAAGCGATCCCGTTACTTAAAAAATACCGCTCGTATGTAAGCAAGCACAAAAGCAACAGCTTAGAAACTAGATATTCAAGTTAGCTATAAGTAATTGGTAAGTCATCGCTGCTCCAAGTGCAGAAAGAATAAAACTTTTCGTAAAATGAAACATTCCACCGCCTGATATATGGAGGATGTCTTCATTTTCAATTCTTCTTAAATAGAATAGAACATTTTGAGATAGGGTTTGGGTACAGCCATATCTATTCAACAATTTTTTAGCTGTTAATCTTATTTTGCTTAAATTTTCAGGAATCATCGAAGCACTATGAGTATACAAGATCAACATCAAAATTCCAGCCAGAAAATTGGTGATTACTTCTACGTACAATTGAAACTTTGTTCCCATGTCCGAGAATGCTGCTGCTACTGCTGTGAAGATACTTACCATACTGTAGGCAATTATAAAAAAGGAGGTGTACTTCAAAATTTGATTCAGTCTTCTTAGAACACTGAGTATTTCGAAGAATTCAGAAAAAATCTCTAAATTTTTATTGGAGTTAGACGTGCGAAGGTGCCCATGTAGCATTTTATTGTAACGGAACAATACTTCAGTAAATCTGTGGAAAATCTTACTTATGGAAACTGTCAGTAAAAGGGGGAAGCTGAGGATAGAGGTGCAGTAGCTTAGATTACCGAAAATTTCTAATATAGTCATAGATAATTTATCACGTATTTTATATCCATAGGACCAATATGCAGATAACTCTTCGCCTACAATGTCCATTATAATGTGACTTACCAAAGGTAGGAAAATAGGAAGCAGAAGAATAACTGTCAGAAAAGTGTTGATAAAACAAGTTTTCGTACCCTCTTGCACTTTATATAACTTACGATATTTTTCTAAGTGGAGCACAATAACTGACATTTTCTTTCTTTTCAAGAACAAAGTGTGCCAAATAAGAAAAGAATTTATGGGGAGTAAAACATAACTGAGGGCTACTTTAAAGAGATATTTCCCTTGCAGGGAATACACAGATATGGAAGCAAGATAAAATGTTGAAGCACAGAATATGAACGGCATGCAAATCGACAAGAACTTAGAACAGAGTCCGAGGTGGCACCTGGCAACATTGATGCCCATTACTGCTAAAATATACCATAAGAAATCAGCACTTTTCATTTTTTGCAATTTTGTCCGTGCTATATACATGACATTTGATATGTCTAAAAGGAATAGAATTCTTTATTAGGTAATCACGTATTGATTACAGTACTGGAACTTCTCTTATCATACACTGTTCATTTTGAAGTTTCCAATGCAAAAATAAAGATCAGAAGTTTTCCCCACTTTATATCAATGTTTTACTCTCTCAGCTTCTAATGTGGAAGTCGCACAGAAAATAGTATTCTACTTTTGTTATTTAGTAAATATTAGGAGAAATTTAAAAGGAATAGTTAAAATATGGAAATTCAAGAAAACACATTTTGATTCACAGATAAATAATACTTTTCTGAAATAAAGATATTCCTTCATAACAGTCTTCATAAATGCCAACATTTAAAAGCACTTTTTCTGCTTGGTCAATTTCAGAGTTTCACTTCAACATGCGTTGTCATTATGCTTAGTGACTGGATAGTCTGCAAGAGACGTGTTTTAAAGTGATGAGATATCGATTGCATTATATTATATTTTTCATCAAGGCGAGATTAAAAATCGATTACTATTAGAGGAATATTTTTAATGAGAGATAAGAAAATGCTTTCTAATGGGATAACAAAAGTCAGGAAAACAGTTTATTGGTGAAGGGTTCAAATCGGGCAGATAACACATCTATTGAATTAGCCCCTTGACTAGCAGCCGGTGGCCGAATGGCTAGGGCCTTGGCTTTTGGTGCCAAAGTCTGTGGGTTCGAGTCCCACCCTTGGCATGGACGTTTGAAGCCGTTCGGAATCGGATTCAAGCTGTAGGTCCCGGTCTAATTAGCCATCGTGTAGCAAAAAATTGACTGTACCGCTCCAAACCAGACGAAACCTTTGACTATCATGTAACCACTATGGGATATATTCTATGTGTCTTAGAGTTTGGTGGGTGGTGATTTAGTATAGTGGTAGGCAATGACACCATTACTCTGAATTCTAAATAATAGACAGTGATTTATTAACATAAACACACGGATGATTACTCACTAAATTATATTACTGATAATTATGTCAACATAAAGAAAAACACTCATTATCTCAATTGACTATTCGATTATATTATTTAATTCATTTAATTTGATTTCAATCTCAGTATGCAATTTATCATTTCCTAATTTTAGCCTGTATTACATGACTCGGGAATTTATTGACTCTTTGGCAATAGGTAGTTAAAGGTTACCTCCATTTTCGTAGACTGCACAGGGAACACTCGTCGGCATGTCATCTTGCATCGATTGGGGTACCTTTCTCGGATTCAATTCTCTCCGGTGACGCATTCATCAAATTTCGCTGAACGGCGCGGGACGAAGTCTGGCGATTAGCGGGCTGTGAAAGCAGGACAGGTTTTCTCCGGTCAACTATCATCGCTGGCTTGCAGAGGTCAGGGAATCTTTTTCGGCTCCGACGTTCATCTATTTCCTTCTCATCGTCGGCTTGCAGGGGTCAGGCAATCTTTTTGGCTCGGGCACTCATCTATTTCCTCTCATCGTTGGCTTGCAGGATTATAGCGATGCGCTGCGTCTGGACGCAATTTCGCATATGCTCTTCTGAAAACTTCTCTCTTCTGGGGCTACTATCTCATGGCAATGTGTTGAATCTGGGCGCAATCTAATGGAGACTCTCAAATTCTCTCTTACGTTTTCTGCTTATCTCATAGCAGTGTGTTGAGTCTGAGCGCCACAATCCAACTGATACTCTCACTCTCTCTATTTTTTATCTTCTTCTCACCGTTCCTCCCTTTTCATTTCATTCGTCAATCATCTTATATAAAAAAAAAGTATATAAGAACATAAAAATATTCTACACTGGTGTAAGAAATTAAGAGAATTTGCAGACTTGGTCAATTATCTCCAGAACTACTGTACCGATTTTAATGAAATTTGATATGTACATACATTGATACAATACAAAACAAATAACCATTCAATAATTGTAATACACATGCATGATCGTGCGTAACACACGTTGGAGTCGGAAGGTATGAATCAGCGGTTGCAGAATAAACAAAAAAATGGGTTAATAGATGGTGTTATTTTGCAGCAATCGGTTAATTTCAAATTGTAACAGTAAAAATGAGTAACCACCAACGGTTAGATGATGGAATGAGGTGGCGAATTCTGGGGAGGCTAGAAGCAGGCCAATCTCAAGTCCAAATTTGTAGAGAGGTCAATTTAACTCCCAGCGTCGAGTGTAACTTGTGGAAACAGTTCTAGGATACCGGATCCATCGAGAGAAATCCTGGGCACGGTCGTCCAAGAGCCACGACGGTCAGAGAAGATCGCCATTTGTCGATTATAGCGAGGCGTAACAGGAGTGCTACAGCTTCTCAGCTATCTCGTGACTTGTATGCAGCCACAGGAACCCGTGTATCAAGGGTGACTTCTTTGCAAGAAGACCTGCTGTTTGCGTCCCGCTCACTTCTACGATCAGGAGAATCCGTTTATCGTGGTGCAGAGAGCATAGAGATTGGAGTATGGATCAATGGGCAACCGTTCTCTTCACTTATGAGTCCCGGTTCAGCCTAAACACCGATTCTCGCCGTACGTTCATATGGAGAGAACCAGGCACCCGCTACCTACCCTCCAATGTCCGCGAAATCGACCATTATGGCGGAGGGGGTTTAATGGTCTGGGCAGGTATTATGTTGGATGGCCGCACACCTCTCCATGTCTTTGAAAGAGGCACTGTGACTGTTGTGAGGTATAGGGATGAGGTCTTGGAGCCTATGTTCGCCTTTTCAGGGGTGCAGTTGGCCCTGAGTTCATTTTAATGGACGATAACGCGAGGCCACATAGAGCGGTTCTGGTCGATGAATTTCTAGAGAGTGAGGATATTCGCCGGATGGATTGGCCAGCCAGATCTCCAGACCTTAACCCTATAGAGCATGTCTGGGACGTTCTGGGAGGGGGGCAATTGCAACTCGCAACCCCCTCCGAGAACCATCCAGCGAATGAAAACAGCGTTGCTGAACGAGTGGGACCAATTGCCACAGGAAATGATAAACTGCATTATTTCAAGTATGAAATCATGC
This sequence comes from Dolomedes plantarius, assembly GCA_907164885.2. Lineage (NCBI taxonomy): Eukaryota > Metazoa > Arthropoda > Arachnida > Araneae > Dolomedidae > Dolomedes > Dolomedes plantarius. The sequence continues at coordinate 192,423,295 of OU015490.1, read as the reverse complement.
TGCGAGACCTGTGTTTTTCATTTATTGTAGTCATTTTTACATTTAGCATAGTTATTAGAATATTTTTTGAGAATTTCATCACATGCCATTTCGTCCAATTTTTGTTGAATAAGATATGTTGTAAAATATTTTTACGTTTAGCACCCTTCTGTGAACCATACGGAATCCCAATTTTTAAACCAGGTTTGACTTTTTCTTGCAAAGTTATATGGTTCCAATGCTTGGTTTACTGAATCAACTGCACCCATATTTTTATTATAATGTTCAATGTGTTTGGGTTTCAGATAATATTACTGACCAGAGCCATTCTTGTGTCAAATTTTTTCCCCAAAATTTGCTGTTAGTTTTGTTGTCAGCTTGTATATTACGTTTATCTTTATATTTTTCTAATACATAGTACATCATTTTTTCTGACAAAGTAAGCTTGATTTTCTAAACATTTTGTGCCAATAAGTTCTTTTGGAACACCACGATCTATTCTTATTGTTCCTGTGTTATAGGTATTTCTACTAAGTAAAAACTCTGCAAGACGCAAAGAAAGGTACCAATTATCAAGGATAACTTCTCTACCATCATACAATATGTTCTGTAGTAAATAAACGACAACTCTTTCAGACATTATCAAAATATCAGTTCCAGGAGTATAGGAAAAACTATAAATGTCTTTCCAAATATGCGGAGCAAAACTGTAAGTATATCCGTGAAATTGGGGATACTAGGGACGTATTCGGAAATTACAGCGACCACGGGTTTCGCCTATACGCCGTGTTCAATCTGTCGACCTTTCGCTACGTAGCAATACCTGTACTCGCAGCTGAGGGTTGATTTCCCAAGTTCTGTGACATTTTTCATTATTGTTGGGCCCACGAGTGCCGGATGGACAGTACAGATCCGCCATACAAAAAGGCAATTCCGGGCCCTGGGGGACAAAGGCAAAAGAATTTCAAACGAAATCGACTTCTTTTAGCTCTTGTTTACACATTCGCGCTCGCACCACCCCTGGTCACCCGCAAGACATTCGCAAGACATTCGTTACGTCCCTGCATCGACGCGAGTGACCGTTCTCACATTCGCGCCTCTTGCTGTGAACAACACTTCCCGTCTCAACCTCCGGTCGCCATTCGGCCCTATGCCTCGTGCCAGAAAACCACTCGCGAAGAGAGCGCCATGAATGGCGAGGAGAAAAGCGGGGTGAACGGCGAGTGCACCGTTTACACATTCGCCCCCCGCGATTCGACTCGCCGCTAGCGTGACTGTGTAAATTCGGTGTTATATATTGTTTGAAATGAGGCCTTCCTTTACACAGCAACAAGCATGAGAATTGTAGTGATATCATGGATTTCGTCAAAAATATAAATAAACGTGATAAAGTTTTAGATTTATCGACATACACTCTTAGAAAAAAAAAGACGCACCAAGAAGGAGTTATCCGAATAGGACGAAAATCGGTAGATGTGATATACATGTACAGAAAAACAAATGATTACAATTTTAGAAAAATTGTATGATTTATTCAAGAGAAACAGCTTCACAAAGTGAAAAAGTCAATAACGCGTTGATCCATCTCTGGCCCTTATGCAAGCAGTTATTCGGCTTGGCATTGATTGATAGAGGTGGCGGATGTCCTCCTGCGGGATATCATGCCAAATTCTGTCCAATTGGCGCGTTACATCGTCAAAATTCCGAGCTGGTTGGAAAGCCCTGCCCATAATGCTCCAAACGTGCTCAATGGGGAAAGATCCGGTGATCTTGTTGGCCAAGGTATCGTTGGGCAAGCACGAAGACAAGAAGTTAAAACTCTCGCTGTGTGCGGGCGGGCATTATCTTGCTGAAATGTAAGCCCAAAATGGTGTGATATGAAGGGCAACACAACGGGGCGTAGAATATCGTCGACATATCTCTGTGCTGTAAGGGTGCCGCGGATGACAACCAAAGGGGTCCTGCTATGAAATGAAATGGCACCCCATACAATCATTCCTGGTTGTCGGCCCGTATGGTGGAAGACAGTCAGGTTGGTATCTCACAGCATGTGGGATATCAACCTGACTGTCTGTGGGCCCGTTTGCAGTGGTGTACAGGGGTCAATGGTAGTCGACGCAAGGGGCACCTTGAGCTCAACCCCCTTTCTCTGAGCCGCCTATGAATGATCCTTGCTGTTACTGAAGCATCAGTTGCACGTACTATCGATGATAATGATGAATCTGGGGCTGTGAGTGCCGCTCTGACGATTGTTCGGTCCTCACGTTCTGTCTTTTCTCTAGGCCAGCCGCTTCCTTCTTGACGCTGCGTTCGGCCATGGTTCACCCATTCCTGCCAACATCGTCTAATAGTGGCATCGCTCCTATCCAAATGTCGAGAGATTCGCCGATTAAACCAACCGGCTTCTTTGTGCCCAACTACATGTCCTTTCTGAAATGCTGACATCTGCGCATATTGTTCGCGCACCTGTATTCGAGGCATAGTTACTGTCTACCTGAGTACACAGAATGAAATTTGCAAAGAATTTATGACCTGGAGTCGATATTTTTCCTCCTTAATATCCTGCCAGTTCCGCATTTAAGATGCGCTGCAGCGTCAAATGTTCATTCATTGGCTGCCAAACTTTAAAACTTTGCATTTTCCGTCAAAACCTGTATGCATATCAATTTGTATCCAATTTGCATTACCCCTTCTTGGTGCGTCGTGGTGTTTTTTTTTTTTTTTTTTTTTGGTGTGTGTGTGTGTGTGTGTTTGTTTGTTTGTCTAAGAGTGTATTTTGCGTAGGTAAAGCGAATGAATGTTAAAATTGAGAAATAACGATTTCTGCTCATAATCTTGGAAAAAAACACTTCTGGGACCCCGCACAAAAAATCACTATGAAAATAGGACATAATTGTAGGATAATGAATAATCCCCATCATAAGTACAAAGGAAATAAATTCAGGGTGATTCAAAACTCCATGTACAAACTTTTTGGGGAGGTAGAAAAAAAAACAGAATCACATCGGTATGTATGACCGTAAACGCAAACCTGACGCTGGAGGGCGCTATTAACTTAATCGGACCATATCTCTTACCAACCACATTGGATGGCCGGAAATATCGCATTTTTCTGGATGAGGTAGAAAACTGAAAACAAAATAGAATCACATAGGAATGTATGACCGGAAACGAAAACCTGATCAGCAAGAGGATAAACAAAGATGAAGAACACAGAGTTGAACTAACCGACTCACACGGACGAGGCGTCGTCCGTGAGAGTCGGTTAGTTCAACTCTATGTACTGCCTGATCGCAACTGCGGTGCCGCAACGACACCGGATCGCTCGTGTGCACCGAGCCTTAGCTACCGTCATCTGGTAGCGAAACGGAACTGGATAAAACGGAAAAAGTTAATTTTTATATACAAATCAGAATGACCAGAATGTTGTGAAGGAATACCCACACTATTCATTCCCCTTTTTCCTTTACTGTAAAATATTCAACGGGAAATGGAAATATTAGTAGTCGTGCATCAAATACTGATGATTTCAGACAACAGCAAAACATAGCATAATAAACTTAAGTGTGAAATAATAAATACAGTTTTGTTCTGCACATAGGAATAATACTTCTAGATACACGTTGCATATAAAAATAAGTAAATTTTTAAAACGAAATGTGTTCGAAAATCGTGATGGAAGAATTCTATGCTATAAACATAAATATCTCATTAAAATTATGGCACGGAGTCTCCGTACTATTATATCCTTTTTTTCGGCACAGTAGCGGCCAAAAAATTGGGCTCAATACGGGTTTCCAAAAGCTTTGTTATCTCTCTAAGTTCCAAAATCTGATGCTCAGACAGTTTATCCCGAATGTAAACACTGGGGCGTGGGTTCTGAATTCTTCGTGAAAACAGTGAAGTGATATTTTCGAAATTTCGGGTTTCTCTTTTGCCGTTAGTGAAAAAAAAAATAAATAGAACAATCGCATCGATTGCAAGTCCACCTTCCTTGTCGCGTGCCCCAGAGATCCACGTACACTCGAATACTTTCCGTTTTTCAATTCCCGGTCCGTTCCATCCGCGATGTCAGCGCTGACACCGTCGTAGCATTTTATCGTATCGTAGGCACCGTGGTGGAAAAAAAATAGCGCTAGATATGCCTTTCCAAGAACTTCCATAATCTCATTTTAAGTTCCAAAACCATATTCCCAGAGATATTATCTCGAAAGTAAAGACTGGGTCGCGGGCTTCGAATAATCCATTTAAACCTGTGGTTCTCAACATGTAGAAGTCTGCGGACTACTAAGCCAGAAACCCCTACCAACTTTAGAGGGAGACCTTCCGGAGCTTATGGGGGGGGGGGGGGGTATAGAATATCCCTTAGAAAAAAGGGATACAGGATTTACGTATAATCTAACGTATCATATTTAAATAATAAAATAATTATGTTAAACTTTTAATAAATTTTAATTCAACACCTGATAGTCATCGGATATATTCCGTCCATCTAGTTCAATGAACATTGCTTTCAAAATCCCCATTTATTTGGCAACTTTTTTACATGTTGTGACGGACCATTCCTGAGACTCTTGTGGACCACATGCGGTCCACGGACCACTGGTTTAAACGGTGAGGTGAGGCACTGGAAATTTCAGGTTACTCCGCTGCCGTTCATTAAAAAAAATTGACTTTGGGGGACAACTGCTTGTTCCCCTCCTTTGCCGGGATATCGTTTTGTTGCCACCGTTGCTGCACAAAATAGGGCTAGATACGCCTATCCAAGAGCTTCCATATCTCTGTAAGTTCCAAAACCCTATTCCCAGAGAATCTATCCCGAAAGTAAATACTGGAGAGCGGGCTCGAATTCTTCGGGAAAACGGTCATGTGGTATTAAACAAATTAAGGGATTATCCGCTACCGTTTGTTAAAAGAAAATGGAGATATCGGGTATATTGTACATAGTGGCACACCCAGGTTTTAATCTTGGGGGGGGGGGGCGAGTTGAACGGATAAAAATATTTATAACGCAAATTCAATATTCATAACGCAATTCCTATTTCTTTGGGGGGGAAGGGACCCTTTTCCCACCTCCTGGGTGCGTCCCTGATTGTACACTCTTTTTTTCGGGTGACCCAGAAGTCTGAGTAGACTCGATTTCTTCCCTTTTTTAAACGAGAAGAAATTGAGTCAAGGGGGCATCACGCCGCAAGGGGTACCTCTGCGTGCGTGATGTCAGGAGAGACACCGTAATATTACAATGGTTTTCGGCAACGAATCTTCAAAACTAGCGCTACATACTCCTTTCCAAGATCTTCCATAGTCGGTTCAAGTTCCAAAATAATATTCTCAGAGATTTTATTCAGAAAGTACATACTGGGGCAAGGGCTCAATTCTCCGCTTCAACGGTGAGGTGATACTATTGAAATTACAGGACACTCCACTTATCTCGGACGATTACCCGTCTTCTTCCCTTGTCGAGGCCCACGTCGCTCTAATTAGTTCCATTTTTAAAATCCCCGGCCGAGAAGAGGTCAGCTACGTGCGTGATGTCACCGGAGGCGCAGTATTATTATCCCGTTTTGCCGGCACCGTATAGCAGCAAAAAATAGCGCTAGATAACCCTACCAATATCTTCCATAGACTCTCTAAGTTCCAAAGTTTATGTCCAGACAATTTTTCTTCAACGTAAACACTGAAGCGAGATCTCCGAATTCTCGATTGAAACGCGGGCGCTGGGGTGGTACTATGGTAATTACAGGATATTCCGCTGCCATTCATTTGAAAAAATTGAACTATCTAGACGATTACTCATCCTCTTCCTTTGTCGGGTTCCCCGAGTTCCGAGTACACTACAATTCGTTCCGTTTTCTCACATCCCTGGCCACAAGGGGTTCCGCTGAATCTGCGATATCAGTAGAGACACCGTAGTATTATATCGTTTTGTAGGTACTGTAGCGGAAACAAATAGCGCTACATATGCCTTTGTAAGGTATACATAAGATTCGATTCACAAGAATCGAACTTTTGAGTGAATAAATTAAAGAAGCTGCTTGAGATATGCTAATTTCGACATACGCGCTTGGTATAAATACCATGCAGCTTGACTAATAGAAAGGTTGTTGTTAAGGTTGATATATAAGCGAGTTAAGGGAACTACGATGTAAGCAGCTCCAGGTGTTAACCGGCGCTTGTGCTTAGGGGGCCCAAAGTTTACGTGGCAGAACTGCTGGTTTGACTCTCTAGTTTGTTAGTATTGCAAAGTGTATTTTTATTGAATGCTAATATATATTCCGTACAAGTAGTACCTATGCTTATTGCTGTAAAAGCAAATTCTATATGTGCAACGAATTCAATAAATATTGTTTCATGTATAAAACTGTGTTTGTATCAAATTCATTTAGAGTACCACTTCAAATTATATACACCCAAGTCTGGGCAGAAGTAGCTATACTCTACAGTGGCGCCCGAAAGTTTATATATACCCTGGTTGTTCTCGTTACATTTATAACGAACAACATAATTGAAGTTAAACTGTGTACTTATATTGATAAAATTGTTGCAAGTACTTATATACTATTTGAAAATGAGTATTGTTGAACAAAACCCTGCTTAAAATTTTCCTCGGGTAATTATGGTTCAGCATTTTACGCCATTCGAAGCCACCTTCAGTGGCGGCCCCTCTAGACAATTTCTAAAGAAAATTGAGCATTACTTTCAGCAACAATGCACCCCCTCAGGGGGAGAAAAAAATGCTCTAGCCACTTTAAGAGGTAGTGCATATCAGTGGTACACGTGTATGCAAAGCAGCAATCTGATTTTTGACTATTTGTCATTCAAGCAACAGTTTCTTACCGTTTATCCAAAGACCTTTAATCAAAGTCAAATTGAAGCGGAAATTTATTCGCTAAGGCAACGTGAAGGTCAGTCTGCGTTAGATTTTGCTATGGAAAAGATTTCAAAGTGTGAGGAATATTTAGAAGGGATGACGTAAGCAGTAATCTTAAAAATAGTTATCCAACGTTTGAAGCTAAGCGTTCAAGATTTTTTGGACAGTCAAAATATTACAAGCAAGGTTACCCTCTTTCAAGCTTTAGCTAAACATGACAATAGGCATTTCTTCGCTACCCCTTACCCTCACTCAGGTACGAAAAGTTTTATTCACCCCCGCCAAAATTTTAGCGAGGTTCAAACCAACAGCGAAACCAGTATCGCGGGCGAAATAATAGAAGCTCGCGGCGTTACAATGAAATTAGTGCACTTAAAGTAAATAATATGCAAGCACCTTACGTGCACTGGCAAGTTGATTCACATGATATGGTTCAACCTGTTGAAACTGTGTGGTCAAATGTATTAACTTGTCCGAGCAGTAATCATTATTTTGAGAATAGTGAAAGTCGGGGTATTTTTTGTGGCTTATAATGAAAGTGAGCCTAGCTGGAACAATGCGGTAATTCCAGTACAAATTTCTGAAAGTAGTGCCGATACTAATGCTAGGGGTTTAAAAAATAAACCATCGGGAACTTCTATTAATGCTATACCTGATATTTTAGATGATATTCACACATCTGTTAATGAAGGAAATTTAGTAGATAACGAAGTTTGTGTTACGGAAGTTAGTAAATACTTATTAGTTGACGGCAATAAAAATTCTTTAAACGATATTAGGAACTCGCTAGGTAATGATGATATTATTTCAAGTTCCCAGCCTGTGTCAATGAGGATGCTGTAGAACAGGTTGATAATATGGTCTTAAATAAAGTGCATGAAAACCAGACTGAGAGTCCGGAGGAAAATTTTACACAGTTATACTGTAAGTAGTTCAGCTGATGTGTCGGAAGTTGTACATGTAGTTAGCATTAAAACGCACGAATACGAAAAGCATAATCTTCCTAAAACTGAAGCAGTATTAAAGAATTTAACTGATAACGATTCTGATGTCGCAAGTTTCAAAGAGACTTTTTCGTCAAAAGAGGATAAAACTAAAGTTAGGGGTGATAAAAAACGAGAAAAAACGCCTTCAGGTTCCAGCATTAAAACTGCTAATACTGAAGTAATTAAGGCGGTAAACAAGAAGTCGTATAAGCACAAATACGAAAAGCAGAGTCAGGTTGTTGAAAAACATGAAATATGCAGCGAACCAATTTGTAAACGTATCATAAATGGTGAGATAAAGCCAGTAACTAAACACATAGGTGCGGCGTATAAGTTTGAAAAAATAGAATCTGCATTAAAATCTAATACCGATACAAGCAAAAGTACGAAAAAAAGTAAAGTGTGTAATGCAAAACCTCCATCAAAGGATGAACGTGGCACACATAAGATACACAAGGTTATCAAAAGGAAGAATTACAATTCTAAAGGTCCTTTGCATAAGTACAGGAAGCGGAAGATATCAGCCGCCGAGCAAGGTTGGCCTCCTCCCAAGAGACCTCCTGTCCATCGTCAAGCCGGACCAGTGCCTCAGGACCAACGACCTGCTGCACGAAGGATGCCCACACGGTCAACGAACCCCTTTACTAGGACTGCGACCATCAAGAGAGATTCCACTGAATGGACAGCCTGGTGCAACGAAGTTGCTGCCTTCATGAACAAGTCTTGTATACATTCTCTTATTCTAACTACCACCCTTTAATTAAATCGAACCAAATTGGTTTGAAGTTCCCCATTGTATATACTGTGTAAACATTTTGAGGGGAAGGGGTGAGCAACTGAAAAAAAAACGACATACTGTTTATAAATTTTTGAACGGAACATGTACTGAATAGGAAAAAATACATACTAACTACAGATAACAACTAACTAATGTACTAACTTCACAAAACATAACACATGTTCATTATGAATCGGGGGAGAGCAGCAACAAACAGTTAAGAAATGCCATTCTGTGCAATTGTGTTGACACTTTTAACTAAAATAGATTTTCTAGGGCGCAGTTGGCCAGCCCAGTATCCGCAACTCTGCAAATCCACTGTTTGATGGTGTTAACTGGACTCTTCGGGGTTAGTTTTGTAAAATGGGAGTGGCGTTTTTCCCCCACACAGCGTGTGGAAGGTTTTTTGGGCTTTGCCACCCATTATGTAAAAAGTCAGACCAGCACGCGTTTTCAATTAGTTAACTCAAGCTGTTCAGACCTCAGTTACCTAATTTTTTTTCGAGGGAAGCCAATGTACGGTATACATAAGATTCGATTCACAAGAATCGAACTTTTGAGTGAATAAATTAAAGAAGCTGCTTGAGATATTCTAATTTCGGCATACGCGCTTGGTATAAATACCATGCAGCTTGATTAACAGAAAGGTTGTTAAAGGTGATAGATAAGCGAGAGGGAGCTACGAGGTAAGCAGCTCCAGGTGTTATCCTGCGCTTGTGCTTAGGGAGCCCAAAGTTTACGTGGCAGAACTGCTGGTTTGACTCTCTAGTTTGTGAGTATTGCAAAGTGTATTTTTATTGAATGCTAATATATATTCCGTACAAGTAGTACGTATGCTTATTGCTGTAAAAGCAAATTCTATATGTGCAACGAGTTCAATAAAAATTGTTTCATGCATAAAACTGTGTTTGTATCAAATTCATTTAGAGGGCCACTTCAAATTATATACACCCAAGTCTGGGTAGAAGTGAGCTATTCTCTATACCTTCCTAAGATCTTCCATAGTCTCGCTAAGTTCCAAACCCCCATGTCCAGAGAGTTTGTCCTGAAAGTAAACAATAGGACCCGGGCTTACAATTTTCTCTTTACCGGAACCCTAGAGGTCTATGTACAATCGAATAGATTCTGTTCTTGAAATACCGGGTCGAAATTGGTTTCCCTGCGTACGCGATGTCAGCAAATAAGCGTTATTATTGTATTTTTTGTCGGCATCGTAGCGGCAAAACGTGACTCCCGATACGCCTTTCGAACAGCTACCGTATAGTATGTCTGAGTTGAATAACCCTATTCCGAGAACATTTATCCCGAAAGTAAACACTGGGGCGCGGGCTTCGAATTCCCTGTAAAAACGGTGATGTGATACTATCGAAATTGCAGGTTACTCCGCTGCCGTTCGTTAAACAAAAAACTAACTTATTGGGACAGTTGAGCGTTCCCCTCCCTTCTCGAATTTCCCCAACGTTCCATTTTTTGACATCCAATTCATAAGCTCCAGTTTATATCGTACATCAATAATTTTGCATGTTGCAATTGATTTTTAAGCTAAGGATTTACATTTTAGCGTAGATATTACAAAGAGCAAATATATTTTTTCGAAATTTAGACAGGATATATAAATGTTTGCAGTCAATATTTTCTATCTTTTATGAATACAAAACTACAAAACATCTTCACAATTTTATTTTTTAACGACACTTTTCTGCAAAATTTTTTTAAACATTCTCCCAAAAATTCAACCCTTTATTCGGCTGTCTTCAAAAGCGTAATATAAAAGAAGGATTTCTCAGTAATAACAAATTGGAGGAGTAAAGGTGATTGAGTGAATGTGATACAATTCATTATGTGGAAAATTGCATAAAAGTTTCACAAAATAAAAAAGAATAGTAAGAATTTTTGAGTCCTTACATAGCACTCAACAGCGATACAAATAACCCCCATGTAGAAATCAGCTTCCATTAAGAAAATAAGTTTTTTTATTAACTATATAGCTTCTACCGAAAATAAACATAATATTGTAAAATGTAAAGTTATTACTGATATATTTGGCAATGAAAAAATAACTATTAAAATTCTTCATTTCATAAGAAAAATTGATGGAAAAATCCATAAAATAATATAGATACTTTGCAACGAATATAAAAAAATTGAAATTGTTTATTTTTCATAAGAAAATTGATCGTATATCCGTTAAGAAAATAAAAATACACAAGTATTTCTTTCGGGCATAGATATCTCTATAAAGGCATGTGCTGTGGTAGGGATGAAACATCGAAATATGAGTAGTTCATGACGACTGCGATTTATGTAAGATTGCATTCGTATAATTGAGGATTTTGAGAAAATGGCGAATGTTGATGAAGAAAGAATGTGACGTTGCAAATCCCTCATGCAAATGGATATTTTACACAAAGTGTGATTATTATTGATAGTTTAAGCTTTCAGCGTAGACACTGTGAAGGACTTTCTTGTTACCTAATGCTTAGCTTAAAATATTCAACTCTCATCAAATTTAAGAACTACGCTCCCCTAAAATATCGTTATTTCTCATAAAAACAGTTTTTATTCGACGTTCTATTGGATGTCAAAACGGATATAAAGATATTTTTATTAATTTTTAAAAAAAATTGTTTTTCGCTGGGGCTCTAAGGTTTCTCTCCTCGTAGTCCCTTTTAACCGAACAATTAAGGTTTGCCAATCTAGTTTTATTTGAGACGATGCGCACCACTTTCTATCACGTCAAGCAAACTAATCAACTTAAGAACTGAGTGTGATAAAAATTACTTGCAAAGTCGTGGAATTTTTTCAATGGATATCTATTCACTGAGGTTAAGGATAAATTTATTTCTTTTCTGGAGATCAGAAATTTTCCCTGATATTATAATTCGTAATCATAATATATAATAGAAAATGTGTTTAATAGTCCCTTTACAAACCTTAGAGATATTCAAAACTGAATAAATTGTCTTTAGCCAAATCACAAATTCATATAATTATTCTCCAAGCTTAATCTCTTTTATCAGAGAGAAAACTACTTTCTTCAGGCTCGTTTATTTTATAATCTGACACAGTCCACTCTGCAAATGATAAAATATATGAGATATATTTCTCAAATCTAAACAATTAAAAGAAAAGCTCAGAATAAAATGAAAGACTTAGTAGTTCTTTCGCTAAATAAATTAATAACAATTAGATATAAATGTGTTTCATTTGATAAACATTGTGTGCGATGCTATAACTTTTGACATTCACAGAAGTTCAATTGTGTTTTTGCTGCAGCTGTGGTCACTTGAAAATAATGATTAATTCATCAAATTTTAAACATTTGGATGATAATTTTTTATGGAAAGTGTTAACCGTCAGTGGAGTCAGTGTTTCTAACTTTAAAAGAAAATCCCTAAATTATATTTCCAGGATTGCAGTTGTTGTCATACATATAGCCGCGATACACGTTGCAGGCTTGAATCTCGTTGTTACTACAAGAGTATTCCTAAAATCGTACTTTTCTTACTTCATTTTACATTTTCTAAGATTCGTCTTGTGGCACCATTTGTTTCGTAAAAGAAAAAAAAATTCTCATCTTTTGATACAGATTTATAAACTTCGGAAATTACTGAAAATTCGAAACAAAAAGGGTTCCTTGCTGATAAATATTACAATAGTAATCATAACATTTACGACACTTTTGATTTGCATTATATACATTTATTACCATGCAATTGTTGGAAATAGTGTTTTTTGGTCTTACAATCTAAAAATAGAAAATGCTACGCTGAATGATATCCTAATAGTGAATAGTATAATATTTTATTATATGAGCACTATGTTTGTTCCGGGTATTGTTTCACTCTCTCTCACTACGATTGAATACCGCTGCGGAGAGATATTAGATGCCTATAATGATCGTCTCAAAAGATTTCTCGAAAAGGATATTTCTGATTCTGAAATTTGTTTAATAAAACTATTTTTTAAGCTTACTGATATTTTGCAGGAATTACAGGAGCTTTTATCGGTTCCATTATTCTTGCTCATGGCCTGCAGCTTCTTTGACATGTTTTCCGGACTGTCATATGTACTTTTGCCCATACCTCCTACTATTGAGTCATTGCTGGATGTCGCAATCTATTCAATAATTGCCTTCTTTGCTATAATATCGCAGGGGATATGTGGATCGTTGATTCCCGAAAAGCTGGAGGCTATCAAAAAAACAGCACAAAAAGTAATGGAAAATTATAGAAGCCCATTCGAATCGAATGATATAGTGTTTTTTTACATCAAGAGAATGGAAAAGAAAAAAACCATTTATCTGAACGCTTACGGAATGTATGATTTTAAGCGAAGTTTCATTTTGAATGCATTTGGAGCTCTACTTACCTACAGTTTATTAATAATAAATCTGAAATGACAATGTTCGATGATTGGTCAAAAGTTAGAAGAAAATCCCTGCATTGGATAATATTTTAATTTAGAATAAAACACTTAGAATTATGCATATTTGAACAAACACCTATGATATGTAACAGATTTCAGGTTAGAGATTTGAAATATTTGCTCTTTATAAAATGCGAAATTTATTTCCCTAACGTAATAACACCTAATCTCTATCGAATGGAAACTTCAAAATTCATAAAATTGATTTTATAAGTTAAACATTTCCAGATTGAGGAGTTTTTGCATTGTTTAACTATAGAAAGCCGTTTAAGGGATAAAATATTCGAAAAAGGTTTCGTATACGAACCCAACTGTTATAATCTGTAAAAAGCTCAAGATTCAAGCCTTGATTCCTCTAAAGTCTCTATCAGAGTTACAATGAATGTTTATTTTCATATGTTGTGTATACTATGAGATTTTATTCTATCAACAGTTTTATGGAGCTTATATGGAAAATCGTAATTGATAATATTCCTGTGACATTATTCATCCTCCGATTTTATTTTTTTCTTTATTGTTAAAATTAGCACGATATTACGGACAAATATTTTTCGACTTGTAGTGGAAATGTTGCTAAAGTTTCAGTTTTATTATGTATCTCTAAATGAAGATATCTGTTATGACAGAGTTAATGCGGACTTGTTTGCAAGGCTTGTTCATATCCGAAATAAGCGATTACATCTTAAATGCGATAGCTCATAAGAATATTCTCCTCACGATTTACAATATTCATTGAACACACCGGATATTACTGAAATTCCATTTCCGTGACCTAGCTGAATACAGCTATATAGCTGAACTTTGTTACCCGGTTCCTGGGGATGTCAAGTTCATAACATTAGCCGTTTCCAAAGAATTTACACAGGCTACATTCGTCCCTCTGTTAAAACCAAACGGAGACGCTAAGGATTGTCAATTATATAGACCTATTTCTATTACCTCCTGCGTCGTGAAGGTTATGGAATGAATGGTCAATTATCGTCTATGATGGAGGGTAGAGTTCATTAATTAGCTTGAAGACAGACAATTAGTTTTGCATCCTAACAGGAGCACCCCTGATGCCTTGTTGTTCATTACCTGTGATGAGTGTTTTACTATAAGAGGGACAACTGTAGCAACATTCATTGTTTTTAAATGTTATAAATGTTTCTCCAAAACTAACTCTGAGGCAAATTCAGGGCAAATCACAGAATACTCAGTTTGTTTCCTGGCTATGCCATTTATTTGGAGTATAGTAATGTTCAGCTGACCTATCCGAAACACAGGAGGTTCAGATTAAATTAAAAAATCAGTGTAATAATTTTAAATTGATTTAAAAAACAATGTCTCAGAATAACTGAAAAAATTGCCATTCCACAAGGGCAATATTCTTGGTATACTACTAAATTACCCACTCTTAAGCGAAATTACCAATACCCAAATCCATAACACTATATAAGACTAAATAATAAAAAATCCCTTAGTTCACTAACGTAATCAGTAATTTCACGAATCGAAAATAAAATAAAAATAAAAATTGTAAAAACTATTTATTCTTTACTATACTTTCTACAGCGATTCAAATAACCAATATATAGTAATCAGCAATCCATTAATTTATTAAGTTTTTTTCATTACATATGTAGCGTCACATTTACAAAATAAACATAATCTAGTAAAATGTAATTGACAAGGATTGAAAGGGATTGGAATTGTTTTATTCATACGAAAATTGATGGAATATCGATTAAGATAATAAAATCTCACCAATATTTCTGTTGAGCATAGATTACTCAATGGAGTTATGTGCAGTGGTGGTGATGAAACGTCGGAAAACGATTAGTTCATGACGACTGCGATTTTTTTTAAAATTGCATTCGCATTATTGAGGATTTTTCTGAATTTTTGGAGAATGTTGATGAAGACGGAATGTGACTTTGCAAATGCCTTATGCAATGGATATTTTACACAAAGTGTGATTATTAATCACAGTTTGAACTTTCAACGCAGACATTATGAATGAATTTATTTTTACATATTGCTTTGATTAAAATATTGAACTCTCGTCATTTTTCAGAACAACGCTCACCTAAAATATCGTCATATCTCATAAAACCTATTTTCAATCGACGTCCTATTGGATGTCAAAACGGATATAGAGCTTTTTTTTAAGCAATTGGTATCTCAGGGCTCTAATGTGTCTCCCAT
This sequence comes from Dolomedes plantarius, assembly GCA_907164885.2. Lineage (NCBI taxonomy): Eukaryota > Metazoa > Arthropoda > Arachnida > Araneae > Dolomedidae > Dolomedes > Dolomedes plantarius. The sequence continues at coordinate 192,408,066 of OU015490.1, read as the reverse complement.
CGCATTTTCTCTTAACTCAAGAGTAAATGTTTGCCAACAAAGTTTTATTTGAGGCGATTCACACCACGTTAAACCGCGTCCAGCAAATTAACCAACATCAGTACTCAGTTTGTTTAAAATTACTTACAAAATAGAAAGTACGTGGAGAAAGTACGTGTAGAAGTTGTGGAGGGCAAGGCCATAAGGCCACAGAGTGTCAGCAAGAACAGAGGTGTGTGAACTGTAGAAGATAGAATGAGATAAACAAAAAAAGTTACGAGTTAAATCATTTGCCCACCGATAGGAGGTGCCCCAGATTTTGCGCCGAGGTGGAGCGGTTAAAAGTACAAACAAATTATGCCTAGTTCACTTGGCAAGGAAATCAAGCTTGTCCACTTAAATTTGAACAAGTCACACACGGCATCATCTCAGTTTTCGAAAGACTTTGAATAATTTAATTGGGACGTTGCTTCGGTTAACGAACCGTATTGTATGAGGATTGGTGAAGTAATGAAAGTGGCTGGACTGACAGGTGATTTTGGTAAAATTCACTCGGAAAATGATGCGAAAGCGGTACTGTTATTCAGTAATAGAATAGAACCCGTAGTAGTACTTAATTCAGATCATGTTGTTGCAGCAAGATGTAGTTTTAAGAATAATCATTTTATTATAATTACTGCCTATATACCACCAGCAACGAGTGATTATATCGATAGAGGGGAGTCCCAGATTAACCAGATTGAAAGGCTAATTACAGAGTTCAGCAGAGAGAAGAATATAATACTGGGGGACTTAAACGCTAAATCCACGATTTGGGGCCAGCGGCCAACGGATGCTAGGGGTGCAAAATTACTGGAAATGATTATGGCAAACAATGGGATCATATACAACGATCCGGAGAGCCAGCCTATCTATTGTGGGCCGTTCGGCTTGGTTTGGATTGATCTAACAGTAACATTTGGGATTGAAGAGGAGATTGTATTAGATTGGAAGGTTGACGATAATAATACTTTAACGGATCATAATGCCATCACATTCAAGATAAATTGGCAACAAAGTGGAAGAGAATACGAACAGAGGAAGAAATGGGACATTAGCAATATTAGTTTGATTGATTTCAGAATTGGATTAAAGGAAAAGATCAAAAAATGGAAACGGGAACTAACAAGCAAAGGAATAAGGGAGTGCGTGGAAGAATTGCATAAAGATTTAGAGGATCTATGCATTAGGCATAGGAGAAGGGGTGGAAGGAAAAAGAAAGGTACGTACTGGTGGAATACGGAAATAACTATAACCAGAAGTAAAGTCAGAGCAATGAGGAGAAGGGCTCAGAAGGAAAGAGATGAATATAAAAGGAGAGAGTTAGAGCAGAAATAGAAGCAAGAAAGAGCCTGGTATAGAAAAGAAATTTTAGTGGCGAAAAGAACGAAGTTTAATGAATTCTTAGAAAGAGTTACAGCATCCTTAGAGTAACTTAACCTTAACGATATTTTTGGAGGTGTATATAGTATTATAAAGGATAAAAGCAAACAAAGAGCAATTATGCAAGGAATAGTTGATCTTAACAACGTGATAAGGTATAAAGAGGTGGAAATAGATATGATACTGGCAAAACAGCATTTTAAGATGGAGAGCGAAGGGATTAATATTGAAGAGGCTGAAGAAGATGTAATGCAGGAGATCGAGCATGTAGAGGTGGAAAAAGTATTGGGAGATATGAACCGAGCCAGAGCACCTGGTTTTGATGGGTTCGAGCTAAGTATCATAGAAGAAATATATTACGCGGATAAACAGTATATGTTAGATCTTTACAATAAATGTTGGAGGGAGAAGGAGTTTCCCGAGGAATGGAAAAAAACATTGGTAGTGTACTTCCCAAAGGAAGGTAAAGATCTTTAAGTTCCATAATCTTATAGGCCCATATGTCTTTTACCAATTATTGGTAAAGTACTGGACAAAATTATGACAAATAGGCTGGTGGAATACTTGGAGACGAATAATATAATTTCTGAACGGGAATATGGGTTCAGGCGAAATAAAAGTACAATCGACGCACTGAAGAATGTGATAAATAGAATAAAGATTAATAAGAGGAACAAGAGGCACACGTGTATAATAACGTTAGATATAAGCAGCGCGTTTAATTCAGTAAGAATACAAAGAATAAAAGAAGAGTTGGAAAAATTGAACATGGACGGTACCCTGAGAACTATGATCTTAAAGTATTTGACGAATGGGAGCGTGATTTTAAAGAATGGTGATGAGTGGAAATACAATATAGGGGTCCCCCAGGGGTCTTCTCTGGGCCCCATTTTATGGCTGTTGATAGTAAATGAGATTTTAAATAATGAAGGAGAACATGATGTTAAAATACAGGCATTTGTGGATTATATTATAATAATACTTAGCAGCCCAGTCATTTATAGATTTTCAGAAATAGCTAAAGACATATTATAAAAAAGTGCCCGATGGGCAAGTAAAAATAAATTGGAGTTTAATTACGAGAAGTCACAATATATGATCATACCATTTAGGGGCGAAGTCACGAGGAGGCCGACAATCAAGATCAGAGATAAACAAATTAAGTATGATAAAGAAATAAAATACTTGGGTATTTACTTTGACGAAAAACCTTAACTTTATTAATCATATAAATAAGACGAAAGAGAAAACGTTAAAACTATTTTATGGTTTGAATAGAGTCTAGAAAAGAACTTGGGGACTAAAATCAGTGAATATAAAAGAGTTGTATAATAGAGCTATAGAAAAAATATTACTATATGGCATACAGTCGTGGTATACGAATACAACGGTAATGGATAATAAATTAAAACAAGCACAGCGGACATTTTTACTGGTAATAACTAAAAGTTACAAGACAGTGTCCACGGATGCGTTGGCGGTTATGGCGGGTTGCATGCCGCTTGATATAAGGGCCAAAATGGAGGTGGATATATATAGAATACATAATGAAGGAGAGGAAATAATCCTGGAAGGGGAGATCTATAATATAAGAAATTGTGAAACTAAACTTAAGACTATAAGAAGAATTAGAGAATTGAAGAAATATAGTTGGACTTACCATCAAAAACCAAGAACAGACGTTTGATATTACACAGATGGGTCCAAACTAAATAACTAAGTAGGTGCGGCCTGTATCAGGTATAAAGGAAACACTAAAGAAGAAAGCCTGAGGAGGAGGATATCGGATTGTGCATCTTTATACAGTGCCGCATTGACACCTATAGATATGGCGATTGAGAATGCGATTGAAAGGGGAATATCGAGATTCGACTTATATAGCGACTCTATGAGTTCGCTGCAGGCATTGAATACATATGAATATAAAGGTGAAATGGTGGAAGATATAAAACGAAAGTTAAAGAGACATTATTTAGAGGTTTTCCTACATTGGGTCAAGGCACATGTGGGAAACAAAGAAAATGAAGAAGTTGATGAGGAAGCAAAAAAGGTTACCTCAATGAGTCTAATAGTTGGTTCGTACAAATTGACCAAACAACAAATGAAAAGGAGACTTAAGAACTACTATATGAAAACTTGGCAGCAGAGGTGAAGGAGAGCGATGTGGGGAGGCCGGTATTTCGTGTCTTTCCTAAGGTTAGTTGTACGAGAATATCGGATAACTTTTATATAAATCAAGCAATTACTCAACACGGTAGTATTGGGGCATATCAAAAGAGGTTTCATGGGAAGTCGGATCTATGTAGCTGCGGAAAAGAACAGCGATCGAACATTGCTTATTTTATTGTGGGTTATGGAATAATGAACGCAAAAAATTACCATCGGGTATAAGGAATTGGCCTGCACACCGTTTCTATCATGACTTTTATTGTAGAGCGTTTATAAAAGGGATCATGAGAGACCTCATGGTTCAGCATCTTCCTTTGTTATGAAACGTGGCCTAGTTCGACTTTCTTTATAGTATTTTTTATTTTCGTCCCTGTGTATAATCGTACTATGTTTGCTTTGTAAATGTTTAATTCAATAGTAAGTGTAATTGTATTTGAAATGTCCAATTATATGTAAAATTGTAAGAGTGAATGTTATTGTATTGAAACTGCATCTTAAATGTTATATTGTAAGTAAATAATGTAAATCGTAATTTTAAATTGCAATATGCTTATAGCGAAATGGTTAATTTACTTGTCAGTGTAATAGTAATTGGAATTGCTCCTAAAATGTAAAATTGTTAGTATATAATATAAAATGTAATTGTAAATTGTAATATGTGTGTAGTGTAATTGTTAAATGCAATAGTAAGTGCATTGGAGGCATATGAGCAAAATAATGTTTGAAATTAATCAAAAAAAAAGAATGATTTAATTACTTTAGAAGAAATAATTATTATAAAAATGTTTACCAGTAAACCTGTTTGTTAATCGTTTGTAATACAATTTTATTATGTATGTAATGTAATTGTTTAATGCAATAGTAAGCGTAATTATGTTTGAAATAGCATCTTAAATGTAAAATTGTAAGAGTTAGGTAATTGTATTGAAATGTTACCTTGAATGTAATTTGTGAGTATGCAATGTAAATCGTAATTTAAAATTGCATTGTATCCATAATGTAGTGGTAAATGTAATTGTAATTGAAATGGTAATTGAAATTGCATCAAAAATGTAAAATTGTTAGTATATAATGTAAATTGAAATTGTAAATCGTAATATGTTATTAATGCAATGGTAAATGTAATAGCAACAGTAAGAGTAATTGAAAGAGCACCGTGAATGTAAAATTGTATGGATATAATGTAAACTGCAATTGTAAATTGTAATATGTTCACAAGTGACTTTAAATATGCCGTATAACCTTATTGCTGTGGTCGGCGGAACCTTTAGAATTACTTACCATATAGTACAATATTTTGCTGGGATAGCAGTTTATTGAGGTTTAAGATAAATTTGTTACTTTTCTGGAGATCAGAAATTTATACTGATATTGCAATTCGTTTTCAATAGTCCCTTTAGAAACATAAGGGATACTTAAATCTTCATAAATTGCAATTAGCGACATCACAAATTTATGTAATTATTTTCCAAGCTTAATCCTTTTTCATTGAAAGAAAACTGTGTTTTTCAACCACGTTTATTTTATAGTATGACTCTTTCTACTTTGAAAATAATAGACTATATGAGATATATTCCTTAAAAATAAACTGTATTTAAAGTAGATTATTAAATAAAATACTAACAAGTTCTCTAGCAAAGTAGTTTAATAAGAATTTGATATAAATGTGTTTCTTTTATAAACATTGTTTTCGATGCTATAACTTTTGGCATTCATAGAAGTTCAATTGTGTTGCTGCAACTGTTGTGACTTAAAAAAATGAATAATTTATCAAATTTTAAACATTTAGATCATAATTTTTTGTGGAAAGTGTTAACCGTTAGTGGAGTAAGTGTCTCTAATACCACAAGGAAATCTCTAAATTATATTTCCAGGATTACTGTTGTAGTTGTACATATAGCCGCGATACACGTTGCATGCTTGACTACCGTTGTATTTACAAAACAATTCGTTAAAGCAGACTTTGCATATTTTATTTTAGATTTACTAGCATTCTTCTTGTGGCACCATTTATTTCGTAAGAGAAAACAAATTTCCGTTCTTGTGACACAGATTTATAAACATCGAAATTTATTGAATATTCGAAGCAAAAAGGCTTCCTTGCTGATAAATATTAAAATACTAATTATAACTTTTACAACAATTTTGAGTAGTATAACATACATCTATATTAAGGCATTTGTTGAAAATAATATGTTTTGGTGTTATTATCTAAAAATAGAAAACGCTACTTTGAGTTATCTCCTGAAAGTGAATGGCATAATATTTTACTACGTAATTAATCTCTTCATTCCGGGTATTGTTTCACTCTCTCTCACTACGATTGAATATCGCTGCGGAGAGATATTAGATGGGTATAATGATCGTCTCAAAAAATTGATCGAAAGGATATTTCTGTTTCTGCAGTTTGTTTAATAAAACAATTTTTTCAGCTTACTAATATTTTGCAGGAATTACAGGAGCTTTTATCGGTTCCATTATTCATTCTCATGGCCTGCAGATTTTTTGACTTATTTCTGGGGCATTTACACGTAATTTTGCCCATACCTTCCACCGTTGAATCATTGCTGGATATCGTGGGTTTTTCAATAAAAGCCTTCTTTGCTATAATATCGCAGGAGATATATGGATCATTGATTCCTGAAAAGCAAGAGGCTATCAAAATTCCAGAAAAAATCCTGGAAATTTCCAGAAAAAATCCTGGAAATTCGAATTTGCTTCTAAAAATTTCCAGAGAAAATCCTGGAAATTTTCAGAAGCCCATTCGAAACGAACGACATAGTGTTGTTTTACTTCAATAGAATGGAAAAGAAAAAAATCATTTATCTGAATGCTTACGGCATGTATAATTTTAAGCGAAGTTTCATTTTGAATGCATTTGGAGCTATATTTACCTACAGTTTATTAATAATATATCTGAAATGAAAATGTTGGATGACTGGTCAAGTTTTGGAACAAATATAAAAGACTAAAAAACATGAATCAATTTAATACTTTTTTCATGTGTCAAAGATTTAACTTAGAAAAACTTAGAAAACCCTCAATTGGTTAATGTTTTAGATTGGAAATAAACTATAAGAATAATGCATTTTTGAATAAGCACATACGATACGTAACATATTACAGTATGCAGATTTGAAACATTTGCTCATTTTAAAATGCGAAATATAATAGCACTTGCAACAAATCATAACTGTAGTAAACATTGTTGTATCCTCCTTTGAAGTTTGCGTTTGGAGAAGCTATATTGATATCAAATGAAGTTAAGAAAATTCAAAATATTTCTTTAATACATTAAGCAAGTTGTGTACATAGAAGCTTTTGCTCAAAGGCGAATCATACAATTTCGTCTTAAATGCGATAGCTGATAAGAATATTCCTTCTCACGATTTGTAATATGCATTGAACACACCTGATATTACTGACACTCAGTTTTCCTCGACCGAGATGAATACATTTATAGCCGAACTTGTCTGATGTCTGTCATTAATAGAGAGACCAATATGTATTTTTACAGATTCCTTTGCGGCTCTCCAAGTACTTCACCAAGACAAACTTTTTCGTATTCCTGAAATCAAAGACATTCCACTGAGTTAAAGGGACAAAGATATCACCTTTCAGTGGGTTCCCGCACATTGTGGAGTCCGCGAGAAAGAGATTACGGACAAATTAGCTAATCTGTCCTCAAAAATGCGTCCAGGGCCATGTGCCAAAATCACCCTTTCCACATGATTAAATAAAGCCAAGATTGAAGCAAGAGATCTTTGGTGATCGTCTTGGAAAAAGGCTGAAAATGACAGTTACCTGTTTTGGTTTCAGAAAGGACAGAACCACCTTACTTACTTCAAAAAGATTTCTAGAATGCAAATTTTAGAGCCTGAGCTAGAACCGACCATATACTTACCCTAGCCTATCTAAACCGCTTTCACCTCGTGGATTCAGGCATATGGTCTTGTTTGTCAGATGGAGAACGAAACATTAAAACACATCTTGTTCCACTGCACTGGACTGAACTTTTATCGGACGTTACTCACAAAAATGTGTATTTCATTGGATATAGTTCATATGTTGTCAAAAAATTTTTTATACTCTTCCTTTTAATGTTTTAGAAGACACCGCGAAATCATCGCTGATATTGAAACGTCATTGCATTTCTGAGTTTGCATACCAGCCAACTGTTAGTTGGGTCAACTGTTATTGGGTATCAACTGTTATTGAGTATCAACTGTTAGTTGGGTCAACAGTAAGGCCGTCCGCACACGGAGCGACTCAAAGGAAACTCAACTGGTTAGCGACTGAAATTGCTTATCGGTTGCAAACTCGTTAGTGATGCGGCTCCGCACATGGGCCGACTCAAAAGTGATTCAAATCAATAGTTTGTGACCTGTCATGGAAGGTAGAACATCATTATTCCGGGCATTATTTTTAGTTAAATTATTATCAGAAATTAATTTATTTTAAAAAATCGTCACAATAGATTGTCTTTGATCAATCGTTTAAAAATGGACTGTATATATGGGCGCACATATTCCATGCAACAAAAAACGTTAGAATTTCATTTCATAGCTAGGCAGAAGTCACGTGACTCGTGTACGTCATTTGGCAGCTTGCAAAAGAGCGGCTGTAACATAGATTGTGTAATAACACGCACAACACAAGATAAACTGGCGACTGAAGTTGCTAGCGACTCGACACGTTGAGTTGCCTGCGACTTATTACAAACGCGTTGCTTACGGGTTTGTAACCAGTTGCGCCGTGTGCGTGGCTCCATTCAATTACATAGGTTACAACTCGTCACGGACTGGTTTGTGATTGGAGTTGGTTATCAGTTTCTTTTGAGTTGCTCCGTGTGCGGACCGCCTAAAACTCAAACAGTCTCAAAGGCTTGACATTATGCTTTTAAGCTAATTTCTTTTCTTTTAATGTGGAAGAACTTGTCGTGAGAGGTTCCTGTCTTGTTACTCACCACAAAGTCTTGCTGGCTACTTTATTAAGGAAGCACCCTTTAGGTTTTTAGCAAATTTTTTACAAATGGGAATTCAGCTCTTGTAAATGATTTACCTTGTATTACTTTATATTATTGATAGTATTTAACCATTAAAAATTTATATAAAAATTGCATGTTTGGATATGCTTTTTATATAATTTATTTGAAAACTACAAAACAGACTGCATTTCATAAATCCAAAAAATTCTATATAAAAAATTTTAATGTACAAATAAATTACATTTATAAATTTTTAAATTAAGGATTTAAATTTATATTTTTGTAAATGACACTGGTGTATTTAAGCATTTTATAACTTTGTTATGTTTTTTATTAGATATTATTTCACGAATTATTATACAGATTATAGTTATTATACAGAAATTGCACATTATATTATTGATGACAACAATCATACGAACTCGAATGACATTTTAAGACAACAGTAGACAAAGCTCATAACGATATTTATGGAAAAACTGTAACTAAGTTTACATTTGACTACCAAAATCTACTACTGAAAGACATGAGAAAAAAAAAGATTTTCAGATCGAAATAAGAATTGTGGCTTTTCATAACTAATGAAATACTTAGTTCCATTACACCCGCTAAGTAAACTTCGTAGATCGCTTTTCGCGCTACGCAGTACCAAAGTTGAGTTGTAGAGTGCTTCAACGACAAAAATAAAACGAATTGGTTTTACAGAAAATTATTGGGGATACAATTATTTTCATTTGTTGGTAAAAAGGTTCTTACATTTGGAAATTGGCTATAAGCGTTTATTTAAGTTTAGTTCCAACGATTATTTCTTTGGCTCTGAGAAAACGACATACGGACGACTTTTTATGAATATTGGCCGCAGTCGAGAAAACGCTCTTTTGCAATTGTTTGCTCAACAATACTCATTTGAAGTTGGGACGACAACATTTTATAATTGCTGGCCAAACATAAACATTTTGCAGTTGGCTCATATTTGTTTATAGAAGTTTTGCCAACGGTAACAATTTCCCAACGATGTAATGAATCCCAATACATGACCCGTTATCCAGACTCTTTTATTCAAAATTAAAAGAAAGAAGAAACATCCGACTCTTTCCAAAAGAGTCTGATGAGTACTCAGCAATGGCCAAGGAAACGTCATCGACAGAGGCTGTTTCAGAATTCTTCAAAATCTGAAACTGAAACAACAGAATAAAAAAAATTGTAATGATTACAGTCCTCTATAAGAATAAAAAGAAGATAATATAAATGAAAAGCACACATGTGATGGCAGAGATGTCAAGATTAGGCTAATATATAAAGCTTAAGAAAGTTCATTAGATCCAGAAGGAGGGAAGACTCTTTTCATTCCTCTAAGCAACTGTTATCAAGCGTGATTGTCCAGAACAGTTTTATCTACACACTAACAAAAATATTTCTGTTAAAGACATCAACACCACCAGGCTAGAGCGGCTCAGCATTATTAGAGCCACAGAACATTCGAAAATAAGACATAAGAATAAGAGACATTTTCTATGAAGGTACTTAAGGTTTCTAAAAGGTACTAAAGGTAACAAGTGAATCTCAACATTTTGATGTCTACGTCCTCTCTCCCCCCCCCCGTCTTTTAGATGACCTTCACACACTACGCCCCCCCCCAGGCTAAAAAAATATTAGTAATGATAATACAGGGTTCCCACCTATATCCATTACACCCCCTTTAACTTCTAAACTGTGACAGCTTGGGCCATAAAGTTGGTGTCTAGGTATAGTAAAAACGCTATGCGGTATTCGATGAGACAACTTACAACGCCATCTATCGGAAAATTTTGGAATTAGCGTTTTTATCTCAAAAACGGTACGAGAAACAGGAAAAAAAGTCAATTACAAAGTAGCTCAGCATTATTAATTTAGTAATAAAAGACACCTTGCGCCCATTAATACTTAAAACAGAATGTATGAAATGAGCATTGTTGTGGTCACCATTTCAAAAATTGCCATGTTATAAAGATTGGAAGAAAGAAACTGAGACACTTTCCTATCTTCAGGATCATTTATTTATGTTGCTGAAAATGTTCTCCATTAGCCACTACACACATTTGCACTCTTGACTGGATTTCTCGCTGCACATTGTGCAACATGGCAGGTGTTACGGAGGCACAAGCATCAGTAATGCGTCGTCGAAGATCCTGCAATGTTGGCGGAGGAGTCGCATATACCTGCCCTTTTATGTGTCTCCATAAGAAGTCCAAAGGGGTCAAGTCGGGTGAGCGCGGGGGCCACTCTACGAAACCACCGTACCCGATGACCTGATTCTCGAATGTCTCCATTAGGTACTGCTTAACCTTTGATGTCTTATGCAAAGGGGCGCCGTCATGTTGGAACCATACATTTAGTTGGTGCAACTGTAGATTCTCCACAAAGTCGGTTATTACATCCTACAGATGCCCCAAGTACCGTTGTCCCGTTAACGTTCCCTCGTAAAATACTGGTCAAGTGAGCCTATCAGGAAAAATTCCGCACCAAACATTTACCTACCAGTGTACTTGATGTCGAATTGCGACAGCATATTGTGACGGGGGACTTTATTGGGGAAAGTTCTCATTAATTAATTAATTATTAATGTAAATATAAAAGATATCAATATATTCCATATAATCAACATAAACCCCCTTTCGTATGGTGTTAGTACATCGATTAATTCATTGTGACATTCACACTATCACTCTGAGTTCAATTTATAAATTTATTTATTAAACATTAAACAAATAGATATACACTTATTATATTTCATAATAATCATCACACTTACTTACTATGAATATATTTGACACACTCAATTGATAATTATCATTCCAATAAATACATTTAATACACACAATTGATTATTAATTATCATCATTCTTACTACGTTGCGCGCACTATCGTCCTACATATACTTAATTATTATTTAATAATACGTCAATATCTATCAATACCCGAGTTATCACTAATTAATGAGGACAAGGCAGCATGGCTTATGACAAATTGGGAAATAACAGGCATTTCCTCCGTTTGATGTTTCGTCGGGCAGTGGAGTAAATTTTTCATCTGGCAGTAGTATCATGGTCTTTGGCATCTCAATGGTTGATTCCTGGGGCGGCGGCTGTGGTTGACGCTTCGATATCTTCTTCAGCACTCTCGATCTATCACTCATCTATCTTCGTCTGTCTCTTCCACTTTAAATGGCACTATCGCCTATCATCTCAGCTCTCAGTATCATTTTTAATACTTTTCTATATTTGCTATTTAGTGTCTACAGCCATCCTTTGCTAAGCTGAACTCGTCGACTAACTTCGCTTATATTCTGTAGAATCATCTAATAAAACCAGCCTCATTACGTCAGTCCATCTCTATCAACCGTCAGTTCATTTCTATGTGTAAAAGAAGACTCCTTCTCTCATCTTTTACTCACTATTTCTTCCTTTACTTAATTTTTCCGTTCCGCCCACTTTTTCTCCATTGGTGTCTCCATTCCTTTTCTAAGAACATCCACACGCATTCATTCGCTTGGGTTTTTAACTGTAAATTCCTTAGTGACCATTCCAAGTTAGTGGCGTAGCTATCCTCGTGACCCCTGTTTCATCGTTCCCACGGATCGGGACCCTTTTACAACCTGGCTCGGGGCTGAAAGCTCCTGTGTGTGGTCCATTTTATTACGGCCATAACCTTTCTACCCTCTTATACTTTTATTGCTAGTCTTTTTTCCTTCCTTGCCCTGTTTCTTTCTTATATTGTGCAATTATCTTCATTCGTCCCGTAACTTTCAACTCTCCTGCACTTGGCCTTGACGCTATTGTCATATTCCTATGACACATATCTCGGATTTTCCATCGACCTGTTGGAAAATGAAGAAAATTTAATAATTGATCCTGCTGAAAGTTTGGAATCTGAGAAAGAGGACTGTGTAAATGGAGAAACATTGCAAAGTCGTAGTCGAAGAGTGACTAAAATACCTTCCCATCTACAGGAATATGTTTTATTGGCAGAGCATGATGTCCCTGACTCATATGCCTCAGTAATGCAATCCAGTGATGCTGAAAGATGGAAGCAAGCAATGGTAGGAAGAAATGGCCTCACTGAATGAAAATCACACTTGGGATCTTTTATATTTGCCCATAGACAAGAAAGTGATTGCCAACAAATGGGTTCTCCGAATTAAAACTAAAGGTGGTGGATCTATTGATCGTTTCAAAGCGACACTTATGGCAAAAGGATTTTCACAAAAGCCAGGCATCGTCTATGATGAAACCTTCAGTCCTGTTGCACGATATGACACCGTTAAAATGCTGTTAAGTGTTGCTGCATCTGAAAATCTGCAGGTTCTACAGTTTGATGTGAAAACTGCTTTCTTGTATGGTGAATTACAGAAAGAGGTTTTTAAGAAGCAACCAGAAAGTCTTGACGATAAATCTGGTAGAATGTGCAGATTAAACAGAAGTCTTTATGGTTTGAAACAAGCTCCACGATGCTGGAACAGAAGATTTGTTAACTTCATAGAGAAACAAGGTATGAAATGCAGTAACTCAGAACCCTGTTTATTTGTTCGGACAAATAGTGAAAAGAAATTATTCATTGTTATCCCATTGCCTGCTAGTGTTGCGTTTTCGCAACATTAATTTAATATTTTCTTTAAATATAAATATTATTAATTTTGTGTAAACAAATTGAGACTATGTTAAAAAAAAAGTCTTGAAATGTTGTGATAAATTACACAGGCCAGTGAAATGTGACTTTTTGAAAACTTTTTTAACGTTAACAGCTGATTCTTATGTAACTTTTAGCGCTGAATCCGTATCTGAACTCAGTTTTTTTTCTATCATCCACAGTTTCGCCACAATGTCACTTCATCGGAAACTAGAAAATTAGCCGAACATGCCATAGAAAATAAAAATAAATAAATGTTACCATATGAATAAATTCTTATTCAAGTATAAACATTAAAATACCTTTTTATTACATAGGTTTTATGTGTTCATTGGCTTATATTTCCTTTCCCTCTTCTCCTTAAAACTCCTGATATTGCTTTTTCACATGTGAATCGCTTGCTCAAATTCTCGGTGAAGTGACCAACAGTAATTTCCCATCATATTGGTATTGATGGGATTAATTTTCCCTGATATCGTCTATCCATCAATTTAATATCCATCAATTTGATGAAACCGCTCACCTTGCTCCTCACTGTCATCACCCAAATTATCCGGGGAAAAAATAAAGGTTGCTGTTCAATAAGTGAATCTTGAGGCTCATCAAACAGCCTAACTTTTTGAACTTTTCCAGCATGTTTGCTACAATATAAATATAATGTGGGTCCTTTTTGTTGCCCAAGAACTTGGTCACAATCTGCTTGAATGATACCCAAGCCTCCCTCTCTTTTAAAGTCAATTTCTGATTCAAAGGTGGGATCGAACATCATTTTTCGGATGTCAGGCCCAAGAAACACGCCTTCTTCTGATTTTGCTTCTGATAGATGAGGAAACTTCTCTCAGAGATACTTGAAACTTTCTCCATCTTTGGGTAAGGCTTTCACAAACTGTTTCATTAGGCCTAATTTGATGTCTAGAGGTGGTAGCAAAATGTTTTCCGGGTCCACGAGGTTCTTGCGCAGAATGTTCTTCTTTCCAGGCTTTAAAGATATTTTTGCAGGCCAGATTTTTCTGGATCAATGTTGATCCCTTGCCCTACAGTCCTATTCACATAAGAAACATGGGAATGTGGTAAAGCCACATTGCTGGCGGTTAGCTTAAGACATTGAATTCGTTTAAAATGTCATTTCTTTAAATATTGAGTGCTGAAATGTGAAAAAATGATGGGTGATACGGATTTTTTAATGTCATGTTTGGTTTCAGCACACTAAAAACCACAAGAATAAGGCAAATTTATTTTAAAAGTTTTTCATCGTTGGCCTGTGTTATTAAAATGAATTTGTTTTTATAATTTAATAGTTAAATCTTTCAACAAATGTCACTGAATTTTAACTGCTGATATTTATCAATTTTGATGAATTTTCATAGATTGCAGCAAATGAGCAGTTTCAAAAGCAGCATTGAAACAGAAATCTTGATCTCTTTTAAATTAAATGGCGACATCAAGTAAGCTTGTTTCTTTTACTATTTCTCTGTAATTATTGGTTATAAAAAATGTTGCGAAAACGCAACACTGTTATGATCCAGTATATAATATATCTAATGTGCTCATAATGTTGTTTTTAAAGGATCCTTTTTATATTTTATATCCATTTAGACAAAGACGATGTCTGACCATCGATGAAGCTTTAGAATACTTAAATGAATTGGAAGAGGGGGATTTATCTGATATTTTATTAGAAATTGAGGATGAAGCTCATCAATGTGATCTAGCTACCATTCCACCAGACCCAGATGTAGTCACAGATGATGAAGATTTAGAAGATGATCTGTCGCATGATAATATACTGATTCCAAAGGATGTTTTCGGTGAAATTGAACTTCATGATAGTAATTCGCATTTTTAAATAATAGTAGAAAAAAGTAGAAAATCCTCCAAAAGTAAAATTTCTTGGAAAAAGTCCTCTCCAACTTACAATTTGAAGCCCGTTTTATAATGAAGAAGAAAAAATAAGAGATTATATCAGGTGATTTGTCCAATCTTCAACCTATTGATGTGTTCTTAAAATTCTATTATGAAACACTTTTGGAGCATATTGTAGCAGAAACTGTAAAATTTACTCAGAATAACAGGTTAAAAACTTAAATTGACTGTTCCTACTCTCAAGCGTTTTATTGGCATTCTGCTTTTTACAGGTTATTCTAAATTACCACAAGAACAGTTATATTGGTCGGTTGCTGAGGGCGTCCGCTGTCCTATTAGACATACCATGAATCGGGCAACGTATTTGTCCATAAAACAAAATATACATTTGGCTGATAATACTTCGTTGGATAAAAGTGATAAATTAGCTAAAGTTAGACCTATTTCAATATTTTAAATGAAAATTTTATGAAGTTTGATGTTTTTACTACTAATCTCTCAATTGATGAGATGATCCTATACTTCGGAAAGCATTCAATTAAAATGTTTCTGAAGGAGAAACCAGTCCGATTTGGCTACAAAGTATGGTGATTATATTCTTCAAGTGGTTACTTATATCAATTTGATATTTTTACGAAAAATCTGCAAGAAAAATCATATATTGGACTAAGTGCAGATATCGTAATTAAGCTTTTAAGAGTTTTTAAAAATCCATGTAATTATGTGGTATACTTTAATAATTTTTTTACCTCCCATAATCTTATACCTGAACTTTGTAGTATGAAATTTTGTGCAACCGTAACAATTAGAGATAATAGAACTGGGAATCGCCCTCTAATGTCTGTGAAGGATATGAAGAAAACAGAACGTGGAACAAATGACATGGCATTTGATAGAAAAAAATTATTTCTATTACAAGGTGGAACGATAATTCTGTAGTCACTATATCTAGTAATTGGGATTTTATTGACCCTCCAACATTTACCATTCTAGGAAGGAGAAAAAGAGCATTTATGTAAAACAACCACAGTTAATAGCTAATTATAATTCTCATATGGGTGAAGTTGATCTCCAAGATAATTTCATTGCTTCTTACCGGGTACAAATTAAAGGCATAAAATGGTGGAGGCCAATTTTCACTAATTTCATCGACGTAGCAAGTGTGAATGCATGGAAACTGTATCGATTGTGCACTGATCCTTCAAAAAGTTTATTAGATTTCCAAAGATCCCTGATAATTTCTTTACTTAAAACACCAACAATCGATGATACAACCAAAGAAGAAAGCCATGAATCGCTAGAAAAATTCTAAAATCCAGGACGTCCATCATATATGAAAAATTAATTTTTGAACAAAATGAAGCAAGATTGCACCAATCACATAACTGAGAGAAATCCTGAAAATAAAAGGAGACGTTGCAAACAATGATGTAACAATTTGTAACAAATGCTCAGTCCCACTTCATGCTAAATGTTTCAAACCCTTTCATACTCACGGAAATAAAATATACCGCTTTCTGCCAGTGTTGCGTTTTCGCAACATTTTGTAAATCACAAGGAAATAAATATATTTTTTGGAAAATGGTTTAATTCCTTTAGTTATACAATTATAATCATAAGAAATTGATTTTGTCTATTTTTGTCTACGTTAAGTGTGTACGGCAGGTAATGGATTATATATGTTTATGACGGTCTTGTTGCTGGAACTGATGAAAGTGAGATTTCATCATTTGTGATCAAACTGAAAGATGAATTTTAAGTGACAATTGAGTCATTGGACTGTACTATACTATTATACTATACTATACTATACTGTACTATACTATACTATCTCTTGAATGAGCAAAAACAGACAAGTGTTGTTCTGTCTACAACAGAGGTAGAATATGTGGCTGCTAGTGAAGGTGCAAAGGAGATAATTTGGCTCCACAGACTGCTAAATGGGCTTTTAGCAGTATAAAATCAACCAGCCTTGTTTGTTGACAATGCAAGTGCCATAAAACTAGACAAAAACCCAGAATTTCACAAGAGATCTAAGCACATAGATGTGAGGTATCACTTTGTACGAGAAAAATATATAGAGGGGTTGTTTGATATCAAACACATTGAAAGTGAATGTCAGATTGCTGACATTCTTACAAAACCACTGCCTCGTATCCAATTCCAGAAGTTGCGTGCAGAACTTGGACTCAGGTGTTCGAGTCATGTTTGAAGTGGAATGTTAAAAAATATCCTTCAACCATGAAACTTTAACCTGAACTGTTTTGTTTTAGACTGTAACCATTAACTGTGTTTTGTGTTCTTGTTCAGTCAGTAGCTGTAACGTTTTGTAGTATGTGTGTGCTTTGCACAAGCTTTGTATTTTTTGACGTTAATATATAATAAAGTTTTTCCTTTTCTAATAAATGTAGTTTTCGTAATCTGCTAACCTAGTTTTAACAAATGTAAGTAATTTGTAAAAATGTACATTAAACTTGCTGTTAGAATATACCGCGTGGTAGGACTTAGTTATTTCGATTTGTCTACTCTTCCACTGAACGAAGCCGAAAATTCAAAAGGGAGCTGCGAAATTGTCTATTCCATACCGTAAAATCTACAATGACCTTGTAAGAACCAGCAAACAAACCAAAATTACAGATATTTTAAAGCAGGATAGAAGGTATAAAATATCTAAATTAAGAAAAAGGTTCTGAAAGTGAAGGTGATAACGTTCAACCGAAAAAACGTTCTCGTTTGATTGTACTGAGCAGCGATGAGGCAGAAATTTATTAAATAAAGGTCGCATTACATGAAAATAATATTTGCTTCTTTTCATTTTGTGCTTTACATACATTTATATTTTCAATAAAAATTAAGTTACTTATATGGAATATTAAAAAAAATGTTTGTTTTTAATAAGTTTTCGGAATGTAACCCCCCTTTTTGTTCTGGCTATGGGTCTCATATAACACGGCATTTTCTAGGAACCTATCTGCCGTGTTATAGGAGGGTTACCTGTGTATATATATATATATATATATATATATATATATATATATATATATACACTCCTGGACAAAAAAATTAGCGCACCAAGAAATAATTGCGGGATCGTAACGAAACTTGCAATGAAGGTACATGTCGGGGAGATATGCAAATGATTAGAAATGCAGCGTGATTGCGCATTACGTATAGCCGGTAGAGGGTGTTGAACATCGTACTCTGTGGAGTATAAAACAGGTAACCAAAGCTTGTTTGAGTGTGCTGAATCATTTATAAAGGAAGAGCTGAGATAGACATGCCATTACGCCGTGTTCGAAGACAATATAAGCAGTTATCGCAGTTTGAGAGGGGGAGAATCGTCGGGATGATGGAAGCTGGGTGGTCAGCTATGCGAGTAGCTCGTCAATTAGGCCGCTCTGATTGTGTTGTGAGGAGGTGTTGGGACCAGTGGACCCGAGAGATGTCATGTACACGAAGACCAGGCTCAGGACGCCCTCGACAGACCAGTCGTCGAGAAGACCGCCCCATCGTAAGAAATGCACGCGTACAGCCAACTGCTTCATCGGCCGCCATCCAGGCACAGGTAGCACCTTCACTAGGGGCCTCTGTGTCTTCTCGAACCATACGAAGGCGCCTGGCTGAAGGACAGTTGGTATCGCGGCGCCCATTACGTGTGCTGCCCTTGACGCCCATCCATCGACGCCTCCGTTTGGAGTTTTGCCGCGCACGAGGAAACTGGACTGCAGCGGAATGGAACCAGGTCGTCTTTAGCGACGAATCCAGATTCAATCTCGGCAGTGATGACAATCGTGTTCGTGTGTGGAGATCCCGTGGTGAACGCTTCAATCCTGCCTTTGCTGTACAGCGACACATCGCTCCCACAGCTGGTGTGATGGTATGGGGTGCCATTGCCTACAATACACGGTCACCCCTAGTATTGTTCCGTGGCACCATGACAGTCCATCGGTATGTTCATGAAATCCTGCAACCACATGTGTTGCCACTCATGCAACGGCTCCTAGGAGCCATTTTTCAACAAGACAATGCTCGGCCTCATACGGCAAGGGTGTCACAAGACTGTCTCCGCACTGTTACTACCCTTCCTTGGCCTGCCCGATCCCCAGATTTGTCTCCAATCGAGCATATCTGGGATCATTTGGGACGACGAGTTGGGCATCCCACGAGTTTGAATGAACTAGAGGCAAGGTTACAGCAAATATGGAACGAAATGTCTCAAGACATCATACAGAACTTGTATGACTCAATGCCCGATCGTATCGCATCGTGCATTCGCGCTAGAGGGGGTCCAACGGAGTATTAACTCCTCCGTTCGTTTGCCTTTTTCTCTGAAATAAATTATCCTTTTTCTTTGATTTTCTTATCATTTACTTATATCAAAGTAGTCATTACATATGTAAAATTTCGTTTCATTTTGACGACTCCTTCTTGGTGCGCTAATTTTTTTGTCCATGAGTGTATATATATATATATATATATATATATATATGAGATGTCCCGAAAGGTCATCTCCTGAAAATACTGCGATCGAGGCCGAAACAAAAAGATTCCAAATCATAACAAATAACTGAAGTTTATTGACGATAAACAGCGACACATCTTAATCGTTTGAAGCCAGCCTCGCGTCTGAGTAGCGCGCGAATCTAGAGTTAGGTCAAAGAGAGGTTGCCAGAATTGGCGGAGAAAGTTAGGATATAGAAAGGCGAAGCATCTCGCCAAGGTGTCGGAAAGGTTACTAGATGAGAAAGAAAGTTCAGGAAAGGCGATTAAAGGTTATTAATAATATTATCACACACACACACACACATATACACTCAGACACAGACAGACACACACACACACACACACACACACACACATATATATATATATATATATATATATATATATATATATAAGATCATCTGCTATAGGGCTTCAAATGAAGAGTCTGACTTTACAATACAGGAACATTTGATTAAACATTAAAGACAATATGCACATAAGTACTTAAAAAGAACGTCGTTCATCATCATCTACGCGCCAAAGTCAATGGCGCTCTCTTCCAAGATTGCCAAATGTCCTGGATTTTAAGGGACATTCCCTTATTTGTAAATTTTGTCCCGCGTCCCGGGGAACTTTGATACGGGACTGCAAAAGTTCCGTTTTTCACCGAACTGAGAAATTTATTGTATACGAGTTGGGCGCTTACAAGGACCTGTTCATATCCGGTCCGGAAGCGTAAAAGAAAAGATGGCGCTGAGATGGAAATAAACCAATCATAAGCGTTAAAAATTTCGTTGCTAATCGTTAGGAGGTTTGTCATTGGTTAAATATATTTCAATACTTTAACGCTTCCGCTACCGGACTCCTATGTGAACAGGTCCTTGACTGGAAGGCTGTCTGTATGCGCCGGGATCCGAACGTCACAACGACAACAGTGTCAGTCTAGTGCTAAATACGAATGCAGATTAGTGTGTGATCGTGTTGATAGATAGTGGCGTTTGAATTAAGTGTTTGTTATAAAACTAATCCCTGAATATGAACAGTGGTAATGGTAAACATTCAAAATCCAATAGTGATGGGCCGAAAACAAGGTTATGTGTTTTTAGGGATGAATGGATGAAGGACGACGATTGGCTTAGGCCTAGTCCCAACAACGCCAATAAGGCACGTTGTATCTATTGTAATAAGGATTTTTCGGTTGTCCATGGAGGTCGGAGTGACGTAACTCAACATGCTCAGGGTGCCGATCACAAGAAAAACAAAATGTTTCATCTAGCAGCAATCTGTCAAAGTTTTTCACCACTAAAGTTTCCTCTGAAAGTGACAAAATTGCTCTAGTAGAGTTAGCTACTGTATTTAACACAGTAAAGCACAATATATCATACAGTTCAATGGACTGTGGGAACACGCTCATTCGAAAACTTTTTTATAACTCAAAAGTCGCCCCAATTATTTCCTGTGCACACTATATTATGTACATTGCACAATAAAAAAATTGCAAATTGTACATACACTTCCCTAACACTCTATAAGGGCACTTACTTAGTTGTAGTAAACTAATAAAATAAAAATCAGTTTTATATATAAGCCTAAACCAACTTTAAATTGTTTGTGATTTGCAAATTTTCTATGTAATTACATTATTGTTTACTTAACCTAAACTCTATGTAAGTTGCAAAACTGAACGAAAAATGCATTGAAAATGGGTATTTGAAAGGTTAAAATTTGAAAAATTTCCGGGGGAGTACCCCCCAGACCCCCTTTCCCTGGGAGGTATTCCATACTTCCCAGTAGTATAATTATCAAAACCAGTCCCTTATTTTCGGTGTTTTTATTTAGCAACCCTGCTCTCTTCCAATCTGGTTTTTCTTCTCGCGTATGGCAACGCGTGACGTCATCAACTACGTCACTCGCGTTTCTCCTCTGGCGCGTGGCGACTAGGGTTTTCGATTTTGAGCAATTTTTTAAAAACCCGGGTTTCGGGTTTGACCGGGTTTTTTTATTTAAAACCCGGGTTTACCCGGGTTTACTTAGTTGGTTCCAGGGGGTCAATAGCAAAGAACTAAATTAATAAATAGTTTATATAGCGGCCATACTTCAACATTATGCTTGCACCATCAGTGATTGAAGCTACCATATCATTATCCAATGAAATATCATACTCGCTGAGATTTCTTTTACAATCTGAATTACTTTTTCTGCATTTACGCTTCCCATAACTCTAATTATACCAAGAGATTGGAAGCCGGTGGAATAGTGTATATTCAGGTTGATAAATCTCCGGTTTTGTATTGATGTGGTTACATTGAAACTAATTGGAAACCGACCATTGTCCTCTTTGATTTCTCTGATTTTTTTAATGATTTTGCTCTGCACAGTTTGAAAATGTTTCATAAATAAAATTTTTGTTTGGCTAGGACTACTAGGAAGGAGCACACTAGATGCTTTAAAAGCTCGTCTTATCAATGAACTATTGGCAAGCTGTTGAAATGTCATACCATCTACAGCAGCGGTTCTCAACCTGGGGGGCGTAGAAGAATTTCAAGGGAGGCGTGAGCTTTAAAAAAAGTAAAATAAAAAGTAAAACTAACTGTAATTTACTGTACTCAATTTTGCGGTCACAATGTAACCGTAACGTATTTTCGATATACGAACACGAACACGATAATTGTCGTAATTGTAAAAACACGATAATTGTCGTACGTCTGGACGTTGAAACTGACCTAAGGTGTGCTTTGTCACAGTTACAACCTAATATTCAAAAACCTGTCAAAGACAAACAGTGCCAGCTCTCTCATTAATGTTGTGAAAGTGACTGGTATTACATGCCAACCTCACCTAGATCCTTGATTACCTCAAATATATTTGATCTGTATTTAATTCTTTGATTCCGTATGTTCTAATAATAATATGTTCCAAATTAAGATGTGTGTAGTAATATTAAATTTTGTTTATGAAATTATGTATTCTATATTTTCATTTAATAACCAGCTTCAGTTTCAAATTCCGAATGCATTAATTGTATTGACCACATATGGTGGTGGTGGTGGGGGGGGGGGGAGGCGTGACCTCACATCAATATTCAAAGGGGGGCACAGAGCCTGAAAGGTTGAGAATCCCTGATCTACAGCAACTAATTTTGCTATAACCTCTTCAACAGACTGTACATTTTTTGTGAAACAGTCATCAATTTTTCGAGATTTCAATTTGGGCTCGTCGTCATCACCAAATTTAGAACATGTTAATACTTCAATTTGATGTTTTGTCTTCATGTGGCTTATCAAACTTTTTGTATTTGAACCCGAAGCCTTTAGGATTGATGAAAAATATTGAATTTTGCTGTTTCTTGTGGTTTGTTAAACAGAAAATGTTTCCATACTCCAGATTTGCGCTTCGAGCTTACGTCCTCAAAACTATTCATTTTAGGGATTTTAAACTGTAATAAAATCGAATAATTAAAATTTGTAATTAACACAGCTAAGCTACACAGCATCACAAAAGTGCGCAAACATGCACTTAATTATACGGTGGCGTATACCCACATTAAAAAGTTATTTTAAAACAAATAAATACATACCTAATAAAAGAATAATAACTGCAAAAATGATAATATTTGAAGCTGATCGAAATCCAACGTGTATATCCAAGAAATAAAAGGTCGAAGAAATTTCAAATCAGAGCAATTCCAAATAATCGAAGAGTCCAGTTAAAATCGAGAGTGGGAGAGCTATCTAAACTATCTAAGTTTATTTACTATTTACATAAAAATATAAAACTAAATATTAATTTCGAGAGCAGCATGTTAGATCGTTATCAGGTGAGAGATCCAAGTCGAGTGGGTCAATCTAGGAAGTTACAAAAAATTTCCTTCTATTGCAGGCAAAGCGCTTTCTATATGGGTGGGTCCACAGAATATTGTTTAACTACGCAATAAAGAGCAGCGAGAACACAACACAAAGAGATATATACCTAAACTAAACAAACACAAACCACAGAAAGCAGGCATGGTCGTGTAGCTGAAGTATTGCCAATTCACACGGCATAACGCATGTGCTGCTGGGAATCCCCAACTCATAAACTTGAGTGAAATAGAGCTATGGCGTACGCCGTCGCCAATATATCTCCATCTCACTCCGTCTCATTGCTTTTATATCCATTTGTTTGAGAGCCGTACCGAGTCCGACTTGTTAAATTCCGTCTTGGTTCTAAATTAAGGAATATAATTGGTATTCTATTGTATTAGATAAATAACTAATTCCCCGGGTTTCAGGTTTGTAAAATCTTTGAAAAACCCGGGTTTTCGGGTTCGGGGAAACCCGGGTCAAAAACCCTAGTGGCGACGCGTGTCGGAGAGGGATGTAGGTGTCTAGGGGTTTCTCCTAAAATCTCATATATATTATATATATATGTGCGTGTGTGTGTGTGTGTGCTGTGAAAACTAAACACCATTTCCATGATGATCTGAACTTTTTTCTGACCAGTACAATTTTTCGGTCGATTTCTTTTATTCAGTAGATGTGTTATCCGCCTAATCTGTACCCTTCGTCAATGAACTGTTTTCATCACTTTTGTTATGCTTTCCGGCAGAGTTTTTCTTATATCCCATAAACAAATGTTCCACTAATGGTAATAGGTTTTTAATCTCGCACTGGAGAAAAAATATTATTTAATGCAATCGATAACTCATTACTTTAAAACGCGTCTCATACCATCAACAGATTTACTAAGCACAATGGAAACTGATGTTGAAGTGAAACTGAGTGATACAAAAAAAAAAGTCTTTAGTTGTTGGTTTTTATGAAAACTGATATGAAGGAATATCTCGATTTCAGAACAGCATTATCCCTCTGTGAAATAAAATGTGTTTTCAAGAATTTCAATATTTTAAACTATTTCTTCTAAATTTCTTCTACTGTTTACAAAATAATGAAAGTAGAATACTATTTTCTGTGCGACTTCCAGAATAAAAGCTGAGAGTGTAAAACAATGATGCAAATTATTTAAACTAAATTTTTTTGCATTCCAAACTCCGAAATGAAGAGTGTATGATGAGTTCCTGTACTGTAATCAATACATAATTATTTGGATAGCAGGGGGATAGGATTATATAAAAGAATCCTAACCCCTTTAAATATATATATCGAATGCTATTTACTATACATATAATATCAGCAATATTGCATAAAATGAAAAGTGTTAATTTCTTATAGTATATTTTAGCTATAATGGGCCTCTATGTTGCCAGATAATATCCGGAACAATGTTCTAAGTTCTTTTCCATTTTCATGCCGTTCATATTCTGTGCTCATCCTTTTACGTCGCCTCAATATCAGGAAATGCACTGCACGAGAGAAATAATATTAAAGTATCCCTTAGTTACAGTTTCCTCGCCATAATTTTTTTTCTTATTTGGTACGTGTTGTTCTTGAAAGGAAACAAAATAGTATCAGATCTGTGTTTCAGTTAGACCAGTATCGGAATTTATATGAAGTGCAAGAGTGTTAAAATCCTTGTTTGATAAAAACTTTTCTGTTAACTATTCTTCTACTTCCTATTTTGCTATCTTTGGGAAATCTCATAATGGTGGATTTTGTAGGCGAAGAGTTATTGGCATATTTTTCTTACGGACACAAAATACATGATAATATCGATAAATATATTCGTATTTTTCGGTAATTTCAGCTACTGTACCTCTATCCTCTGCTTTCCGCTTTTACTGACTGTTTCTGTAAGTGCAATATTTTACAGATTTGATGAAGTGTTGTTCAACTACTACAAAATGCTTCACGTGCATCTTCGTACATCTAAGTCAAGTGAATAATTAGAGATTTTTTTTCTGAATTCTTCTAAATGCTCTAGATTCTTTGAAGAATGAATCAAATTTTGAAGTACAGTTGAACCCCGTTATAACGAACTTCAAAGGACCAAAGGTTTTGTTCGCTATATCCGGTGGTTCGCTATATCCGAACCATTAAGAAAACTGTTAGAGTTCATAAAATGTATAACTCATTAGTTGCTATGTATATTCAATAATGATGCATTGAAA
Source organism: Dolomedes plantarius (assembly GCA_907164885.2). Classification (NCBI taxonomy): domain Eukaryota; kingdom Metazoa; phylum Arthropoda; class Arachnida; order Araneae; family Dolomedidae; genus Dolomedes; species Dolomedes plantarius. Next base: position 192,382,450 of record OU015490.1, on the reverse strand, counting down.
GAATGAAAAAATCTATTAAAAATGATCATTAATAAATTAAATTAACTAAAATCGATTACATTAAACTGACACAATACTAATTAAATTAACTAAAAATGAAGGCAATTGGAAATAAATTGATTTTATCTTTAATAGTTGCTCATAAATAATCGGTTGATACATAAATAATCGGTAATGTTCTGCTGAGGTGGTACCGATTTCAAAAACATTTTATGAATTTCTTTGTTCAATACATCAAATGACCCCACACTCTTTCATCCACTGTTTGTGTTGACAAAAACTTATTAATTACACGCATCGCTGCTGTTGCATCTGAGATGGTGGGGATTTCGTCATTTATGTGCTGATCTTCAGCAGCATCAGAAACAGAATCTTCGATTTCAGAATGATTCATTGTAATTTCTTCCACAATATCTTCATCAGTCGGATTTTCACATGTAATGACTTCATCATCACATCTTTCGAACAATTACACGCCACAATCTGAGAATGATGAAATTTTGTGCTTTTCTATCCACATCGCGATAGGTAAATCTTCATCATCGTCTTCTTCATTCCTCATTTTTTGCTTCTTCAACATTCGTTGTGTCTTCAGCATTCTTAAAAAGTTTAAAAATTAAAAAAAATTCAGTTGTCGACTGAAAAAAATGTTCGTTATAGCCAATTCTTAAGATTTCGGAGGTTCGCTATAAAAGGGTAAATTAGCATTAAATACAATAGGAAAACGGCGGGACCAAAATTTTCGTTCGTTATAACCGGGAGTTCGTTATATACCAGGTTCGCTATAACGGGGTTCGACTGTATACTTCCTTTTTATAATTGCTTACAGTATGGAAAGTATCTTCACTGCAGTACTTGTAACAGTCTCGGATTTTCCAGTAAGTTTCCAATTGTACATAGGAGTAATAAGCAAATTTTCTGGCCGAGATTTTCACATTGATCCCATATACGGGCAGTTTGTCAAAAAAAAAATCTAACAAATCGCGACGATTGCTCGTCTTTTTCCCTTGTCGAGGTCCACGTACACTCTAATTAGTTCCTTTCTTGAAATCCCAGGCCGCGAGGGGCTCAGCGTGATGTCACCGGAGGCGCAGTATTATTTTACCGTTTTGCCGGCACCGTATAGCGGAAAAAAATAACGCTACATAACCGTTCTAAGATCTTCCATAGACTCTCCAAAAGTTCCAAAGCTTATGTCTAGAGAATTTTTCTCTAACGTAAACACTGAAGAGAGGTTTTCTGAATTCTCAATTTGAACTGTGAGGTGATACTCTGTAAATTGCAGGACACTCCACTGCCGTTTATTTATTTCTATTTTTTTAAGAAAAATTGAACTATCGGGAAGATTCGTCACCTTCCTTTGTCGGGTTCCCCCGAGTTCCGAGTACACTACAATTCGTTCCGTTTTTCAAATCCCTGGACATAAGGGGTTCCGCTACGTCTGCGGTATCAGTAGAGTCGCCGTAGTATTATATCGCTTTGTAGGCACTGAAGCGGAAACAAATAGCGCTAGATACGCCTTCCTAAGATCTTCCAGAGTCTCGCTAAGTTCCAAAACCCTGTGTCCAGAGAGTTTGTCCTGAAAGTAAACACTAGGAATTAGAATTTTTCGAGAAAACCGTGAAGTGATATTGACCAAATTACGGCTTTCTACGCTGCTGTTGGTAAAGAAAAATGGAGGTACGGCATCGATTCCACAACCGCCTCTCTTTTCCGGTGCCTTAGGGGTCCATGTACAATCGAATACATTCCGTACTTGAAATACCGAGTCGAAATTAGGTTCTCTGGGTACGCGATATCAGCAACGACGCAGTATTATTCTATCGTTTTGTCGGCATCGTAGTGGCAAAACACGGATCCCGATGCGGCTTTTGAACAGCTTCCGTATAGTATGTCTAAGTTGAATAACCTTATACCCAGAACGTTTATCCCGAAAGTAAACGCTGGGGTGCCGGCTTCGAATTCTCTGTAAAAACGTTGATGTTATACTATCGAAATTACAGGTTACTCCGCTATCGTTCGTTAAACAAAAAAAATACTAACTTATTGGGACGGTTGAGCGTTCTCCTCCCTTCTCGAGTTTCCCCAACGTCCAGGTACAATCGAATTTGTTCCGTATGTTGATATCAAATTTATAAGCTCCAATTTATATCGTACATCAATGTTTTTGCATGCAGCAATTGATTTTAAAGTTAAGGATTTACATTTTAGCTTGGGTATTACAAAGATCAAATGTATTTTTTCGAAATTTACACAGGATATATAAATATTCGCAGCTAATATTTGCTGTCTTTTATGAAAACAAAACTATAAATCATCTTAACAATTTAATTTTTGAATGTCACTTTTCTGAAAATTTTTTTCGACATTCTCCAAAAAATTCAACCCTTTATTCGGCTGTCTTCAAATGCGTAAGGTAAAAAAATGATTTCTAAATAACAAATTGGATGAGTAAAGGTGTTTGAGTCAATGTGATACAATTCACTAAGAGGAAAATCGCATAAAAGTTTCGCAAAATAAAATAGAATAGTAAGAGCATTTGAGTCCTTACATATCACTCAATAGCGATCCAAATAACCACCATGTAGAAATCAGCTATCCATTAGGAGAATAAGTTTTTTATTGATTAAATAGCGTGTATCGAAAATAAACATAATCTTGTAAAATGTAAAGTTATTACTTATATATTTGACAACGTAGGAAAAACCATCAAAATTCGTCTTTTGATAGGAAAATTGATGGTAAAAACCCATTAAATATTTTAGGTACTTGACAACGAATGTGAAAAGATTGAAATTGTTGTGATTCATAAGAAATTTGATCGTATATCGATTAAGATAAAGCAATACACAAGTATTTCTTTTGAGCATAGATAACTTTATAAAGTCATGTGCAGTAGTGGGGATGAAACGTCGGAATATGAGCAGTTCATGACGACTACGATTTGTGTAAGGTTTCATAATTGAGGATTTTTCAAAAATTTGGGGAATGTTGATGAAGACAGAATGTGACGTTGCAAATGCCTAATTCAAATGGATATTTGACACAAAGTGGGAATATTAGTGAGAGTTTGAACTTTGAGCATAGATATTATGAATGACTTTCTTGTTACCTATTGCTTTGCTTAAAATATTCAACTCTCATCAAATTTAAGAACTACGCTCCCCTAAAATATCATTATTTCTCATAAAAACAGTTTTCATTCGACGTTCTATTGGCTGTCAAAACGGATATTAAGATATTTTTATTAATTTAAAAAAAAAACAATTTGTTTTTCGGTGGGTCTCTAAGGTTTCTCTCCTCGTAGTCCCTTTTTACCGAACAATTAAGGTTTGTCAATCTAATTTTATTTGAGACGATGTGCACCACTTTCTACCACGTTCAGCGAACTAACCAACTTACGAACTCAGTGTGATAAAAATTACTTGCAAAGTCGTGAAATTTTTTCAATGGATAGCTATTTATTGAGCTTAAAGATAAATTTATTTATTTCATGGAGATCAGATTTTTCACTAATATTATAGTTCGAAATTTTAATATATAAGAGAAAATGTTTTTGATACTGACTTTACAAATCATAGACACATTCAAAAGTACATAAATTTTGTTTAGACAAATCACAAATTCATATATTTATTTTCCAATCTCTTTTATCAGAGAGAAAACTACTTTCTTCGGGTTAGTTTATTTTATAATCTGACACAGTCCACTTTGCAAATGATAAAATATATGAGATATATTTCTCAAAACTAAACAATTAAAGGTAAAGTTCACTATGAAATAAAAGACTCAGTAGTTCTCTCGCTAAACAGTTTTTTACTGCAACTGTGGTCACTCGAAAAAAGAAATGAATAATTTATCAAATTTTGAAAATTTAGATGATAACTTTTTATGGAAAGTGTTAACCCTGAGTGGAATCAGTGTCACTAATTTTAAAAGAAAATCACTAAATTATATTTCCAGGATTACAGTTGTTGTCATATATATATCCACTATACACGTTTCAGGCTTGAATATCGTAGTTGTTACAAACACATTCGGTAACGCTTACATTTCTTACTTAATTTTACATTTTCTAAGATTCGTCTTGTGGCACCATTTGTTTCGTAAGAGAAAACAAATTTCCGATCTTTTGATACAGGTTTATAAACATCGAAAATTATTGAATATTCGCAGCAAAAAAGGTTCCTTGCTGATAAATATTACAATAGTAATTATAACTTTTACAACACTTTTGCATTGTATTCTATATATATATTCCTATGCAATTGTTGAAAATAACATGTATTGGTGTTACTATCTAAAAACAGAAAATGCTACTCTAGATGATATCTTGATAGTGAATAGTATAATAATTTATTATACGATTACTATGTTCATTCCGAGTATTGTTTCACTCTCTCTCACTACGATTGAATACCGCTGTGGAGAGATATTAGATGCCTATAACGATCATCTGAAAAAATTGCTTGAAAAGGACATTGTTTCTTCAGTTTGTTTCATAAAGCTATTTTTTAAGCTTACTGATATTTTGCAGGATTTACAGGAGCTTTTATCGTTTCCATTATTCTTGCTCATGGCCTGCAGCTTCTTTGACTTGTTTTCGGGGCTGTCACACTTAATTTTGCCCATACCTCCAACAATTCAGTCATTGCAGTCTGTCGCAGTTTATTCAATAATTGCCTTCTTTGCTATAATGGTGCAGGGGATATACGGATCATTGATTCCCGAAAAGCTGGAGGCTATCAAAAAAACAGTAGAAAAAATAATAGAAAATTATAGAAACCCATTCGAATCGAATGACATAGTGTTGTTTTATATAATGAGAATGGAAAAGAAAAAAATCATATATATGAACGCTTACGGCATGTATGATTTTAAGCGAAGTTTCATTTTGAATGCATTTGGAGGTCTGCTTACCTACAGTTTATTAATAATAAATCTGAAATGACAATGTTGGATGATTGGTCAAAAGTAAAAAAAAAACCTGTATTGGATAATATTTTAAGTTAGAATTAAACACTTAGAATAACGCATATTTGAACAAACACCTATGATATGTATTATATTTCAGGTTAGAGATTTGAAACATTTTCTCGTTACAAAATGCAAAATTTATTTCCCCCTAGAAACATAAATCGTAAAAGTAAACATTCGTGTATTATTCTTTGAATTAAGGAGTGCGCAACGCAATGATGCAAAATTCATATCTAATGGAAACTTCAACATTCAAAAAATTGATTTTAAAGGTTAAGTATTTCCAGATTGAGGAGTTTTTGTATTGTTTATTTATAGAAACCTTTTTAAGGGTCATAATATCCCAATAAATTTTCATATATCAATTCAACTATTATAAACTGTAAAAAGCTCAAAATTCAAACCATGATTGCATTGAAAACCAAATACAGACGCTGAGGATTGTCAATTATATAGAACTATTTCTATCACCTCCTGCGTCGTGAAGCTTATGGAATGAATGGTTAATTATCGTCTATCATGGAGCGTACAGTTTATTAATTAGCTTGAAGACAGACAATTTGTTTTGCATCCTAGCATTAGCACCCTTGGTGACTTGTTGTTCATTACCTACAATATTTATGAGTGTTTTACTTAAAGATGGACAACTGTAGCAACATTCATTGTTCTTAAATGTTATAAATTTTTCTCCAAAACTAACTGTGAGGCAAGTTCAGTGCAAGTTAAATCACAAAATACTCAGTTGGTTTCCTGGCTGTGCCATTGCTTTGGTGTATAGTAATGTTCAGCTGACCTATCCGAAACACAGGAGGTTCAGATTAGTTTAAAAAATCAGTGTAATAATTTTAAATTGATTTAAAAAACTATGCCTCAGAATGACTGAAAAAATTGCCATTCCACAAGGGCAATATTCTTAGTAAACTATTAAATTACCCACTCATAAGCGAAATTACCAATACCCAAATCCATAACACTATATAAAACTAAATAATAAAAAATCCTTTAGTTCACTGACGTAATCAGTAATTTCACGAATCGAAAATAAAATTAAAATAAAAATTGTAAGAACTATTTATTCCTTACAATGCTTTCTACAGCGATTCAAATAACCAATATATAGTAATGAGCAATCCATTAATATATTAAGTTTTTTTCATTACATATGTAACGTCACATTTACAAAATAAACATAATCTAGTAAAATGTAATTGACAAGGATTGAAAGGGATTGGAATTGTTTTATTCATACGAAAATTGATGGAATATCGATTAAGATAATAAAAATTCACCAATATTTCTATTGAGCATAGATTACTCAATGGAGTTAGGTGCAGTAGTGGTGATGTAACGTCGGAAAACGATTAGTTCATGAAGACTGCGATTTTTTTTAAATTGCATTCGCATTATGGAGAATTATTCTGAATTTTTGGAGAATGTTGAACAATTCTCCAATGAAGATGGAATGTGACTTTGCAAATGCCTCATGCAATGGATATTTTACACAAAGTGTGATTATTAATCACAGTTTGAACTTTCAACGCAGACATGAATGAATTTATCTTTACATATTGCTTTGATTAAAATATTGAACTCTCGTCATTTTTCAGAACAACGCTCACCTAAAATATCATCATATCTCATAAAACCTGTTTTCAATGGACGTCCTATTGGATGTGAAAACGGATATAGAACTTTTTTTTTTTAAGCAATTGGTATCTCGGGGCTCTAATGCGTCTCCCATCGCATTCTCTCTTAACTCAATAGTAAATGTTTCCCAACAAAGTTTTATTTGAGGCGATTCACACCAGTGGCGTAGCGAGGAGTGGGCAAGGGGGTCTACCATGCCCTTGGCGTCACTCGCACAGAGGCGCCAAATGGTCCTTTTCGCTAATTCTATGTATTATATTACTATATGTTTTCGGAAAGGGGGGGGGGCGCCAAAAAGGTAGCGTGCCCCGGGCGCCAGTTATGCTCGCTACGTCACTGATTCACACCACGTTAAACCGCGTCCAGCAAACTAACCAACATTAGTACTCAGTTTGTTTAAAAATACTTACAAAATAGTGAAATATTTTGCTGGGATAGCAGTTTATTGAGGTTTAAGATAAATTTACTACTTTTCTGGAGATCAGAAATTTACACCGATATTGCAATTCTAGATTTGAATTCATTACAGAAATGTTTTTCAATAATCCCTTTAGAAACCTTAGAGATACTTAATACTGCATAAATCGTGATTAGCGACATCACAAATTCATATAATTATTTTCCAAGCTTAATCTTTTTTGACTGAAAGAAAATTGTTTTTTTCAACATCTTTAATTTTTTCTAATTTTTTCTCACTCAATCTACTTTGCAAATAATAGAATATATAAGATATATTCCTTAAAAATAAACTGAAATATAACACTGAAAGAATATATAACTGAAAGAATTATAAGACTATGAAGTAGTCTTGCAAAACAGTTTAATAACAATTTGATTTAAATGTGTTTCTTTTATAAACATTGTGTGTGATGCTATAACTTTTAGCATTCATAGAAGATCAATTGTGTTTTTTATGCAACTGTGGTCACTTGAAGAAAAAAATGAATGATTTTTCAGATTTGAAACATTTAGATGATAGTTTTTTGTGGAAAGTGTTAACCGTGAGTGGAGTTAGTGTCTCTAATATCACAAGCAAATCCCTAAATTACATTTCCTGGATTACTGTTGTTGTTGTACATATAGCCGCAATACACATTGCATGTTTGACTATCGTTGCACTTACAAGAGAATTCGATAAAACTTTCTTTTCATACTTTATTATACATTTACTAACATACTTCTTGTGGCACCATTTGTATCGTAAGAGAAAACAAATTTCCGACATTTTGACACAGATGTATAAACATCGAAAATTATTGAATATTCGAAGCAAAAAGGCTTCTTTGCTGATAAATATTACAATACTAATTATAACTTTTACAACAATTTTGACTAGTATTATATACGTTTATATCCAGGCATTTGTTGAAAATAATATGCTTTGGTGTTATTATCTAAAAATAGAAAACGCTACTTTGAGTTATCTCCTGAAAGTGAATGGCATAATATTTTGCTACGTAATTAATCTCTTCATTCCGGGTATTGCTTCACTCTCTCTCACTACGATTGAATATCGTTGCGGAGAGATATTAAATGCGTATAATGATCGTCTCAAAAAATTGATCGAAAAGGATATTTCTGTTTCTGCAGTTTGTTTAATAAAACTATTTTTTAAGCTTACTGATATTTTGCAGGAATTACAGGAGCTTTTATCGGTTCCATTATTCATTATCATGGCCTGCAGCTTCTTTGACTTGTTTACTACGCTTTTAAACGTAATTTTGCCCATATCTTTTACCGTTGAGTCATTGCTAGAAGTCTCAGTTTTTTCAATAAAAGCCGTCGGCTCTAATATCGCAGGGGATATACGGATCATTGATCACCATTAGCTGATCGAAAAGCTGGAGGCTATTAGAAGAACAGTAGGAAAAATCCTGGAAAATTACAGCAGCCCATTCGAAGCGAACGACATAGTGTTGTTTTACATCAAGAGAATGGAAAAGAAAGAAATCATTTATCTGAACGCTTACGGCATGTATGATTTTAAGCGAAGTTTCATTTTGAATTCATTTGGAGCTATACTTTCCTACAGTTTATTAATAATATATCTGAAATGATAATGTTGGATGATTGGAATTTTGGAAGAAATATAAAAGATTTAAAAACATGAACTAATTTAATGCATTTTTGATATGTCAATGTTTTAACTTGAAAACCCTCTATTGGGTAACGTTTTATTTTACAAATAAGCGATAAGACAAACGGTTTTTTGAACAAGCACCTACGATACGTAACATATTATAGTATGCAAATTTGAAACATTTGCTCGTTGTAAAACGCGAAATATAATCACACTTGAATTAAATCACATTGGTGTATCCTCGTTTGAAGTTTGCGTTTGGGGAAGCTATATTGATATCAATGGAATTAGGAAAATTCAAAATACTTATTCAATACGTTAAGCATTTCCAATTTGACAACTTTTTAGATTGTTATACTACAGAAAGTCTTTTAGGGGACTAAATATACCCCAAAAATTTTCATCAAGCCAATCCAACTGTTAGAATATGTAAAGAGCTTAAAATTCAAGCCTTCGCTCCATCAGTCTCTATCACAGTAACAATGAATGGTTATTTTCTTACTTTCTGTATAATATAAAATGTTGCAGTATGGACAGTTTTTCGAAAACTATTGAAAAAATCGTATTTTGTTATATCGTATAATTGATTATATTTCATGCGAAATTATTCATGTCTGATTTTCTTTCTTTCTTTCTTTTCTTAAATGTTAAAATTAGCACAATATCCCGGATAAATATACGTGTTCATGGAGGAGAAATGTTGCTAAATGAGGACTTTTTTTATGTATTTCGAAATTAAGATATCTGATGACAGTGTAAAGTTGACTTAGTTTACATGGAAGTTTTTGCTTAAGGTCGAATCATTCAATTCCATCTTAAGTGCGACAGCTGATAAGAATAATCCTTCCCAGGATTTACAGTATGCATTGAACACACCTGATAATTACTGACACTCAGTTTTCCTTGAGTTGAATACAGTTATAACCGAACTTGTCTGATGTATGTCAATAAGAGAGAGACCAATATGTATTTTTACAGATTCCTTTGCGGCTCTCCAAGTACTTCACCAAGACAAACTTTTTCGTATTCCTGAAATCAAAGACATTCCACTGAGTTAAAGGGACAAAGATATCACCTTTCAGTGGGTTCCCGCACATTGTGGAGTCCGCGAGAAAGAGATTACGGACAAATTGGCAAAACTGTCCTCAAAAATGGGTCCAGGGCCATCTACCAAAATCACCCTTTCTAAATGCTTAAATAAAGCCAAGATTGAAGCAAGAGATCTTTGGTGATCGTCTTGGAAAAACGTTGAAAATGACAGTTACCTGTTTTGGTTTCAAAAAGGACCGAACCACCTGACTTACTTCAAAAAGATTTCTAGAATGCAAACTTTAGAGCCAGAGCTACAACCGGCGATATACTTACCTTAGACTATCCAAACCGCTTTCACCTCGTGGATTCAGGCATATTGTCTCGTTTGTCAGATGGAGAACGAAACATTAAAACACATCTTGTTCCACTGCACTAGACTGAACTTTTATCGGACGTTACTGACAAAAATGTGTATTTCATTGGATATTGTTCATATGTTCTCAAACTTTTTTTTTCGTTTTACGCTTCCTTTTAATGTTTTTAGAATACAGCGCGAAAGTAAGTAATACAGCAGACAATGAACAACGAACTGAAATGTCTGTGAACAGTTGTATTGCTGAAAGTAAGAAGAGCAGAAAGCAAAAAGATAAGTTTTCTGTACAAATGGAGTAAGGAAACATAAAGAGAGACTATAAAATCTGAGTATATCAGCATAAAGAATAAACCATCCTAAAAAAGAGAAAAACATCATCAAATTCTGAAAAAGGGAAATTCACAACTAAAACAAGACCGTTGAGAAATCGTGGGCAACCGTTATTTAGCATAGTTGGCCAACAGTTGGATTCGACATTTGAGGTTATATTGAAACAACGGTTGGCATTGAAACTCACCCAACGGTTGACGGTTAGTTGGCCCAGCCGTTGGGAAAGCAGGTCAACCAACAGTTGGCTGTTAGTTGAGCCAACAGTAAATTTTGTAGGTCAGCCAACGTTATATTTTATATGCCCACAATCTATTTTTCATACCAGCCAACTATCAACCGTTAGTTGAAACAATAGTAAAACTCTTAACACTCTCAAATGCTTGACATTATGCTTTTCTTAAGCTATTTTTTTCTTCTAATATGGAAGCACTTGTTTTGAGACGTTCGCCTCTTGTTATTCACCGCAAAGTCTTGCTGGCTATTTTATTGTGGGAGCACCATTTATGGTTTTTGCAAATTGTTTACAAAAGGGAGTACAGCTCTTGTAAATAATTTACCTTGTACTACTTTATATTATTGATAGTATTTAGCCACTAAAAATTTATATAAAAACTGCATGTTTGGAAATGCTTTTTCTATAATTTATTTGAAAACTGCAAAATTGACTGCATTTCATGAATCAAAATAATTCTATATAAAAATATTCAATGCACAAATAAATTGCAGTTATAAATTTTTAAATTTAGGACGTAGATTTATATTTTTGTTCATGACACTGGTGTATTTAAGCATTTTATAACTTTTTTATGTTTTTTATTATTTATTATTCCACGAATTATTATACAGAATATTGTTACTAAACAGAAAATGTACAAAATATAATTGATGACAACAATCATACGAACTCGAGTGACATTTTAAGGCTGCTATGTACTAACCCCATTGGATTCACCTCAATGTTAACCTATGGAGAAAATTTGTCCACGGATTGCCGACTTAGATTCAAAGATTTTTTTTAAAAAATTGTACTTCGTCATAGAGAAAGAATTTTTTCATTTGTGTACATTTTCGTTTTTTTTAAAAAATGCAATTAATATTTTAAAATTTAAATTATTCGGGGTAAAATCTGGTATAGTGCATTTTAAACGATCATAAATTCCTTCGGTGGACGAAATTTATAAAATGAATCCTGTAGCGCTTTGCAGAAAAGTTCAGGCTATGTGATAAAACCAATTTTATTTGATTATCAGCATTTATGTACCTGTAAATAGTTGACAAAAATATATTTTAAATAAAAATTTTGGGGCAGCGCTTAACCACCCTATAGAGAGAGAGAGTCATTACAGTCCCTCAAAATGTCAATCCTAAGGGGGGTGGAATTCTCGAACTGTCAACTAGACTCCTCCCACCACAAGAGTCTGCAAGAAGAGGAAAAGAGAAATACGATTTTTTTTCTTAGTACATAGCAGCCTTAAGACAACAATAGACAAAGCTCATAACGGTGTTTATGGAAAAACTGTTACTAAGTTTACACTTGACCACCAAAATCTACCTTTGAAAGGCATTAGAAAAAAAAAACTTTTGTGATCTAAATAAGAATCATGGCTTTTCATAACTAATGGAATCCTTAGTTCCATTACACCCGCTAAGTAGACGTACTGGATCACATTTTGCGCTACGCAGTTCCAAAGTTTAGTTGCAGGGTGCTTCAACAACAAAAATAAAACCACATAACTAGGGAAACAATTTCCAGTTCTTGGTAAAAAGGTTCTTATATTTGGAATTTGGCTCTAAGTGTTTATTTAAGTTTAGTTCCAACGATTATTTCTTTGGCTCTGAGACAACGACATACGGGCGACTTTTTATGAAAATTGGCCGCTGTCGAGAAAACGTTCTTTTGCAATTGTTTGCCCAACAACACTCATTTGAAGTTGGGACAAAAACATTTTATAATTTTGGCCCAACATAAACACTTTGCAATTGGCTCATATTTGTCTATGGAAGTTTTGTTAACGGTAACTGTTGGATCCTTGCAGTGGATTGTAGGTTCGAATCGAAATTTATTAAAATTACTTAGAGGCTTTCCAAAAACGAAATTTATTTTATTTAATGCTTCCGACATGAAGACATTCGAACTGGCGACCAATTACATCCAGTTCTTGAAGCCAACTTACGAACTCCGTTGCTACGGGCAAATTTAACCTTGAAAATGGTGCGAAGGTTACAGTGTAAAACAGGGCCTCCGTCAACTGAGCCAGGGCCAGGGGCAAAATAATACAGCGGGGCCCCCTCTCCACTCAATATTTGAACATTGTATGCATTTTTTAGTCAACTGTTATTTTAACCGGGCCCCGAGGATTTTGTCCCTCCGGCCCCACTCTGACAGTGGGCCTGGTGTAAAACGAAGTCAGGTGTCAACATACCGCCCGACTTTGAAATACTATGATTTCAGAAGGTTGTAGCATATATTACAAAAATTGATTATACTTTAACACAATTATACATTACTACATGCTATACAGTAACATACTATACATTGACGCAATTTAAATAATTCCAATAATAAAGAAATATAATTAATGATAATTACAATAAAAGGTTTTATACATTGAAACATTAAGACAAATAAGTTTATACAAAATTTAAGTATTATTTACAGGTAATAAACATACACTTGAAATGCTACGTTTGAAAATACCTCGAGGAGTTTTTACTGCAAGTACATGAATTTCACCGTCCTTTCCTGGTATTACATCTTGAATTCTCCCCATTGACCAAGAACAAATTGGGAGACTTTCGTCCTTCAAAATTACAAGACCAAAATTACCCTTTTGGATGTTATTTTTTCAAAATGCCACTTTCCTCTTTGTTGCAGATTATTTGGATAATCTCTTGACCATTTTCGCCAAATTATTTAGTTACTTTTTTGAATTTATTGCCATATAAAAAGCCTGTTATCTGAAACATTTTTTTTAAATGCGGAGGCACTTGTCGCGAAGACATTCGCCTATAATTCACCGCAGTTTTGCTGGCCATTTTATTATGGGGGCGCCATATAGGCGGACCAGCATTGCCCCCTATGAAGAGACGATACAAACGGAGGCATTTTAGTGGCGCTTTGCCAGGATTCTATCTGAGCACCCTCAGCACCGAAAACCAGCGCGCTGTACTACAAGGCCGCCACGGCCCATTATCTGAAACATTAGTTATTTGAAGTTCAGGAAGGGAGCTAATTGGTCTACCTATTAGAAAATAGCCAGGGGTTAATGTATCAAAGTCGTTGGGATCTGACGATAATGGAATTAGCGGCCTGCTATTAAGTATACCTTCAACTTAATTTACAACTGTTAAAAATTCTTCAAAAGTTAATTTTGAATTGACTACTGTTCTTTTTAGGTGGTGTTACGCAGTCAAGAAGCTGAAAAAATTAACGCCAGATGGCAGCACAGCACGGCCTATGCGTGAGAAACCGAACAAACTTTAGCTTGTTGATGAGCGTGGTTGTATGCGCTGAAAACAGACGCTGTTAAAAAATCGATGTACAGATGTTTTGTTGACATCGCAATCCTGTTTATTGTATTAAAATTCAATTCGAAACATCAATTCAAATAAACCTAAGTTAAAATGCATTTGCCTTAATCGTCTATGAGTCTGCAATCAATCAATTTTACTTCACAGCAAAGCAGGCGAAAGGTAAGCCAAAACTAATATCATTTTAGAAACTTATCAATTTATGGGAACTATTATTCCCATATTACGGACATCAGAAGGTATGAGAACAATTAGACTTAACATGTTCTTTTATTTAAAAGTTGACACATAACATAGATTTACAGTTACGAAACCCGGCTCGTAGTTCATCGCAGTGAATTCGGAGCGGAGAAGCGTACGTACCACGCTAGTACGGAAAAGTGAAGTAGTGAAGATTGGTGTTCCAATGTCCGCGGCAATTCCCTAATCCTGCGCGAACCAGATGCGCAGAACGCGACGTCGGAGCTGTCTGCGAGTTGGGTTGCCACAGTATCCCCCCCCCCAAGTACCGTAGGTACTGAGGGTTACAAGTAACGGGGGTTAAACCGAACCCGTCGACCAGAACGCGTTGACACTGGAACTGGAGTCGTTATTGGAGTCGGCGAGGGCGAAGCTCTCGTAACAGTTGTAGGAGTAGGTACGCTAGTCGTGACAGGATCATTTGGATTCGACACAGGAAGCTGCGACGTCAGGGAGTCGCTGGTGGTGAGGAATGCTGGCTTTAAACGGTCGAGGCGAATAACACAATTCTTACCATTCATAAGCAATGTGTAATATTTAGCCGTTTTGTCCATTACCTTGAAGGGTCCGTTGTACGGATGCTGTAGTGAGCGCCGGATCCCATCATAGCGCACAAAGACATGAGAGCACGATTCGAGAGAAGGGTGCACGAAGGTGGTCGGATTGTGGTGAGCAGAAGTGGGAGTTGGTGAGAGACTCTGCATTAAGCTACGGAGATGTTGGACGAACTCGGATGGTTCGACTGCAGAGGGTGGGGATGGATGGAGAAAATCTGCAGGGAGGCGGAGAGTAGAGCCATATACAAGCTCCGCACTTGTGCACTGGAGGTCTTCCTTGAACGAGTCCCAGGAGGACTAATGGGAGAGTCTCAGTCCACCGGTTGTTTGAGTGACATCTAAGGGCCTGTTTTAGGGAGCGGTGAAAACGCTCAACTAGCCCGTTGCCCGCTGGAAGGTACGGCGAGGTGCGGATGTGCTTCGTGCCTAGTAGTGACATCAGAGCAGAGAAAAGATGTGCTTGAAACTGGCGTCCTTGATCGGTGGTGATGACGGAAGGGGTTCCAAAACGGGCAACCCACTGACTGATGAAAGCTCGTGCTACTGTCTCGGACGAGATGTCAGTTATCGGGATCTCTTCCGGCCATCGAGTATACCGATCCACGCACGTAAGCAAGTAAGTGAATCCCTCCGAAGGCGGAAGTGGGCCCACCAAATCAAGATGTACGTGATCGAAGCGATGAGATGGCGGAGAAAATTGCTGCAGGGGGCTGCGTGTGTGCTTATGTACCTTTGAGCGTTGACAGCTCAAGCAGGTACGAGTCCATGCTGTGATGTTCTTCGCCATTGATGGCCACGCATAACGCTCTGAAATGAGCTTCTTGGTTGCTCGCACTCCAGGGTGAGATAGTCCATGCAGGGAGTGGAACAGACGTTTTCGGCACGCCTCTGGGACGAAAGGACGTACTTTGCCGGTACTGCTATCGCAGAATATTTGCAGATCGTTGGAAAGTTTTAATGGTTGAAGAACCAAACTCGTATGCGTCTCTCCAGAGAGGAGACGTTGTATTTCCTGGTCATGCGACTGGCCTTAGCGAGTTCGGTGAAGTCGAAACTGGTAATACTCGCAATGTGGTCCAGGAGTGACAAGGTATCTGCAACAACATTCTTGTTTCCTGGAACATGGCGAATGTCTGTAGTAAACTGCGCTATGAAGTCGAGGTGCCTCAACTGACGGGGCGAGCAAGAATCGGAGTTCTTAGTAAAGGCATACGTTAAGGGCCTATGATCGGTAAAAACTATAAAGGACTGACCTTCGAGAGAGTGTAAAAAGTGCTTAATCGCTGAGTAGATAGCTAGCAATTCCCTATCATAGGTACTATACTTCCGCTCAGCGTTCGTTAACTTTCGTGAGAAGAAAGAAAGAGGCTGGAGTCCCAATGTGGTTTTTGCATACAGGGCCGCTCCGATGGCAGAATCGGAAGCGTCAACCATTAGAGAGAGTTGCTGCCCGGGAGAGTGGAAACCGAGGGGGACTGCCCGTGAGAGATCAGCCTTGCAATTATTAAATGCAGCAAGTGCTTCGTCCGTCCATGGCACAGGACGTTTATCATTCTTTCGAGATTCTTTCAAAAACTCATTCAAGGGCGCTTGAGTATGCGCGGCGTGTACCATAAAACGCCTATAAAAATTTATCATGGCCAGGAATCTGCGGAGCTGGGAAATGGTCTCAGGTTTTGGGAAGTTAGTAATTTGTTGCGTTTCGTCAGGTAAGGGTTCAATACCGGAAGATGAAATTTTACAGCCCAGAAAGGTTACAAAAGGTTTACCAAGGACGCATTTGGCATGGTTCAGTTTAAGGTTGTATTCTTTGAGGCGGTCAGAAACTTGTTGGAGGTGAGAACTATGCTCTTCAGAGGAGGAAGAGGCGATGAGAATGTCATCGAAATATGGCACACAGAAATCAAGGCCAACAAGGACTTGATGGATGAAACGCTGAAACGTTTGTCCCGCGTTTCGAAGACCGAAAGGAGTGAATACAAATTCGTACAAGCCAAAAGGAGTGGTGACGGCGGTCTTTGGCACGTCATCTGGGTGGACAGGGATCTGGTGGTAAGCTCTGGCCAGATCGAGGGTGGAAAAAATTGACTTATGCAAGAGTTGCGTACAATCTTGAATGTGTGGTACAGGGTACCGGTCCGGAACGGTTACGGCATTGAGTCTGCGGTAATCGCCACAAGGACGCCAATCACCGTTTGTTTTTCTAACCATATGCAAGGGACTACCCCAAGGACTCTTCGATGGCCGAATGATGCCTTGGGAAAGCAGAAATTCGAATTCCTGACGTGCTGCCCGTAATAATTCCGGTGACAGATGTCGGGGTTTGGAAAACACAGGGGGACCCGTAGTTTCGATATGGTGAAAAACAGAAGTAGATGTAGGATTGGACGGAAGGTGGGATGGATTTGTGAGTTGAGGATAATTTTTGAGAAGCTGGTCGAAACTAGAGTTTCCCCAGAGAATAGAAATATTTGTATAGCTAGGATTAGTTGAAGGTGATTTGCCTCTCGAAGATATTTTAGTTAGATTGCCGATTAGGAAGTTATTTCGGGCATCGACCAGTAAGCCAAAATGTTTCAGAAAGTCAATGCCTATAATAGGCTGTGAAACGTCCGCGATGACGAACGTCCACGTAAAGGAACGTCGGAGGTTGAGGTCTCACTTGAGCAGTTTAGTTGCGTAAGTGGGGATGTTCGAGCCGTTGGCGGCCAAAAGAACCAAGTTTGACGTGCCTGTTGCGTTTGGTACTAACGATTTAGGAATTACGGACAAATCGGCACCTGTATCAATGAGAAATTCTATTGTAGACGAGGGATCGGCCAAGAGGATGCGGTTGATCTGGCAATCGCGTTGTAGGCCATCAGGTGGTCGCCTTATTCGTTTCCCGACTGCCGGAAGGAGCATGGGGATTTACACCGTTTGGCTCTTTCTCCAAAGTTGGTGTGGTAGAAACATAGCCCGTTGGCCGCTTCCTTGTATTGGTGAGGGCGGCTTCTCGATCGACTGTTCTCGCGGCGCTGGGCACCTTTATGTGGGTTCAGACCACGTACCAGTGCCGATAACTCGTTCACCTGCTGGGTAAGTCTATCTATGCGAGAATCAAGGTTGGAACCTTGATTGGTGTTTTTTGTACTGGCGACGATGTTTATTTCGGGTGGTGCCAGGTCGTGAATTTTATCTGCATCCGCAGCCAATGTGCTGAGGACATCGCTCAGGGTAGCGAGAATACTTCGGGTAGAGGTTAGAAGCCTCGCGAACCATAAAGATTTTAACAAGGGGTCGCCTATCGACGTGCCAGCTAATGTGCGCATTCGCGCCAAGAGTTGTGAAGGGCGTTGGTCGCCCAATTCGAGACCTTTTAGCAGCGTACGGATTTTGGACTCTTGGCTTTCGGTATTCAACTCAATCAATCGCTGCTTTAGAGTATTATATTGGTCCTTGTCAGGTGGATTTAGAACGAAATCAGCAATTGGGTCTAAAACACTGGACTCTAGGGCTGCAATGGCGTGGTTAAATTTTGTGGAGTCCGCCGTAATATTTGCAATGGTAAATTGTGCTTCAATTTGCCTAAACCATTTGCATGGATTGGTTTTCCAGGAGGTAGTTTAATGGAGACGCGCGAAAGATTCGCGGAAGGGTCGCCGGGAGGTTGCATCATATAAATCAAGGAGAGAAACAATACAAATACAATTCAACAGCTACGTATGCCAAAGGTAATCGTGCAAAAATAAGGTGAAATACAGTTGTTATACGATATGAGTATTCAGTAGGGTAATAATCGAGCATGTGCAAAGAAAAGTATGTATAGAAATAAAGTAAGCAAAGAAACCATCAATACCAAAATGCAAAACAAAAATGACAAAAATAATCTAGCAAAAAAAATATAGGAAAGAGACGCTAGCATGTAAGGAAATTACGGGGATAATATCTGGTACAGCACAGTACGAAAATGCATTACAAAAAAAAGTATAAGGGTTGGAAGAGCATATATACGCAATACCGAGAAGGTAAGTTTAATAGAGTTTACGGTAAAAAATAATGGGACAGCTTACCTATCACGTAGATAGTTGTGATAATCCATTTAATTAGTCCTAGGGCTTAATTATCCGAGCAGTTAGGCACCACGAAAAAATAGGCGTGCGACACGTGATCGCTGTTTGATTCTTTGCGTCAAGAATTCAGAATAATCACTGTATGGTATAAAACCTTGCACCACACATATCGTAAGCGAGGACACAACATACAGTATCAGGATGGTGGAGAAGAAAAATTTTTTGGATCTTCACAAACACGCTGTCTTGTCGGGCCACGTGCGAGTTATAGCAGATGACAGCCGCGGGGGAAAAAAAATTTTCCCAGAAAAATTGAGACGTACTCCGAATGGTTAGCCGCTTAAGAGATCATATGAAGCACAATTTCATCAGAATTGTATACAAACCGGGGGGATGCTGATGGATTGCTGCTTGGTCGGCCACGCGGCAAATCGAAAGCAAAATTGTCCAGTCAGTCTCTGGTCACCAATTTATGGGAACTATTATTCCCATATTACGGACATCAGAAGGTATGAGAACAATTAGACTTACCATGTTCTTTTACTTAAAAGTTGACACATAACATAGATTTACAGTTACGAAACCCGGCTCGTAGTTCATCACAGTGAATTCGGAGCGGAGAAGCGTACGTACCACGCTAGTACGGAAAAGTGAAGTAGTGAAGATCGGTGTTCCAATGTCCGCGGCAATTCCCTAATCCTGCGCGAACCAGATGCGCAGAACGCGACGTCGGAGTTGTCTGCGAGTTGGGTTGCCACAGCTCTAAACAATGGAGGCACCGGCCAGATGTTAATTATTTAGTGATTCTGAATAACAATGCATTGAGAAAATGAATTAAATCAAGAACAAATGTATGATTTTTTAAATCGAAAGTTATACTAATGATTTTAATTGAATGTGATTCAAGATTCAAAACGTATTTTATTTGAAATTAAGTTGCATGTAGGTGAAATCGAAACAGTATTTGGAATCAAAAATTGAATCTATATGAAATCGAAACATTTGATTATTATTGACTTTGTTCTTAAGAGAAATAGATAACTCTGTATGTTGTGCATTTTCTATGATTGTTTAAGTGAAATTGACAAGTCTTGCACAATATTTTGAAAACGGAAATGCTTTTATGTATTGTTATTATAAGTGCCTGTTGCTGTGAATTAAACTTTTTTAAATGGTTAAAGTGTTTAAAAATAAGGTATCTATCCAACATTTAACTGACAAATCGATAAAGTTAAGATGGGTCCTAAAACAAAAGCTACTGCGTCTGTTGTGTTTCACACACAAATAAAAGAAATTCGTAGATATGCTGTGCCGTCGATGACGCAATCATATCTAGTAATTTTCAAAGGGTTATATCTGTGAAAGATAATATTTCGAAATGTCGTTGTAAGCTTGAAGAAAGCTATTACGAATTTTCTGTTCTAGATGAATTTGATGAGGATGTAGAATATAAGAACTTAACTGAATCTAAAGATATGGCTGATTTAGCATTATAGAAAATTGAGTCGTATTTGAGTGAAATTAATGCTAAATTAAAATTCAAAGAAAATAATCAATTAAATTCCAGTCATAGCCCATATGCCAGTATAAATTTCCCAAAATTTGACCTACCATCTTTCTCATTCAGTTTTGATTCTTGGTTAAGTTTTAAGTCAATTTTCTTGAGTACCATCGATTCGAATGAATCTTTATCAGAAATCCAAAAACTGAAATATTTGCAAAACTCTGTTACTTCTGATGCTTCTAGGCTGATCAATGGATTTGCAATAACTCGAAAAAATTATAAACATGCTTGGGATATACTTATAAATAGATATGACAATCAAAGAGAATTAGCATTTTCCCAGTGTAGAAAGATTTTTAATTTAAAATCTGTAAAGTCAACTTCTGAATCAGTTTGAGCTATCGTAGATACTTGCAATGAAGTACTCAGAAACTTTAAAACTCTTGGACTAGAATGCAATCAGTTGTTAGAGCTGTTATTAGTATTCACTTTACAAGATCGATTGGATGATTCATTTAGAGTTAAATGGGAACTAACTCTTGATGACAAAATCTTTCCTTCCTTAGACAAATTTCTTTCATTTTTGGAAAAGCAAGCTAGAAGTCCACAGGGTGTTAAAATTGCTCATCAAGTTGAAAAACAGAGTAAAATGTCTCATAAATCATATTCTCTTAAGACTACGGTGAAGTCGCGTGAGGAGTCATGCTAGCTTTGTGCTTCTCCTCATTTATTGCACAGGTGTGAAAAGTATCTGAAGATGAGTATCGATGACCATTGGAGCTTTGTAAAGAGATCGCGGTTATGTTTTAACTATTTGCGAGATAACTACAGTGTTTCTTCATGCAGATTTAGTACTACTTGTCGAGCCTGCAGACAAAGATACCACACGGTACTTCATAGCTTTCAAGCCAACCGAGAAGAAACCCCTGATAGAGACTCAAACCCAAATCAGGCTAGTAACCTCAATCTAGTTCGGCCAACTGGTACGAGTCAAGAACATCACTTTTGCCTAACTGGGAATATGAATAATTCTAACATAATTTTGCTCTCTACAGCTATTATTAAAATTAAAGATAGTCGAGGACAGTTTGTTAATTGTAGAGCTTTGATTGATGGGGGTTCCCAGGTGTCTCTAATCACCGAATGATGTTGGGAAAGTCTAAATCTCCCATTTCATGAGTCGCAACACCAGATTCTAGGCCTAGATAACAGAGTTGCTGCTCTAGCTACAAAAAAAGTTGAACTTAAGTTTTCTCCCCACTTTAATCAAGATACCTTTTCCGTTGATTCTCTTGTAGTCGAGAAACTCACCTGCAATTTGCCCAACTTCTTTATCTTAGAGTTTGATTGGCCTTACCTAAAAGGACTCCAATTAGCTGATCCTTCATTTCATATCAGCCGATCTGTGGATATCATCCTGTAAGCTGATATATTCTTTGATCTAATTCAATGCGGAAAGATTTCAGGTAAGCAGAGTCAACCATTCGCCGTGAATTCCAGGTTAGGCTGGTTACTTTCCGGGCGAATTTCTATGGCTTGTCAAAATGAGAAGAATGTCACGCCTCTAATCAATTGTTATGCCTTACTGGGCTTGGAAAACCTAGTATCTAAATTTTGGCAAGTAGATGCAGTCCCAGATGTTAGTCACCTCTCTGATGAGGACCAAGAAGTCGAAAAATCCTACCTCGATCAATTAGAAAGAAGATGTGATGGTAGATACATTGTTAGTCTGCCTTTCAAAGAGGGCAGAGTTCTGTGGGACTCAAAAGTTCAAGCCAAGACACGATTCTTTTCATTCGTAAAGCGTCTTCAGAATAATTCGGAGTTCAGAAATCAATATGTAAGCTTTATGTTATCAACAGTTAGGTCATATGCAACCTGTTCCAAGTTCCGAACTGTCGATACCATCTACTCAGTGTTTTTATCTTCCCCATTTTGGAGTTGTTAGGGAACAAAGCGAGACTACCAAGTTGCGGGTCGTCTTTGACGCTTCTGCAAAAACTGATTCTGGAACTTCCTTGAATGATATTCTCTATACAGGCCCTAAGCTTCAAAATGAGCTGTTTAACATTCTTCTAAAATTTAGATGCCACAGTATTGCCTTAACAAGTGACATCGAAAAAATTTTAGGCAGATTCAAGTCAATAAAAACGACGTAGATTTTCAACGAATATTCTGGAGAGAGAAACTTAAAGACACACTAAAAGAATTTCAATTGCTCATCGGAACTTACGGGACTGCATGCCCTCCATACTTGGCTATTAGAACAATTCAACAACTTGCCAGGGATCAAGCGAAGAATTTTCCAGAGGCTTCCAAAGTCATTTTAGAAGATTTTTATGTAGATGATCTTCTAACAGGGGCATTTTCTCGAGAGAAAGCTAAGAAGGTAGTAGCTGAAGTTATTGAACTCATGAAAAGAGGGGTATTCCTGATTCGAAAATGGACTTCAAATGAGTCATCAGTGCTAGAATCGTTGCCGCCTGAGTTGAGAAGTTCCGCGACATCCCTACAGATAGAAGAGGATCAAGTGCTAAAAATCTTAGGTATCATCTGGGACGCTAAAGATGATACGTTTCGAATCAAGATAAATCCATCAACCGAAGAGAGGCCAACAAAGCGCCAACTCTTATCCACTATGGCCAGAATTTATGACCCTCTGGGGTTCTTATCACCAACAGCAATTCTACTAAAGATCCTGATGCAGGATCTCTGGAAGAAAAAAATATCGTGGGATGGATCCTCTCACGAAACACATTTCCGAAGCATAGATCCAGTTCAGGAATCAGATGGAACACCTGGCAGAAATAAAGATTCCAAGATGCTACAGTAAAAGGCATTCAGCTTATAGGTTTCTGTAACGCTTCTCAACGGGCTTACGCTGCAGTTTTATACTTAAGAACCGAATTATTTGTCACTGGAAAGATACAAGTTTCAATGATCACTTCTAAGACCAGAGTTGCTCCCGTGAAATCTATAACCTTGCCCAGACTCGAGCTAATGGCAGCTCTTCTTCTTTCTCAACTCTACTTTGCTGTCATAGAATCTCTAAGAAAAGTTATTCAAATTGATAAGATTCTTCTCTTTTCGGACTCTCAAATTGTTCTGGATTGGTTAAAGTCGTAAGACCCAATAGATGGAAAATCTTTGTGGCTAACAGAGTCTCACAAATTCAAGAATTGACTCATGAAGCATCATGGCATCATGTAAGAAGTGAAGAGAATCCTGCCGATTTTGCTTCACGTGGTATCCCAGCTTCAAAGTTAAAGAATCACAAGTTGTGGTGGTCTGACCACAATGGTTAAATCAAGATCATCTAAAATTTCCCTTTATTGAATCATCGTCTCCTAATGATGAAGATATAAAATTAGAGGAGAAATCATCGGCAACAGTAACCGATGTTGCAGTCACGGGTCAATGCAATTACTTATTGGAGGTCGTTGGCAGATGTTCATCATTTTCTCGCTTAATCCGAATCATAGCTTGGTGTAAGCGATTCATTAAAAATTGCAGGTCTTCTAACACTATGGGTGTGCTCTCATTTGCAGAAATAGAGGATGCTACAAAATCTATCATTCGGGCTGTACAGAGCTCAGAATTTCATTTGGAAATTTTGCATCTGGAGAAGGGACTCGCTCTTCCCAGAACTAGTAGGTTATTGCCACTAAATATTTTTCTAGACACAGAGGGAATTATCCGAGTTGGATGTAGGTTAAAAAATTCCAATCTAAATTCGCATCGAAAGTATCCAATTCTCGTACCGTAAAGTCTTCATCTTACGAAGATACTTGTGGTGTATTAACATAAAGTTAATTTTCACAGTGAAACCCAACTTTGTGCAGCATCCGTCAGAAATTCTGGATTCCATCCGGTAGAGAGATAGTCAGTAGACTTTTATCTAAGTGCCTAACCTGCTTCGGTCTCAAAGTACAGTCTTGTAGGCAAATAATGGGTAACCTCCCTGCTAGCAGATTCAGTGCTGACAGAGCCTTTCTCAACGTTGGTCTCGACTTTGGCGAACCATTCATAACGAAACCCAATGTGCCTTAAATTGAAATCATATATTGCTCTTTTTATTTGCTTCGCAACCATGGCTGTGCATCTCGAGGTCGTTTCAGAACTTTCGCAGGATGCCTTTCTATCAGCTTTTCCACGCTTCATATCAAGAAGAGGGGTGCAAGTTAACATATTCTCCGACAACGCAACCAACTTCAAAGAGGCATCTTCATATCTGCATGAGCAATGGAAACTTATCAAGTCTAAGGAAGTTCAAAACTTTGCAACTTAAAATTCTATAACGTAGCATTTTATACCTCCTTTAGCACCACATTTTGGTGGACTTTGAGAGAGCGGAATTAAATCAACCAAACAACATTTAATGAAAGTAGTGAAGTCAGCAGTCTTGAACTTTGAGGAGGTTTCTACGTTGGTAACACAGATTGAGGCATGCCTCAACTCTCGCCCACTGACGCCATTGTCTTCGGATCCTCAGGACTTGGAGCCTCTTAAGCCCGAACATTTCTTGATCGGTGTTCCCACAAATTCCTTTCCAGAAACAGTTCCATGCCAATCCATGTGCCTAAAAAAGAGATGGCACTTAATTCAACATCTCCGAATTCAGTTCTGGAAAAGATGGAACCAAGAATACTTAAGCCATCTTCAACAGAGGCTTAGGTGGTTCAAGACGAGTCCGAATCTCCAAATCAATGATTTTGTCCTCCTGCAGGAGGAGAATCTCCCGCCTGTGAAGTGGAGTGTTGGAAGGATCCAACAGGTATTTCCTGGGAACGATGGTGTCGTTAGAGTGGTCGAAGTAAAGACCACCAAAGGACTGATCAAACGTCCTATTACCAAATGTTGTGCTCTTCCTAAAGAGTATTGGACTCATAGTCCGGGGGGGGGAGAATGTTGCGCCGTCAAGTTGAAAGAATTAACGCCAGATGGTATCACAGCACGGCCCACATGCATGAGAAACCGAACAAACTTTAGCTTGTTGATGCGCGTGGTTGTATGCGCTGAAAACAGACGCTGTTAAAAAATCGATGTATAGATGTTTTGTTGACATCGCAATCCTGTTTATTATTAAAATTCAATTCAAAATATCAATTCAAATAAACCTAAGTAAAAATGCATTTGCCTTAATCGTCTATGAGTCTGCAATCAATCAATTTTACTTCACAGCAAAGCAGGCGAAAGGTAAGCCAATTCTAATATCATTTTAGAAACTTATCGCTCTAAACAGGTGGTATTTAAAGGATTTAACGCCTGCCTCCCAGAAGCCACCAAAATTAGGAGATCTAGGGGGCAAAAACTTCTAAGAAACTGATTGCGATACCAGATAAGAAGCTAGGGTTTCAGGACAGTTTTTTAAAAGTTAGCAAAATTTTCTTAATTCAGAATTAGCGCCCACGAAATTGGTCGCATTGTCTGAAAATATTGTAGTGCAAATGCCACGCCGAGCGAAGAATCTGTTCAAAGTAGCAATCAAAGCATCAGAGGTTAAATCTGTGAGAATTTTTAAGTGTACCGCTCGAATGGAAAAGCAAACAAATATTGCAACATAAACTCTATTTAAAATATCTTTACGTTGATTTTTATATTTTATGTAAAATGGGCCGCATAGATCAATACCGGTATTAGTAAAAGGGGAAGAAACTGTGACTCTCGTTTGGCAACGATGCCATTAACTGTTCTTCAATTTTGGGTTTTACTTTGAAACATTTAATGCATTAATGTACGACTTTTCTAGCATTTTTTCTCCCATTTAATGGCCAATACTCTTGTCTTACGAGATGAAGTAAAGTTTGAGAACAAACATGCAAATTTTTTAAATGGAAATATTTCATGATAATATTGGTTAGTTTATATGATCTCGAGGCAGCAAAATTGGGTGTTTTGGATTAAATGATAAGTCAAAATAAACAAGTCTGTCACCAACACGAATTAGATTATCCTCATCCAGAAAAATATTTAAATTACTTACTTTACTCCTCTTAAGAATTCCCTTTCTTTTTAAGGCATTTATTTCATTATAAAATTCATTTACCTGTACTGCTCTAATCAAATATTTTTTAGCATGCTCAAATTCTTCTATAGTGATAGGTCCAAATCTTTTTTCTTTATTTTTGCAATTGGACACGAACCTGAACAGAAAACTAAGAATTCGAATTATTTTATGAAAATTTTTACTTCAAGAAAGAAGGTAATTAGGAAAGTCGTTCTTAGTAGAAATGGCGAAGTTGGTACTGGACACTTGCTTAAGTTCAGTTAAATATAGTTATTTTTCGGTAGAGTTCATTTTAGTTTGACTGAAACTCCAGGAGAGAACTATTGTAGAGTCCGAAAGCAGCAGGACCTTGGGAATGTTCATTTTTAAGGAAAGGTTGATTTTGTTGATCAGCTGTGAAAGTAGCAAACAGGAACACAACTCTAAGCGAGGAATCGAAATAGTCTTTAAAGTACACACTCTTGATTTACCAGCAAGCAATTTAGATGTTGGAGTTGTTGAGGAAAAGTTCTCATTCTAACTTTGCAGATAAACTACTGCGCCATATGCAGAGCTGGAAGCATTAAAAAATCCCAGCAGAACTATGAATTGGGAATCAGCCCTAAGGACATACCTGTCGATAGAGATAGTTTCAATTTCTTTTAAATTGCTGAAAAAACGGTTCCATTCATTGCATAGATTATCAGGAAGTGTATCGTCCCAATTAATTTTCTCTAGCCAAAGTTTCTGGAGAAATATTTTTTCTCTACTAATAATTGGCCCAATTAAACCAAATGGGTCATACAATTTAGCAATAGTGGACAAAACTTCACGTTTGGTGTAAACATTTTGAGGATTTACCGAAACTTTAAAAACAAATTCATCTTCCCTTGACTTCCAGACCATACCTAAAGTTTTAGTAATGGTAGACTCTTCAGGTGAGGCAAATAATGGTCCTTCGGAGCATTGCTTTTCCTTTTCAAGCAGCTCATCACAATTAGAGTTCCATTTATGGAGAACCATGCCACATGTCTGAAACATTTTAATTAACTGATCTTTTAGAATTTTTGAAGTTTCAATATCGGGACACTGCAGCAGTAGTAGCAATCTCGGATTTGCCAGTAAGTTTTCAATTGTACATAGAAGTATTAAGCAATTTTCTGGCCGGGATTTTCAAATTGATCCCATATACCAGAGGTGGGGAACCTTTTTACCATTAGAGGCCAAATGTAAATTAGGTAGTAATAAAGGAGGCCGCATAAGTTGATGAATCTATAAATGCAACTTTTATGAAATTATTATAGTTAAATATAGTTTTAACAATTTGGTGCATTATATAGAAAAATAACAAAAAAAATTAAGTCCTTATTTATTTATTATTTGACATAAAAAGTTACAATATAAAATATTTTCTATTCACATAAGGATAAAAACTTGTTGTAACATTAATCATTAATTATTATTTTTTTTGCAGAAAAAATAATACGTTTTAACGTACATGGAGTCAGTCACAACAATAATAGTAAGAAAATAGTTTTTGTGTAAAGATCATATAACATGTCTGGTAGTATTGCTAAGAAACTCTGAGCATTAAATTTCATATAAAGTGTAGTTAAAGTATCATACAATCAAGGTAAACGAAGCTCATTTGGATAAATATACAATTGTAGCGAATTTAGACAACAATTTCAAAATGTCAACTTCATTTTGGCCGACACTGTACATACATTCATGCCGTTCTTTATTTAATTCTATTGATTTGGAAATTGTTGTAATCTATATAATTAAATATTAATTAATACAAGTGCTAGCTTTTATGAAGGCCGCAAGAGAAGATCACGGAGGCCGCATGCGGCCTCAACGCCGCGGCAGAGGTGGCAGAGGTGGTTCCCCACCTCTGCCATATACGCACAGTGCTTCAATGATTCCTGAAAATTTAAGCGAAATAAGATTAACGATGAAAAAAATTTCAATAGGTAAGGCTGCACCCAAACCCTATCTCAAACTGTTCTGTACTGTTTAGGAAGAATTGAAAATAAAGACATCTTCTATATATCATGCTGTGGAATGTTTCATTTTGCGAAAATTTTTATTCTTTCTACTGTAGGGTTCGCGTGTTGCTCAGATGCAAATTTCGGGTAACAGCGCTGTACATGCCAGCCGAAGTGAGTTCGGCGCAGGTGTTTGATCTATTTAAAGGGCACACGCTGAGTTGGCAGGAGCCCAAGACTGGAGTAGCGATACGGAGAGAGCCGAGGCGAGCTTGATGGAAGGTGATAGCGGTGTTTAACAGATAGAGCGTGTATTGGTATTTAGCCGAGGTGGCTGCACGACTTCGAGAATTAGCTCAGAGCCGAGGTTTACGGGTATTTTTAGTGAATTCATACTCTACCTGAGGGATTCATTGCGACCTTGTTGCCCCTCCCTAGTTTAAATTGCGCTCATACTGAATGTGAGGGTATCTAGGGTTTGTAATGGCCTGTGGCCTATTATACCTAGGAGGATATGACCAATTTCCACTCTGTCGGATCCCTCTATCCATTTGTGGCCTTCTATAAAATCCCCCAACATTGTCCGGAACCGCTTTGCGTATACTCGGTGGGTGTCTTTGTTCGTACTTTATCACCCCCCTCAATTAGCTCTGTTGGATCTTTGGGCTTGATAATCTCTAAAAAATCTTGCGCATTAGGGTTTAATCGATCTGTAATTAATTTAACCTTCCTTTCTTCCGTTTGGTTCACATTGAGTTTCTTCAATAACTCACATTTCCGAATGACCACCTCGTACGCGGTTTGCTCTGGCTTTTGACATACTCCATATAATTCCTGCTCCAACTTAAGGGTATCCCTTACTTCTGGAAATGTTTTCTTTAGCTTTTCAGCAAACTGCTCAAATGTAGTGATCCCACTGGACCCAATAACATCATACCATTGCTTAGCCGCTCCCCGCAGCCCTCTTTTTGCAATCACCAACTTTTGTGCGTCTGAGGCAGGATAGCTGACGCAATGTTCCTCAACTGCCTCTAAATATCTAATGACAGATCCTTCCCCCGAAAACCAAGCACTTTGTGGTGCAGTCATGGCCACAAAATTAGCCAAATGCTGCCACCCTGCAGTCTGGCCTGTTTGGTGTTCTTCCCGGCCATTTAATGCTAATTGTTCTAACTGCTCGCGTAGCTGAGCTACTTCCTCTGCTGACATGCTAGTGCCGTAGATATTATACTTTCAGACAAAACTCAGAGTTTTACTATATAGAATGACACCATACACAATCGCTACTTCTTTGGCACTCTTCGTGCGAACTCCACAGCACTATAGAACACAATTCACAATTTTTTTTATAATGTACAAACACTCACCTCTCTTTCGGTCAAAATGGTCGGGCGCCAGTATGTGGTTCTTCCTTTCTTTTTTATATCTCTAACGGTCCAGGCACATTATAAAGTACGAGGGCTACTTCTGAATAACTCCTTTATTCTCTACGTAGAGGCAGACTAACATATACAGACTTGGGGCTTCCAAAATAATACACAACAGTACCGCAACCCGCGGTACTAAGAAACTAAAGGTCGCAATGAATCCCTCAGGCAGAGTATGAATTCACTAAAAATACCCGTAAACCTCGGCTCTGAGCTAATTCTCGAAGTCGTGCAGCCACCTCGGCTAAATACCAATACACGCTCTATCTGTTAAACACCGCTATCACCTTCCATCAAGCTCGCCTCGGCTCTCTCCGTATCGCTACTCCAGTCTTGGGCTCCTGCCAACTCAGCGTGTGCCCTTTAAATAGATCAAACACCTGCGCCGAACTCACTTCGGCTGGCATGTACAGCGCTGCTACCCGAAATTTACATCTGAGCAACACGCGAACCCTACACTACTCGTGGGGTAGCGTTCACATATCAGTTAGTTATTTTTTACTTGAATTTGCCTAGAAAGGAGGTTTTTCTAACACACCATCTCCATAAACTAGCTTCAAGTTTTAATTCAATAGATGTGTCATCTGCCCAATTCGTACCCTTCATCAATGAACTGTTTTCCTGGCTTTTGTTAACCCATCATGAAGCTTTTTACTTATCTGACATAAAAAAAATTCACTAATAGCAATTGATCGCCTTTGATGAAAAATTTAATTAAATATAATCGATATCTCCTCACTTTAAAACATATCTCTCTACTACTACCCAGTTACTAAGCATAATGCAAACTGATGAAATGAAACTGTGAAATTGAGTGATGCACAAAAGATGTTTTTAGTTGTTGGTTTAGACGAAGACAGTTGTGAAGGAGTATCTCGATTTCAGAAAAGCATTATCTCTATGTGAAATAAAATGTGTTTTCAAGAATTTCCATATTTAAACTATTTCTTCTAAATTTCTGCCCATATATTTACTAAATAATAAAAGTAGAACACTATTTTCTGTGCGACTTGCAGGTTAGAAATTGAGAGTGTGAAGCAGTGTCACAAAGTAGATCAAACTCTTAATCTAAATTTTTTGTATTCCAAGCTTCGAAATGAATAGAGTAAGATAAGATAAGTTCCGGTACAGCAATGAATATACAATTACCTAATAAAAAATAGATATCGAATACCATTTATATACTATCTACAATATTGCGTAGAATGAAAAGTGCTGATTTCTTATGGTATATTTTGGCAATTATGGGCATCGATGTTGCCAGGTGTCATCTTGGACCATGTTCTAATTTTTTGTCGATTTGCATGCCATTCACATTCTGTGCTTCAACATTTTACGTTGCTTCAATATCTTTGTTTTCACTGCAATGGAAACATCTTTTTAAAATGGGCCTCAATTACGTTTTACTCGCCATAAATTCTTTTCTTATTTGGTACACGTTGATGTTGAAAGGAAACAAAATGTCAGATATTGTATTTCAGTTAGACAAATATCGGAAGTTATATAAAGTGCAAGATGGTTTCAAACTTCGTTTTATAAACACTTTTCTGAAATCTATTCTTCTTGTTCCTATTTTCCTACCTATGGTAAGTCACATTATGAGGGATTTTGCAGGCGAAGAGGTACCTACATATTGGTCCTATGGATATAAAATACCTGATAAGTTATTGAGCAATATAGTAGAAATTTTCGGTAAACTCGGCTACAGCACCTCTGTCCTTTGCTTCCCACTTTTACTGACATTTTCTATATGTATGATATTCTACAGATTTTCTGACGTATTGTTCAGCTACAACAAATTGCTTCACGTGCATTTTTTTACCTCTAATTACAATGAAAATTTAGAGATTTTTTCTGAATTCTTCGAAATCCTATCCGTTCTAAGAAAAATGAATCAAATTTTGAAGAATACCTCCCTTTTTATTATTGCTTACAGTATGGGAAGTATCTTCACTGCAGTAGCAATAGCAGTCTCGGAATTTCCAGCAAGGTTTCAAGTGAACGTACTTGCATTAAGTACTTTTCTGGCCGGGATTTTCACTTTGACCTCGTATACGTACAGTGCTTCAATGATTCCTGAAAACTTAAGCGAAATAAGACTGACATCTAAAAAATTGTTGAATAGGTATGGTTGTACCCAAACCCTAACTCAGAATGTTCTATTCTATTTAGGAAGAGTTGAAAATGAAGATATTCTCCATATATCTGCCGGTGGAATGTTTCATTTTACGAAAAGTTTTCTTCTTTCTTCACTTGGAGCAGTGTTGACTTACCAATTACTTATAGCTAACTTGAAATTCTAGTTCTTAAACTGTTGTTTTTGTGCTTGCTCTACGTTTTCAAAGAATGTGTCTTCATTTGAAAACTGGTGTTTAAATGTAATGTTGTTATTTACAAAAGTACTTTTGCCACTACTATTTTGTGTTTTTGTTATCACCTTGACAGATTTGTATTTTGGCCTTATTTATCTTCGTTAAATTTTCCAAGGAAACAAGGAATGTAGAAATAAATTAGCAAGGTTTAACAGAGCAAATAAAATATAATAAATTTGATTTATAACACATTGGTGTAAATTTCGATTCTCGAACCGAATGTTTCGTAGTTTCTAATTTTTATTTTAGTTTTACGTCATTTTTCTATATTTAATGTTAAATAGAGCATAACTGTAGAAGCGCTGAATGTTATAATTCACCGCGGTGTGTGGTCGAAAGACGGTCAATAATAATACTCTTATAACTACTCCAGAGGCAAAAAATAAATAAAGACTTGAGGAACACTAAGGTGGTGTAAAAGAAAAGCTCTCTGTGGGGCCATTGATAGCAATCAAAGACTATAAAAGTTGCAAGATAGATGGTGACGTTATTTTATGTCCCACAATAAAACTTTCAGATAATGGTCAAAGTGGTATCCCAAACGAAAATTATAGTGGGGAAGTACTTGGTAGACTGTGAACATGAGCAGTGAAATAAGGGACCAATTGGGTCAGGAACTGCTATGAGAAAGGCAGCCCACTGTCCAATGAGAGAAAAAGGAGCGGGCCAAAATGGTCCCGGTAAACGGACAACAGCCCCTCCAATAAAAAAAAACAAGAAATGGTTGACCGATTTCGCTTGTCTGGAGCTCTGACGATATAGAGAGCCGATTGAGCTGTCTCGGAGTCTGGAGGAAGTTCCTGGAATTTGACATGATGATGCTGAATCTGACATGATGTGGGCACCTGCCAACGAAATCCTTCATCGCTGTATTCTTGAACAGTTGTAAGTGCCTCCCGAAAGATCCTAGAAATAATTGCTGTGACTGAATATTTTGTCTCTGCTTCTGATTCCTCGTGTATTAAGTGATAATATGAAGGGGAACCTTATTATATTATTAATTTCCCTTTAAAAGAATTTTTAGTATTGTCGAATGAATTTATGATAAAGGTCAGTTCTCTATGTTTCCTTGATTGTCCCAACACATGCACGCATCAATTTATTAAGGTTCTATTACAACCTATAATAACTATTACGATAGACATCAGTAATTTAGCGCTCTGTAAATAAAAAGAACGGTAAATTATTCAAAATTTAAAATAATGCATGATTTTCGTTAGAACGTCTAACTTCATATGCATATAATAAAATTTTAAATATGCATTAGCTCATCCGCGATTAGAAAATACCCAGTGCAAATGTCTCCTTAGATTAACATTGGCTCTGAAGATCATCGATGTTGAATGATTCGTATTCTTAAGCATAGACTTGTTTGTTATGGACGACATGCATCTCAGACTGCAACAGCAAGCTGCTCTAAATTTTCATTTTTCCGGTAGAAAATATCTACATCAAAATCTTACAAAATAAGAAACGTTCACGTGTAGTGTAGAGAGGTGAACTAATATTGAGTTTTCTTACTAAACCAAAAAATTTATACCTATGGCCTACAATGGCCACATAACTCATTTTGAGGTTCCAGGGACAAAGCGATGAACAGGATCTTGCCACGGTACCTGATAAACAATGTCTGGAGACTGATGCTCTCTTTCGCCTCGTACCGTTATTGCGTGGCATATCAATTCAATTGGATCGGTATTTTCAGCGGGTCGTTTATGCCCATTATGGGAATATATGAACATTATTAACTCATACCATCGCAAAGTACATCTGACGCCTCTTCTAGATTCTGGCAGCCAAGAAATCTGGCTCTAAAGGATATATCTTCAGGTTGTTTTTTTTTGTTGTTTTTTCATCTGTCTGGCAACGTTTTGCTTCTTCGTGGCTTTGATTCGATTTTTTGTGTTCTTCCCATTATAATTAAAAAAATAGTTTTAGTTTGAAACTAATTTCGATTTGTCTTTTGATGCGGATAGGGTCGTGCCCATACCAATTAAGTTCAGTAGATGTAGATCTCAAATTTTCCGGCTTCAAAGAGCAAATTTTTCGACCGCTTCTTTCCTCGCTTCCGTGACCCGAAAAAAAATAGCGGATACCATATTTCTGTATTTTAACTTTTACATTGTTGAATTCGACAGGTACCTCTGCGAAAAAAAAAAGTTGAATTTTGTTTTTCTTCGTCATTTTTATCAACTTTATAAAAAATATCCCCCATACCTGCATCTAATTTGTAAAGATTTGAAAAGCTTGAATGACAAGGAGTTGAAATCTAGTGCTGCAAACTTAGTTAAATCTTGAGATATAACTGAAGATGAGTTTCCTACGTAAATCCTAGTTCTTAGTGACCAGTTACAGAATTCAACAGTTAAATTTTGAAGAAACGGCCCTGTGGTACAGTGCTCTGGTTTTCGGTGCTCAGATCGAAACCCAGCGTTGCGCCACGAAAAATGCCTCCGTTCGTGTCGTCCCGTCATAGGGGGTAATGCTGTCCGCCTATATGGTGCCCCCACAATAAAATGGACAGTAAAACTACGGCGTAGTAAGGGCGAATGTTTGATTACAAGTGCCTCCGCATTGGTTTAAAAAAATTTTGAAGAAATGAATCAACTTAATCTTCTAACCTATTCCAAGAAAGAGATTTGACTGATGCTTTCCCAAATGTGTGCATAGCCTTGAGAGTTGCTTAATGCTCCCAACTACATCAGCAAGCTGCGACGGGATTTTTAGGAAACTAAAGATAATTGAAAACTATTTCAAATCAACAATGACTCAAGACAGATTGAAAAACCTCGTAATACTGTCTATAGAAAGCCAAGAGGCTAATTCAATAAATTATGAAGAAGCCATTAACTCATTTTCTGAAAGAAAATCAAGGAAAATAATTTTGTAAAAATATCTGCTCACAACACATTTTCTAAAGCACAATGAAAGGTAGCCGCGAAGACCATCATTGCTTGGGCAAGAGGGTAGTGGTGTGTTTTATTTTTAGTAGTATGAAAAAAAAATGCATATACTTCAATGTTATATTATTGTTAAGTTAAAAAATATGTGTTTTTATTTCAATAAATTAACTTTGGCACACCATCAAAAAGACTATTATTTTTATCATGTTATTTATTAATGCATTAAACAGTGAAAAACAGCTACAGGGGCGGCAGAGCTTATTTGCCCCCGCTGAGAAATTTCCTAGATCCGGCACTGGTCTGTACCAGGTGTCGAATCCGGACCTCTGGACTTTGATGTCATAATCTGGACAAGATGGCTAGTATCCCACGAAGTTGCCTTAAAGTTGCCTAAAACTGCATTTTCAGACTCTTAATTTTGACATAACGTTCCGATCTAATTTGATATCTATGCTATAGTACATTTAGGCTTCTAGGTTTTATCAACATATTACTGTCAAGACCTCCCATGACGTAGCAGCGATTCCAGCGCCAATACGTCACCCATGCCTACCACCGCGCTTTGGCACGAAGCAGCTGAAAAACGGATGAACGAGATACGAGATCCCCTTCGGTTATGTTCCATAGATACAAGGGAGGTCTTCGGTAATTTGATGTAAACTGAATAAGATCCGTTAATATATGTATAAGTTCTGTGTAAATTGTCGTCTCGTCATTATTAAATGTTATTTGTTTGTGTACAAGATTTAACGTTGTTCCTTTGAGTGTGTGGTTTTTTTTGGATAACTTCCGCTCAATGGCAGCCTGGAATGAAAGGTGAGTGACTCTTACCTTATATGATTGACACTAACATATTTTTCTGTTTTTTTTAGAGGAAAAATAACAATATGGCGCCCGAACAGGGACAGCCACGAAAACGGTAGTAAATATTGACATTCCGATGCGCATTCTCAAAGTACGAAGTTATGAGCTATATGTTATTTTAGAAATTAATTGTTGAATTCCGAAACAAAATGACAGACGAAATCAATAAATTGAAAAAAAAAACGCGGTCACATATGGGCTGCGGTTACAAAAACGATTAATAAAATGAAAACAGAACTGGTGAACCCAGACCTCAAAGTAGAGGATCTGGAACTTTCCTTAGAACATTTGGAAGAAAAATCGGGTGAATTAAAACAAATTGATGCCGATATCAAAGAATTAACGAGCATTAAGGATCTAGACGAAGAATTAGAAGGTGTCGAAAACTTTCGAGAGAAAATTACTACATTCACGTATAAAGCAAACCGAAATTAACAGCGAACGACAACAACTGTGTACATCTAAAAGCTCTGAACAATTAAATCAAACATCGATAGAAAACCGTAGAAGTGAAAATCAAATTATTAAATTACCAAAGTTCATAATTCAGACATTCTATGGCGAAAGCTGTGACTGGAACACTTTTTCCATCAGCCATACATGCAAATAAAAATCTCGATGCTATAAGTAAATTTAATTACCTCAAATTCTTTTTAGGCGGAACAGCCTATAACACTACGTATAGAAGTTTTTGATCTCACCGAAGAAAATTATGAAACTTCTGTAGAGTCACTCACTGAAAGTTTTGGAAATAAAAGTATACTTATCAATGCACACATCGATAAATTACTTAATACGAAACCATTAAAAAATTCTAATGACGTGAAAGGGTTTCGGAACCTCTTTAATCATATACAGAAAAATATCATAAGTTTAGAAAGTGTATCGGTTAAAAAGGATAGTTATTCAAGTATATTGGTTCCTATTTTAACCAAATTAATACCCCGTGACCTGCTTTTGGAATTTAACAAAAGAGAAAGAGATCCAACAGGCTCCGAAGTCGATGAGTTCATCAATTTTTCATCATCACAGCTTATAGCTAGAGAAAGGTCCGTTTTGAATGTAAACGATTCTGTTCTGGAAACCAAACTGTCTCATAAATATAACGTTCCCAATACGAATGAGAAAAACAATGGTAGCACCGGCCAAGGTCAGTCGATGGCGTTAGCTTTAAAAAATGAATCCTATCAGGATAGAAATAGTGAAGTATACCAGAAGTGTATATTCTGTAAATCTCGTAAACATAACTCTGTTTCATGTACCGATAATCAATTGAGCTTAGAAGATAGGATTGAAATTTGTAAGTGGTCTGGTTCTTGTTTTAGATGCTTAAATGACAAAATTTTAAAAAGGCATATTTCTTCTGGGTGTAGGGCCAACGTCACGTGTCAGCTATGTTCAGGTCGACATGTCAGCATAATGTGTATGGGAAAAAGAAAATTAAAACCAAAAGAGGATTTTTCGAAACCGGAAACAGAAACGGAATGCGCTTTAGGTTATTCTTCTTCCAGGGAAAAGGTTATGTTGCAAACACTTATTGTAAACATTTTGGATAATAAGCAGAAGCATTTGTTACGAGTCATAATTGATACTGGATCTTCGTGTAGTTATGTTTCACAGTTTGCTGCGCGCAGGTTAAAATTAAAAAGTGTAGGGCATTAAATGATTGTCCATGAATTATTTGGAGGGACACAGAGAAAAGCAGAGCATAAAAAATATGTTAATAATTTAAGTAATGTTGACAACAGTTTCAATTGTACGCTTAATGTAATGGAACAGAAAACTATTTGTGCCCCAATTCCAAGATTAGAAAATAGGGAAATTTTAAAAGAAATTAAAGAGTGCGGAATTTTTCCCAGTGATGTAATAGTAAATGAAAACTTCTGTTTGATCGATAGCGACGCTAACGAAATCCACGGACTTATAGGCGCGGACTATGCAGGAAAACTATTTACAGGAGAAATTAGAAATTTGTCAAATGGACTCGTTGCGATGAATACTTATTTTGGCTGTACTA
This sequence comes from Dolomedes plantarius, assembly GCA_907164885.2. Taxonomy (NCBI): domain Eukaryota; kingdom Metazoa; phylum Arthropoda; class Arachnida; order Araneae; family Dolomedidae; genus Dolomedes; species Dolomedes plantarius. The sequence goes on along the minus strand of OU015490.1, from coordinate 192,344,567 downwards.
TAATGAGGGGAATGAGGGAAAGCCATAGTGTCAATGAAGTACTTTTGTCGCTTCATGTAAGTGACTTGAAAATTTGTGACTTACGTGAAGTAAAAATAGGGTGGTAATGAAGTAAAACAAAAATAGTTCAAGGGTTATTAATGAGAGGTATAGTGATTTTACACTGCTGGCCACCCAAATTGCAACACCAAGAAAGACAAGAGATACCACAACAAAATTTATTTTGTAGATAACATGTTGACCAAGTATCAAATGATTAAATTTATAGACTTCTGTGAAGTGTGGTTCCTGCCAAAATCAGTAGCCAGAGTAGCCGCCATTGTTGGAGATCACCGCTGCCACACGCCTCGGCATTGATTCAAAGAGACTTTGGATGAGTTCTTGGGGCACAGCATTCCAAGCAGCTTCCACACGTTGCCAAAGTTGATCTGCTGTGGCAGCTGGGGATGGAATCTGGGTCAATCGTAGAGCAACCATGGACCACATGTTTTCTATCGGCGAAAGATCCGGAGAGCGAGGCGGCCAGGGAAGCAATTCAGTCTGGCGATTGACGAAGAACCGTTGGACAATGCGTGCCACGTGTGGTCGCGCATTATCCTGTTGAAATATGGCTGTGGGCAAGCCCTGAAGGTAAGTGTTGCCGCATGTGCGTCACTGAAGAGAAGTGAAAATATTCACGCATGCGCAATCCCCGAGCCGACTGAGCCGAGCATCAGTTGACTACTAGACGCTGTAAGGATAACAGCAAAAACCTGAAGTGGGTAATTAATGTTTATCTGGACACCCACAATTGATTAAACACAATAATATTCAGCTGTTTTGTATGATGTACATAGTATGTGTGACGTCCTTTTAAATAAAAATCAGAAAAGACAGCTGTGGTCCGTCGAACTTTATTTTATGCGTTCTTAAATTTATAGAAGAGCGCCACTTGGTCCCGTCAGAGCGGGAGCCTGAAATCAGCAAAATGGATACCATAGAAAAACTTTTAAAAGCGAAAACTTCCTTAAAAGGAAGTATTACAAGAATCGAAAACTTTGTGGATAAAGTGTCAACAGACACAAATAAAACGGAACTTGATGTAAAACTGAAAAAAATAGACCAGCTGCAGCAAAAAGTTGATGAACTGAAAGAATACTGCTTCTGCATAGAAAAAATCCCGGCAGCTGAATTAATCGAATTTCAGGATGATATAGAGCAGTGTGAAGTACGCCTCGAGAATTTAGAGGTAAGGATTAAGCTTTTGATTAATTCTAATAAAAAATGTGTGTCTGTGACTGAAGTTGACGAAAACCAAACTGAAACTTTACTAGTTAAAACTAAAATTCCACCAGTAGTGCTTCCCACATTTACGGGAAAATATGAACATTTTAGTGCATTCAAAAATCAATTTGATGATTTGATAACGTCGAACGATCAACTTAGTCAGTCACAGAAATTATATTATTTAAATTCTTGTCTTGTAGAGGAAGTAAAGGAATTTGCATCTACTTTCGATTCATTTTCTTCCTTATACGAAGCCCTGGAATCGCGATATCACAATGAACGTTTGGTTATTGATATTCATATACAATGTATTTTGAACTTTAAGAAAATAGAACGTGAGAATGCAGAAGAAATTCGTGCGATGATTGATTGCATTAAAAAGAATTTACGGGCATTGAAGATGTTAAAATATGAACAAAATAATTTATTTAACATTTTTTTGCTAAATATTATGCTTAAAAAATTGGATAAAGAATCTAGAAAAAACTTTGAATTGACACAAAAAACTAAAGAGGTCCCTACATTTGATCAATTCATGGTCTTTTTAGAACAACGGGAAGCAGTATTGTTAGCTGTAGAGAGGAATTTTATTCCCGATGGAAAAACGATGAAAAAATCCTTTAATTTCGTTTCTAAATCCAAAACTTTATTGTCAAACCAAGACAATGATAATAAAATCTGTATAATTTGTTCTGAAAAGAACCCTCATCCTATTTACAGATGTGCAAAATTTCTACAATATTCCCTTGGTAAAAGATACGAACTTGTTAGGCTTCATAAGCTTTGTGAACTGTGCTTACGAAAAAATCACAAAAAAAATGAGTGTCGTTCGAGTTATTTATGTAACTGCGGTGGAAAGCATTCTAAAGCAATTTGTAAACATGCTGACGCTAGTGTGAAATTGGCTATGGTCGAAAGTAAAAACATGCCAGCAGCGGATTCAGAAATAAAATATCAAAAAGAAATCTCGTCTGCCGCAATAAATTCTTCCACTTCTCAAAACGCCGTTTTAACAAGCATTTCTAATCAAAATAAAAAGAGTGTTTTATTATCTACGGGTATAATTTGGTTGCAAAATAAAGATGGAACATTAATAAAATGTAGATGTATTTTTGATAGCGCGTCAAATGTCAATATATTGTCCAGAAAAACGAGTGATTTCCTTGGTATTGGATTAGAAAAAGTACAAACTTCGGTTTCTGGATTAAATTCAACAAAACAAAATGTGAAAGGGAAATTGACGACTTTCATCTCGAATGAAAACGGAAGTTTTGTGGAACCTATTGAGTTCTTAGTTACTGACAAGATTACGGGGTTAACGCCTAGTGTTAATTTAGATATTTCAAAATTAAAAATTCCTGGATTCTTGAAATTATCTGATCCTGGTTTTTTCGAAGCGAAAGAGATTCATGCGTTATTAAATGCTGATATTTTTTGTCGAATAATGAAAGATAATCTTTATAAAGTGAATGAGGAATTACTGTTTAGGGAAACTGAATTTGGTTGGATCGCGGGTGGAAGACTCGACGAAATCAAAACTAATGATGTAGCATCGTGCTTTCTTATTAAAGACGATAGTTCTATAGAGGACACTTTGAAAAAATTTTTTGAACTCGAATCTCTTGGCATAAAAGATGATCCTTGCTTTCGTGAAGATGATCAGGCCATGGCAATCTTTGAAGAAACAGTCGGATACAAAAATGGGCGGTATACAGTGGGATTTCCATTTCGTAAAGATTGGAAACAGCTTTCAGATAATTTTCCGGTAGCAAAACTGCGATTCCATAGTTTGTGGAGAAGGTTTCAAAAAAATTCGGAACTTTATTCACAGTACTCTGACATTATTCAAGATTATTTAAACCAAGGAATAGTTGAGAAAGTCGAAAATTCTGAAATAAACAAAGACAAACCAACATATTATTTGCCCCACCAAGCCGTAAAAAAGGAAGGTCGGGTTTCAACTACAACACGTATAGTATTTGACGCAGCATCGCACCAGACTAATGAATTGTCCTTAAACGACTGCTTGTGGCAGGGTCCCAACTTATATCCAAACCTACTAGATGTGCTTATCAACTTTAGACTTAATCGAATTGTAATATCATCTGATATACGTCAAGCCTTCCTTCAAATTTGCCTGGAGGAGAACCATAAAGATGCTGTACGTTTTTTGTGGACTAACAGTAACCCTCGTATTGATAAAAGGCCAAACCTGCAAATATATCGATTCAACAGGGTACCCTTTGGGGTCAACGCTAGCCCGTTCCTGTTAGCGGCTACTGTTAAACATCACATTGCTAAGTATAAAGATGAGTTTTGCACAGCTGTACAACATCTAGATTCTTTCATGTACGTTGATGACTGGATCACAGGACAAGACACCCGTGAAGAGGCACTTCTTATTTCCAGCTGTGCCAAAAATATTATGAAAGAAGCAGGTATGGTAATGCGAAAATGGATCTCCAATGACGCTACGTTGATGAGTCAGTGGGCTGCAGAAGGTTTCGAGACATATCCAGTTGAAAATTCTGTCAGCTTGGGAACCAGCAAGACGAAAGTACTTGGTATGGCTTGGCAAACTCAAGAAGATTGTCTGACCGTGGACACAAAAGGTCTACTAGAATTCATCTCGGGCAGTGAAAACACTAAAAGATTTCTTTTGCAAATCATTGGGAAAATCTATGACCCGTTGGGTTTGCTTACCCCCTTTACAATAAGAATGAAATGCCTCATTCAGGAACTCTGGTCGAAGAAAATCACATGGGATGAAAATTTACCTCCAGAGATTAAAGAAGAGTGGACGGATTGGTGCAAGGAGCTGCCGCTCTTAAATGAGCTCAGAGTCCCGAGATTGGTACTAGATTCTACCAGAGAAGAAAATGACATCATAGAAATTCATACCTTTTGTGACGCTTCCAAACTTGCATATGGAGCTTCAGTTTATGTGAAAGTTAAAAAACAAAGTAACGTACTTGTAAACCTCGTAACCTCTAAAGTCAGAGTGGCACCATTGAAGAAAGTTACGTTACCTCGGCTCGAGCTTCTGGGTGCTTTGGTAGCAGCTCGCTTGAGTTCAAAGGTTCAAGAAATCATCAGTCAGAAAAGGAAATGCATTGTGTTTCATTGGACAGACTCCAAAATAGTTTTATTTTGGATCAAAGGGTCCTCAAAAAGGTGGAAACAATTCGTAGCGAATCGAGTTGAGGAAATCACAAGGTTAACAGATCCGGATACGTGGTATCACTGTGCTGGAAAGGACAATCCTTCAGACCTCTTGTCCAGGGGTCTTAAAGCTGAATCGCTTCTACATAATGAAAAATGGTGGAATGGACCTTCTTTTTTACAGTCTGGTGAACTCGTAGAAATTGATGATGAATGTCCAGTACCGAATGAAGAAGAGTATTTACCAGAACTAAAATCTAAAGACTCTAATGAAAACACTTTATTGACTTTAAATTCTGAAAACACAATTTTTGATCATCTAGTTAACCGTAATAGCAAATTTTTAACTATAGTTCGAATTCTGAGTTTTCTTTTTAGGTTTGTGAATAATTGTAGAAACCCTAAGAAAAAAAGACAAGGTCCCCTGAGATCGGATGAGATCTCAGAAGCTGAGGGGTTTATAGTCAAACAACATCAAAGTGAGGAATTCTCTGCAGAAATCTCAGCCCTCAAATCCAGTGGTAGTATTCCTAATAAAAGTAAGATTTTAAATTTGTCGCCAATTTTAGACAGTAAAGGTATCTTGAGGGTAGGAGGCAGACTAGAAAATTCCCAGCTGTCATATTCAAGTAAACACCCTATATTACTCCCCGCAAAAGGTAAGTTAACTGAAATTATAATAAGATATTATCATGAGAAGTATTTTCATCTTGGACCTCAACATTTACTCTTTCAGGTTAGGCAAAAATATTGGCCCATTCATGGAAGAAATTTGTGCAAAAAAATCGTGCACAATTGTGTCATTTGCTTTAAAGCCAATCCAAAGGAGTGCTCGCAACAAATGGGCAATTTGCCAACGCAAAGAATAACGCCCGATAAAGTTTTTAATTCAACTGGAATTGATTTATGCGGGCCATTCTTGATCAAAAATAAATATCAGAGAAAAGATCCCGAAATTAAAGTTTATGTTTGCATATTCATATGTCTAGTAACAAAAGCCATACACCTCGAAATAATCAGTGATTTAACTTCACAAGCTCTAATAAACACACTGAAAAGATTTATTTCGAGAAGGGGAAAATGCCATAAAATATTCTCTGATAATGGGACAAACATGGTAGGGGCTAATAGAGAACTTAGATCTTTATTTAAATTTGTTGAAGAAAAAGAGGAATCTTTATTTGCTTTTTTCGCGGAAGAAAACATAGAGTGGTCTTTTATTCCCCCTAGAAGTCCAAATTGGGGAGGCCTCTGGGAGGCAAATATAAAGGCATTTAAATATCACTTCAAACGTGTTGCTGGGAATTCAAAATTTAGTTATGAAGAACTGCTAACTCTCGTGACCCAGATAGAGGCTGTTTTGAATTCTCGCCCGCTTACCCCTCTCTCGGCCGATGTTGATGACTTGGAGGTGCTGACGCCGGCACATTTCCTGATAGGAAGGCCGATAACGGCCATAGTCGAACCGTCTCTAACTAATATTGAGACAAATCGCCTTAATGCTTGGCAAAGAATTACAAAGTCCGTACAAACAATCTGGAAAAGGTGGAGTCTTTCATATTTAAATAGTCTACAACAAAGAAAGAAATGGGTAGTTAATAAAGAAAATTTAAAAATAGGGGATATGGTTTTGATAAGGGAAGAAAATCTCCCACCATGTAAATGGTTATTGGGGCGAATAATAGCCATATATCCGGGACAGGATAAAAAAGTACGAGTTGTTGATGTTAAGACCAATAAGGGAGTTTATAAAAGGTCCATTTCCAGATTGAGTGTACTGCCTATTGAAAATTAAATGTATTTTTTTCAGATAATAATTGATATTGTTCTTTATGTGTAAAGTTTTCTAGTGTTTAAGTATACTGTTTATCCTTTTATTGTGATTTTGTGTTTTTAATAATTAGTTATTGCTTATTAGTATCTATTTGATTGTAACTGAAAATTAAGCATTCACTTATGTTTTGACTTATATATATATATGTAGAAAAAAAATAGAATTGTTAAGTTCTTGCATGAAAACATGGCAAGGCCGGGCGGGATGTTGCCGCATGTGCGTCACTGAAGAGAAGTGAAAATATTCACGCATGCGCAATCCCCGAGCCGACTGAGCCGAGCATCAGTTGACTACTAGACGCTGTAAGGATAACAGCAAAAACCTGAAGTGGGTAATTAATGTTTATCTGGACACCCACAATTGATTAAACACAATAATATTCAGCTGTTTTGTATGATGTACATAGTATGTGTGACGTCCTTTTAAATAAAAATCAGAAAAGACAGCTGTGGTCCGTCGAACTTTATTTTATGCGTTCTTAAATTTATAGAAGAGCGCCAGTAAGGAAGGACAACTGGCTCCAACACCTCGGAGATGTAGCGCTGGCTGTTTAAAGTACCGGCAATGTGTACTAGAGGTGTGCGAGAGTGATATCCAATACCGCCCCATACCATAATACCCGGTGCAGGACCAGTGTGGCGGTGCATAACGCAGCTGTTCAGCATCCTCTCTTCACGGTGTCTCCAGATTCGAATGCGACCATCGTGGTGTTGCAGACAGAAGCGTGACTCGTCAGTAAAGACAATTTCATTTCATTCTGCCGTCCACATCCTTCTGTCATGGCACCATTGGCGGCGGAGACGTCTGTGGTTCTGCGTCAAGGGTAGACAAAGCAATGGACGTCTTGCGGACAGACCACTCTGCTGTAAACGGCGTCGAATGGTACGCGCAGACACTGGATGATGCGTTACAGACTGCATGATCTGTGCTATGGTTCGTGATGTGACTGAGCGATTCGTCACTGCCATGCGCACAATTTGCCTGTCATCACGTGAAGTGGTGCGCTGAGGTGGATGCGATCGAACACGCCGGTCCGTCGTACCCTCCTGCATCCAACGATCACATATCCGCATTACAGTTGTTTGGTTTCGTCCAACACGACTACCGATTTCCCTGAAAGATAATCCACAATCTCGGTAGGCTACTATCCTTCCTCTGTCGAACTCGGATACTTGATCAAAAGATGATCGCTGTTTTCGACGAGGCATAATTGATCGTTTTTTTTTGAAAAAACCACAAGAAAAACACAATTGCCGAACTTGAAATCGTCGAAATCTCCAAGCCTTAAATAGCGCTTTGAAGTGGCGCCACAGGCGCGCGTGATGTGCGTCTGTGCTGAAATTCTAATCAATTGCATATCTCACCTCCGCTAATGCATGTTGTAAATTTCATGTTATTTTCATGTTTCCTTCAGGGTGTTGCATTTACAGTGGCCAGCAGTGAATATGAGTACATTGCAATAAGATGTTGTGTATGTTCTGACAATGTTGACAATTTGAAAATAGAGAAACTTCCCTTTTTATCAACTTACTTGACATGCAGTAAAACCAGAAAAATGTAACTTTGTTAGAGTTTCTCACTTGAGCACTGGAGATGGGAAACTGAAAGATTGAATCAGTTCTGTAAAACTGGAGCAACATTGAACTTATATGAAACCCACGATGATGAAATTTTCTGTTCAGCTACCGTAAATGATGGATCGATTTCTGTCACGTGGAGACCAGTTCATTAGCTGAACACTGTTTACTGGAACTGTATCAAACTTGCAGATAGATCTGGAACCACATCCCAAGCACGAAGCGCAGTAGGTAATTGGCAAGAAGCACTCAGTTAACGATGTAACATAGGGACTTGGAAAATAAAGATTATGTGCCTTTTAGCACTCTAGATGAAGAATGAAACTGGACCATTCATGCTGAAGACAAGGAAATTGGCACACACAAAAATTTCTTGAAAAACACCTGTTTATTATATTTCTTCGAAGACTTATAAAATCAAATCACCAGTATTGCACCTCCAGCCAGCCCGTGTCATAGAAAATGTCCGAAGACAAAAATTCGAGGAGACACGCTCCAATATTGCAAACAGCATTTATCTCGCTAAAAATCGGACTCTCTTTTATGGAGGGGAAGCAAACGCTTTTCTACCCAAAGCCTGCTCACACAAGCCTAGGTTAATGTGCTTACTCTGATAAAGAGATCCCATTTCCTTTTAGCCTAAACAACAAAATAAAGTCTGTAGAAGGGGATAAATAATAGAATAATAAACACTAGCTCTATCAAAGGACTAAATAAAAAGAGAAATTAATTAAACTGCGATTACACTGTTATTATCTTTAGGAAACATCGACGTATGAATACATGTAAGCTATTGCACACGTGGGAAGTAGTTATTTTTGCAGTTAAGTTGAGAAATCGAATCTCGATGCGAAATTCGAATGAGGGAATCGATTCTATAATTGGAAAATGTAAATATATTTAGCTATTGTAGATATTAACAGTATAATCGCTTTAAGCATACAATATGTATCTGGAAAATAGTTATATTTTAAATTAATATTAATACAGCTAGCAATTAATTGTTTAAAGATGAAATTAATTAAGTTAAGTTAATAGCGGTTATAATTAAGTTTTTAAATTTTAGAGTAATTAATTTTACATAGTGGCATTATGCCACATTACGGTCACTTGACTCGCTAGGAATTACGGAACCGAATATTTCTCAAACGAGATAGGAAATTGAGGAACAGGCGAAAAATCATTTTGTGCGCTCGTTAAAAAGAGATGAAGGTAGATATCAGGTGTCGTTTCCGTGGTTGGAGGTTCATCCTGAATTAACGGACAATCGAAACCTTGCCGAAAAGCCGTTAAAGTCTTGCGTACGAGCGCTTCAAAAAAAGAAACTGTCTTCAAGAGTACGAGAATGTATTCAAGGAATGGGTGTCCGAAAGAATTATAGAACCTGTTGACGCTGAGAAACTGACAAAGGACAAGGGTCATGATTTACGTCATAGACCAGTTTTCAAAGAAAACTCAACAACTAAAATCCGTCCCGTTTTCGACGCGTCAGCAAAAGAAAGAAATTCGGCATCACTGAACGATTGTATTGAAAATGGGACAAATTATTTAGAGTTGATCCCTAAACTCATAAACAGATTTCGGCATGGGAAATACGGAGAAATTTCGGATATCCGTCGAGCTTTCCTACAAATAAGCATAGATCCCTCTGATAAGAAGTTCCTTCGGTTTTTATGATGGGAGGAAGGAGATCCAAGAAAACTGATTGTTTATTCGCATTGCAGTGTCATTTTTGGAGTAAATACAAGCCCATTTTTACTCGCCGCGACAATCAACTACCATTTGGAGAATACATCGGGATCTCAAAGAGACAGCTTTAAAACTTAAGGAATCTGTGTAGGTAGACAACTGTGTAGCGAGTGTGGACACCATCGAAGAGTTAAACTCCTTTATTGCGGTATCTAGGGAATTGATGGCTTCTGCGCAATTCGATTTAAGGGGGTGGAAACACAACCGATCAGGTAATGATGAGGAAAATTGAATATTGAACCTATCTGGGGAGGAATTTAAAGAAATCGTTTCAGTGTTGGGCCTTAAATGGGATTTATACAATGGTACTTTATCTTGTGAGATAAAGGAGGAAACCCATCATGTATTGAGTAAACGAAACGTATTGTCAGTATTGAGCAAAATTTTTTACCCTATTCGATTCACGAGCCCTGTCACACTTGTTCCTAAATTAACCCTACAGGAATGTTGGAAGGAGAAAATTAATTGGGATACAGAGCTCCCGGAAATTTTGGGGGAAAAATTTCTAAAATGGGTCAATGAACTAAAATATCTGAAAGATATAGAAATCCCTAGGAAACTCCCTGAACTAGATGAGAATGCTACGCTGCATGTCTTCGTGGACGCTAGCAAATCTGCTTACGCAGCGGCAATTTTTATCAGCAATGATTGTGACGGTGTTGTTACCCGTCAATTATTACAGGCTAGGTCAAAAGTAGCGCCTTTAAAACCAATTACAATTCCCAGATTAGAAATCCTTGCATGCACTATAGGAGCCAGACTCGCTTACACCGTAAAAGAAGATCTTAATATGAAAAACATGCGCACTTTCTATTATACTGACTCAATGAACGCCTTATACTGGATTATAAAACAAGATAACTGGGCCACATTTATCATAAAAGTCAGTAAAATTCGAAAATTGACAGATCCAGAGAATTGGCGACATATTTAAGGGAAATTTAATCCCGCGGATTTGCCCTCGCGGGGATACGGTCCTAAAGAATTATACAAGCCTGCAACCAAAAAAGTGTTTAGAAACCAATAGCTGATACTGATAGATTTTTGGACGCTGATTTCAGGAAAAATAGAAAAAACATTCCATGACGTACCATTTTTTCAAAAAATTGAAAATTGACAAAATTGAAAATTTTGATTTTTGTAGCCAACAATCGATTGTGTTAATTAAGGAAAGGGAAGAGCATATAGTGTCATAATTCGTCATTACTGGAGAAAACTGGAGATTTTTCTCTGTCTGGTGTGAAAAAAAGCGGAAAAAAGAAACAATCTAAAGAATCTACCGAACTCTTAGGCTCTAGGCTAAAGCAAAAGAATTTATTGGCTCCTGGTACCTCTTTCTAATGGTTTAGAAAAAGATAAACAGATTTCGTTCCATACTTTTCTTGAGATGGTGGCTTGGTTTACTGTAGCAATGTCCCTGGATTGATGGAGGATTTTAATATACAGTATGGCGTGAACAAGTGGAGGCTCCTCAAAAATTATTGACTCCTCAAAAAGAAGCCCCAAAGCAGTGCTTCTGCCTAATTGCAGCAAGTATGCTTCAGTGCATTAGCCATTCTGTGTACTTGAAAGAATCTTACGAGAATTTAGCTTTGATTCTCACCCATTTGAAATATAAAGAACATGGATGGATGATATGCGGTGATCTAAAAGTGCTTTCCATGCTTCTTGGACAACAAGCAGGAAACACCAAGTACTCTTGTTTCGTGTCAATGGGACAGTCGGGATAAAAATAATCATTGGATCAAAAAGGAGTGGCCGCAAAGGAAAGCATTAACACCTGTAAACAAAAATGTAGTAAAGGAAAGATCGGTTGATCCCAGGAAAGTACTGTTGCCTCCACTTCACATCAAACTTGGCTTGATGAAACGATTTATTAAAGCTCTATCAAAAGAAGGAGAGGGCTTTAAATATCTAGGTAACAATTTTCCAGGACTGTCGGAAGTAAAAATAGAGGAAGTTGTTTTCATAGGTTCAGATATTCTGAAACTTTTTAAAGACGAAGTGTTTGAAAGTAAAATGCTTTCGAGGGAAAAAGAGGCCTGGATAGTTTTCAAGGAAATTGTCACAAAATTCCTTGGGAACGTTAAGGACCACAACTATAAATCTTTTGTAGAAAACATGTTAATGAACTTCAAAGACTTGGGTTGTTCAATGAGTTTGAAAGTACATTTTTTAAATCCGCATTTGGACTACTAACCTTTTTTGGTACAGTTAGTGATTTTGGTGCAATTAGTGAAGAACAGGATTAAAGATTTCACCAAGATATCAAAGAGATGGAGCTTAGATACTAAGGTAGATGGAAAGTCAATATGATGGGGACTACTGTTGGATGCTACACAGAAGTACCACGTACTAACTACAACAAAGTGCCAAAACGAGCTTTCAGAGAAAAAGGTGAAAGAAAGCATTAAGGATATATGAATATAGGATGTATTAAACAATGGTAACCGTTAAATATTCTAATTAATATAATTTCAAATTAATATATATTTAACAAATCATATCCAATTGTTTGATGTATTAATTCATTCGTAAATAAAACACTTAAAAATATTTTGAAAAGACCTTCTCCCCAGAATATGTACAGTAGGCTTTCTTGTCGATATATTCAAGTTCATTTTGTGAAAAATCCTTACGTGATTGAGAAGAATGGATGTCATATTTGAAATCAGCACGCCAAATAATACGAAATTCAGTCATTACATTGCAAACACTTTTTTATGACTCAAATTTTGCGGGCCTGTGTTATTGAAATCCCATTGGTGGGAGGGACCCGAGTGGTTAAAACTACCACTCGAAAAATGGCCAACTGGTGGAATTGCTCCAGACATCGAAGTAGTCAATTCAGAGAGGAAAAAGACTATAATTTCAGTTACAAATTTGGTTGCAAACAGATTTGAATTCTTTCAAAAGATATCATCTTTCAACAAAATTGTAAGAATCATGGCTTACGTAATTCGATTTTATAAGAATATAAAGAGAAACCCTAATGACAGGAAAAATGGAAAACTGGTGATGGAAGAAATTGAAGCATCCGAGAAAGTAGTTCTAAAAGAAATACAAAGGGAATCTTTCACTAAAGAGGAAAAGTTAAACTTGAGAACTGTGAAAGACAGTGATGGTCTGCTGCGAGTTGAAAATAGAATTACATCAAGGAAAGATTTAGCCACATTTAGATATCCCATATTATATCTAATTGCCTAATAAGCATCAAGTGGATGAGAAATTGATAATGAGCAAACATATAGACCTAGATCATGCAGGAACGCAAACATTGATATCCTATCTCACGGAGTACTATTGGATCATCAAGAGCAGAAAGACATTACGAGAAGTGATAAGAAACTGCACTGAACGCAGAAGATTTTCTGTTCATCCATTAGAAGCCATGAACATCCCTCTTCCAGAGGACTGAGTTAGAGATGCGGCTGTCTTCGAAATAGTAGGTACCGATTTATGTGGTCCTTTGTTCCTAAAAGGAGACACAAAATGTTGGGTGGTAATGTTCAAGTGTGCCATCTACCGCGCTGTGCATTTTGAATTTGTGACTTCTCTATCAACCGACTGTTTTATTTTGGCCTTCCGTCGCTTTATTGCAAGAAGAGGACGCCCGTCCACTGTGTACTCTGATAATTGAAAAAACCTTGTACGAACTGCTAATCTTTTAAAAAGTATTGATTGGGAAAAGATTGAAAATTTTGCACCAGAGAAAAGAATTTCATGGAAATTTAGCCCCTCCATCTGCCTCTTGATGGAGTGGATTTTGGGAAAGACTGGTAGGAATATTGAAGATTATTCTAAGAAGGGTTCTAGGAAGAGCTACTTTGAATAACGAAGAGTTGTCTACAGTATTGTGCGACGCTGAAAGTTTGATTAATTTCCGACCCTTAACATACCTCTCAGAAGATCCTGAAGATATGTTAGCTCTTTCCCCATCAGCTTGCTCTGCCCACACTTGAGCACTGCCCTCTAGATCACAGGGTACTGCTTCGGTACTGCTTTCTAGAGGGCAGTGACTTGAGTCGCCATCCGAAACCGAACAACGTCCAACTTTTCTCACAGAGAAACAGCTTCAATTCCCTCCTTCACACTGGAATCCCCAATGGGGTCTAGGGGATGGATGACCTTGGTTAAAACTCAAAGAATAAGATTTAATTATTCAGTTCAACCTTTCTCCTCCTCTTACATCAGTATCTTTTAAGTCTGATCTGCAAGGTAAATGTTGTACATTACACTTAATAATACAAGTTTATTGCAGTACATTCTATTGTATTGCGTTTTTATACAATGTTCATCATTTATAAGCTCATTTCTCTTATTTAAAAACATGTTACAAAAAATTGCGATGTTTTCGGGAAGCCCGGAACGAATTAATGGTTTTTCCATTCATTTCATGGGTAAAATTGATTAGAGATACGAGTATTTCGAGTTACGAGCTCCGTCATGCAACGAATTAAACTCTTAAGTCGAGGCACCACTGTATTATGATGAGTGAAATATTCCCGTGATGAATGGTATACATATATCAACTGAATAGAAACCCAAATTCTCAACCTATTATTATTTTTTATTTTTTTTTTTTTTTTGCAAACGGCACCAATGTAAAGGATATATTGTTGTGGTCGTGATTATAAAAGATCAGCACATTGCAAAAAATAAAAGAATAAAACTGGAATCCACTTACCACACTTTATTTAAGACAAGTTAGGAGAGCACGAAATTATTTGCACGTGGTGCATCACAATTTGTAGCACGGATGTTATGGTCACTTATACAGCACAATGGTCAGCACGAAAATTATGTGCTCTTGGAAAATACAAGTCTCAGCAAAAGAACCAAGAAACATCGGTCAATTCCGTATTTGTGTAAATCCTTCGTAGACCAGTTGAGTTTCCCTTGTGCCACTCGCGCAACCACGTGCTTCAGACAACCCTCTCTCAAAGAACACAGACGGACACCTTGGCCAAGAACATTCCAGGACTGACTTTTCATAATGTCCTTCAGCCGGAAAAAATTCCACACCTTTCCTGTTGCCAACGTTCTTTTTAAAACTTTGTAGGAAGATCTGGAGAATGTCCGATTGGGCGATCAGGAGTGAAATAAAACCGGTTCCGTCTAGTTTCAAGTCCGATGCTTCCGAACCAGTTTTACGCTGATGTTTTCACAACAGCTACTTAATTGATTATTGCTTTCTCGCTCTTTCGCTGTTACAAATGATATTTCAAAGAGAAATTGGATCAGATTTGGAGAAATTCAAAACAAATGCGCCGGTAGATAGACTCAAAATAAATTAAAAATATTTTTAGGATACGCTTTTTGAACGGTTGGGTCAAATTATTTTCGCTATTAGGAAAGAATTTGGCAAAATTGTATTTTTCGCTCCACCCTAGTGTGTATTCCAGTTCATTTGATAACAACCTTGAAAACCTATCAGTATAAAATTACAAGATGAAACTTTTAGGCTTCAGCAAACTTTAGATTTCAGGAAATTTTCAGATTTTTTCAACGCTTATCGAAAATGAAAGGCATGGCACTTGAGGATAGTTTGTGCGCGTCTGGCAAGAGGGCCACACGTTGATCACCATTGTTTTAGATTTTAGACTATAATTGCACATTCCCCATGTTTCTATAAGGATCATAAAGCCAGGTACAACATTTCTCGTATCTCAACAAAACTATACATGGGGGGAGGGCTGTTAATATGCTTTCATTAAACTGCCTTCAGATTTTTTTTATCGTAAAAATTTTCCAAATTAGTAGTTGAAAATTTTTGTTTATAAAGTTTCCAACTATTAATTTTTTATCGTAGTTGGAAACTTTATAAACAAAATTGATAAAAGTCATGTTATCAAATCTTCTCTGTGCACAAAAGGTAAAAATTAATGCAAATCGGCAACTGATTAGTAAGTGTATCACAAACTAAACATGTTTTAAATTTTGAATCTTAAATATTTTTCTTACAATATTTCTGACTGTTCCTCTATTTTTTTTTTATATGGACAATGAACTTTTATAAAGACATGGTCATGGAGATATTTAACTGCAAAAATCAGTACAAAATATATGTGGATAAAAATAGTAAAATTTTCTGTCCTAGAACACCCTCCCCCTCCTACAACACAAATAAATACAGAGAAAAGTTCAAATTGGAAACTCAATAACGTGAGAACAATAAAATACGCTTGAAAAATACTTGATTTTTATGAATAAATAAAATATAAATGTGTTTATATAAAATAAATGCATTTGTTGTATAATATTTTTTTATTTTTGTACTGAATGCATAATTTACATCAAGAATGTTAATTTAATCTCCCTACATATAATAGCAAGCTAATTTTATCAAGATGCATTAAATCCATTTCTATTGATTATCTGCTGCAATATTTTCTTCTTCATGTACTTACAAAATCAGGTAAGTGATAATACTGAAAACAGGTGTTTGTAGCACTCGCATAACAATTTTAAATGAAAATATTCTATGTAGATCACACTGTTTCCCTCTTGTACCATGCTATACCATGTAATACATGACAACTTACCCCAAATAAATTGATCGCTTTGCAGATTTTTTTTTCGTTAAGCCATTGACATGGCCAGCGTGATGAACATTTTATATTCTAACTGAAAATTGCACTGTAAGTGATATCATTTAAAACAACAACAAAAATTAGCACTAGCCTAGAAAAGGCAGGGATATTACCGATTGTTACACCCCTTTTGAGTTATAGTGATCTTGATCCATTGTTAAAAGGCTTTATGTGAAACATATATTTTTCAGCTGAATAATTCTTTTGAATGCTTTTAGAAATTGTGTGATACTACATTGGTAAAAAACATAGCAGTTTTGCATTTTTCAACCGAATATGATCCATAACTTTTGTAAGTTTAATATTATGCGCTGAATCCCCGTTGTTCAAACCCCCATTTTGAAATTGATTTTGCTGTCGACACGTGGTAAACTTCCATTATGGGCACGGATCTGATAGGGTTTATCAAAACTGAAAGGAAATAAACATTTTATTTTCAGCAAAAGTATGGCTAACTAAATCTGTGATATACGTGAAAAATTTGCGTTTAAGAAAATAGTCTAAATTTTGTGTTGCCATTTTTAATCTAAAGTATTAATCACACAGACATTTCACTCGTAGAGTGCTGCTATAGGCTTCCTTCTAAATCTGATCAAAAGAAAACGTGTTCATAAAACCATATTTTGGAAGATTTAAATTAATGTTCTTTGCATTGCATCATTTTTAAGAAAATTATTTAACGCCACTTTACGTTTGTAAAACAAACATAATACAAGAATCAAGAATGTACAAAACACCTGTGAATGTGACACGATTCTTAAATATTATTATTGCACTTGATAACGAAATCTCACAAATCAGCATGAATATTTAAAACTATAATTTGCAATAAAATTATAATATTGTATTGTTTGAGAAACAATAAAAAGGAAAAGATGCGTTCAGTATAAAAATAGGAACTAAATAAATATTTGCATAAAAATGCAAAAAGATAAATTCATATGGGTACTTGCAATAAACGGAATCAATTTGACCAGACATCATTTTGGACTTTGTGCAAAATGTTTTTCCACTCTAATTGTCTGCATGTTTCACACCAGTACATTTTACATCAGTGTGACGATTCTTTGTACACAAGATCTTAAAGTAAGTCTGACATATCTGTTAATTGCCAGGCAATCATCTCTCCTTTGGTGTTTGTTATTCACAAGAAAAAAGTAACTTACGGCGATAGTTCTTCAACTTTACAGATATCGAAAGCGTTATCAAATCTCAAAGAAATACGGCATTTATTTCAGGAGGGTTTTAATTATCAGCATTTTTTTATTACCACACCTGTTGTCTCTGTTTGTCTGTCTTGTGATAGATGAAGAAGACGCTGTTACAGAATCGAATTGGTGGTTGTGTGGATACAATATTCGAGACAATTTTATTAAGTTAATTGTAATATTTTGTGGAAATTTTATTTATTATTTTTCTTGCCTATGTGTTCCCATTTTATTTGCTACTTTTCTGAGCATTATATTCTATGAATATGCCGAAGTCTTGCAGGTATACAATAAATCACTTAAGATCCATTTTTATAAATCTCTCACTACTTCTAAAGATGTCAACTTTTTAAAAGAATTTTTCTGTATCACTAAAACATTGCGCCAAATGGACCAGATTCTGATGTATCCCTCCTTCCTCATCACGCTTTATAGTTTAGAACTCATTTTTACCATACTGCTCATAAACGATGCAGATGTAGCTATTTCCGACTTCATAGAGATGATCGCTAACTGTGTGTGTGGCACTGTGATTTTTGTAACTTACACACTTTGCGCTTCGATGATTCCGGAAAACTTAAATAAAATCACAACAACTGCGAGAGAAATCATAAATAACTATGATTCGATATCTCTTTTACCGGAAAATGTTTTATTTTGCTTAAGAAGAATAGAGGACGAAAACAGTGTCTACATATCTGCATGCGAAATGTTTCACTTCTCGAAGGGATTCCGTTTGTCTGCTTTTAGTACCACGGTGACTTACGAGTTATAGTTACTAAACTTAAATCTCTAACTTGGATTTAATTTCACATCTTTGGAGGATCGAACTGGGTGTTACAGAAATTTCTTGTAGCTATGAAGGAAAAAAAATATGTAGCTGAGACAGTAAAGGCCCCTTCACATATCATACGAAGCGTTCCGTTGGTTTATTACGTTGGCTCTGAGACTATTCATATGACTTGTAATTAGTTTGAAATATCCCGGGGTCATTAAGTTGAGCTCTTTGTTGGTTAAAATTTTTAGAGCTCACGCTATGTAACTCCCCGGATTCAGCAGGAACAGGCCATAAGACTGAGGTTACTGTATGACTTGGTTTCGATCGCCAGAAGCATTTTTGTCATTGAGGACAGAAGGTTTATTGGTTGGTTGATGCATAGTGCTATGGTCATATTTTGCTACAAGAGGCTTAACTTCAGAGGCTTCAGGAAGAGTAGTGATAAATACAGTACATGGGCCGGGCTCTCCAATGTAGGATAATATAGCAATGCATAAAACTTCAGTGATCAGTAAAAATCGAAAGTAGGAAGGAAAATAGAAAGTGGGGAGAACAAAAAGCTTCTATAGTACTACAAGTAAAGGTAAAACATGGGGGGAAAAGACACTAGGCAAACAAAGAACAGGACAAACAATTAAAAGTTACGAGCAAGAATGGCACAGGGCCGTTTCTTGTTAGCTGGGTCAGCAGGGTCGTAATCGGCAAGATTTTTAATAAGATTATTTGGTAAATCTTTATGGAAGTTAATAGCGAGATTTTGAAGATGGTTTTGAATAGTGGGGGGGATTTATCTCCCTATAAATATCAACATTGCTAAAATACCATGGTGAGTTAGTGTTTTGCCGAATAGTCATGTTTTGAGCAACAGCCAGAATTTTAATGTTGGAATCCGCTGCATACGACCAAACTGGTCCAGCATACGTAAGTAAGAGTCTTAAGAAAAATTTATAAATGAGCATTTTGTTACTAAAGTTCAGTTTACTAATTTGGGCAATTAAGGGGTAAAGTTGTCTTTTAGCATTACGAAATTTATTAGGATTATTAACATGTTGTTTCCAAGTGAGTTTTTTATCAAGGGTTAACCATAGGTATTTGACGAGGCTTAACTGAAAGGATATCTTTATTTATTAAGACCTGTGAAGGAACTGTATAGCTGCATTGTGAAAGTAGCGGATTAAGTACAGTTTAATCAATTCACACAACTGATTGAAATCAATGAACTGCTTTCACGGCTTTTGTTATGTCTTCATGCAGTGCTTTTATTATGTCTCATATACAAATTTTCCACCAAATAGTAATGGATATTTGATCTTGCATTTCATGAAAAATATAGTGTAATGTAATCGACATCTAATCACATTAATACACGCCTCCCCACTGCACTCGGTATGGCTTGATATACTGACTTAGACCTTCCGAAGGGAATCCCTGAATTTTAAAGTATGTGTGAGGGATATTCAGTGCTGAGTACCCAGTTACTCAACAGAACGGAAACTGATACTGAAGTGAAAAAGAGTCAATGAGAAAAAAAATGTTTTATACGTTGACTTTTATGAAATTGGTTATGAGGTGACATCTCGATTTCAGAAGAGCGCTAATTCTTTTTAAAACAAGAGAATTTCCAGAATGTCCACGTTTTCGAGAATTTCCATGTTGTGAACCCTCCCTTGTAAATTTATGTTTACCTTTATTAAATAAAAAAAAGAGAACGCTATTGTTTTTATGACTTCCAGAATAGAAGTTGAAAGTGTGTAAAACATTATTACGAAGAGAGAGAAACTCTCAATCTAAGTTGATCATACGGCAAACCTCTAAATGAATAGTGTATTCCAGTATTGTAATTAATACTTTATAGTCCCAAAGGGGATCCCAATCCCTTCATTAATTTCTTATACCACCTAAGTAACATTAACAATATTGCATAAATTGAAAAGTGCTGATTTTCGTGGTATATTTTAGCAATAATCGGCATCAATGTTGCTAGGTACCACCTTAGTCTTTGTCCGAAGTTATTGTTGATTTGCATTCCGTTCATATTCTGTGTTTCAGTATTTTACTAAACCTCAATATCTGTGTGTGGTGCGCCAGAAAAAGGCAATTAAAAATATGCCTTAGTTACATTTTACTCACTGTAAATTCTTTTCTCGTTTGGTACATGCTGATTTTGAAAAGAAAGAATTATTATATTTATTAAGAATAAATATTGTTCCCTCAATGGTTTATTTTTAGAGACACTAGGTTAGTCACTAACGTTAGTTGCTAAGGCAGTTGTTACCAACAGAAAACGAAATTTCTGTAAGAAAAATCCTAAGACAGGGTCTGAACAATTGGGTAAATTTCTCACATAAAAAATATTGTGGTCGAATTAGGGAGGGATTAAGCATTCTACAGGCAATTAAATCTTGAGAGCATATTCCTATATCCCAGGGGACAAAATTTTAGTTTCCCACCTACAGTTAACTTTATACACTTTCTTTGGCGCAAAAAAGAAATTGAACCACAATTTACACAGGAGACTATTTAAAAATTTGGTTGGCAAATTCTTTAATATCCACCTTACAACCTCAACCAAGCGATTTTTATATGTTTAGTTCACTAAATAACCCAACTGGTGTCAAAAACTTTGCAGATGATGAAGAGTCGTAATGTGGCTGAGACAGAAACCACAGCGGGCATGCAACTGGTATTGGGGCACTGTTAAAACGATGGGATGAGTGCATAAATATTGGTTTTGAAATAGTTTTGAAGTGATTATCACTGTAAGTTACTTTTTAATTATATTTTGTGACTTACTTAATGATTTACGCTCGTACTTTGATTCAAACAAGGAATTCCTTCAAAAAGAGAAGGATAAATAATTACAAGATAAAAAGAACTTTTTATATACCATGTTTTTAAATTTTATGTTGAATCATATAAACTTGACAATTCTATGTATATTAATAAATACTTTTTTTTTTAAATTTTTGATGAATTATCCCATCAACTTGAAAGAAAATGAAGTTAATTGGAAGTTAACTTGCGTTTAACTTTTCGCTCCCGTTCCGGCCGAAGATGGCTGCACCGGTCTAAAAAATAAAATTAACTGAAAATAATAAAAACATGGTAAAAATATGCTTAAAGATGGCTAAAAGCATTAAAAAAATGCATTTTCATCGTGATCTGAGCTATTCTAAAAGTTTTAAATGTCTAGCTAGTCGGGAAGTTAGTTAAAAATCGATTGAAAGATTTGTACTGGACAAACACACAAACATACACACAAACAAGAGAAATCAAGTTAATAAAAACATGGAAATAACACTACACAAACAACTTCGTGCGATCTAAAAATACAAACAAAAAAGGTCCGATTTGCAGATCTGGGCTCATTGCCACAGTTCAGTGCATTCATCTGACATTTGAAGTAAGCTTGAGCTAATAAATGTCTTCGAAATACTGTGCATGTGCCTTCGAAGCTATCGCGTACCAAGCATTGCTTCAGTTATGATAATGAATTTCAAAATTATTTATTTTTCCATTTTAATACCATTTTCAATCAATATCTCTCAACTAGATTTGTTTATCTTTATTTTTTTGCCTATTGTGTACGTTAATCAATCAAATCTTTTCTCGTAACTGATTTTAAATTAATTCATTCATGAGGTCGCTGTTTACTCGCCACTAATCAATTTTCCTCTTGCTTGATCAATTTTTGTTATCGCACCACTCGATCAATTTTTGTTATCGGACAATAACTCAATCGAATTGATATCTTACCTGTTCTAGGCACGCCGATAAACTGTGTTTGCTAGCGAGTTTATGAGCATAACGGTAAACTGTGAATTCAGGGAAAGTAACTTTTTATCGTTCTACAGCCCTATTTCAGTTTCAGATGAGCATTATTTCTCTATGAAATTAAACGTGGTCTGGCTTTCAAACTTTTCCACGTTTCCGCCTTTCAAACTATTACCTTATCGGTTGTTTGGAATGCTCACAGGATAATAACAGAGAAAAACAGTTTTACGATTTTCTTGCCGACATTTAGATGTTCAAACTGCGAAACATTCATACTGTGAAACTTAAAGAAACATGAATTCCTCATTTACGCAAACTCGTTTTTCAAATATCTCATTGAATATATTTTATGTAAAAAGGAATTTAAATACTGCGTCTGAAATCCAATTCTCCACGAGAGAATCCTAATCTAAGCCTTTTTCTTTCGTGTAACAGAAATTCCATACATGATAAAGAATGTTCATTGTCGCGCCTAATATAATTTTAATGAAATCATAGCTCATCACTTTAAAACACTTCACATGTTTATTTAGAGATTCCTGCCCAGTTATTCAACATAGTGGAAACCTAATACTGGAAGACAAAGTATTTAGATGTTGACTTCTGGGGAGATACTTATAACATAATATCTCGATTTCAGAAGAACACCATTTCTCTCTTGGTAGCAAATCGTGGCTTAATAACATCACTCTTTTAAACTACTTCTTGCAGCTTGCTATTGATATTTACTAAATAATAGAAGTTTCCTCTGTGATATTCAAAGTAGAAATTGAATTGACGCATAAACTCCCGATTTAAAACTGTAATTCATATTTCCAAATGAATACTATATGACGAAAGAAAAATTACTAATATTATTAATATATAGTTACCGGAGAGAAAATTACACTCCATTCTTTTATTCGAGTTCAATTTATTTAATATTATATCAATGTTGCATGAAATGAAAAAAGAGAGTTTCCTTCGGTATATTTTGGCAATAATCGGCGTCAGTGTTTCAAGATACCCGCTTACACTGTGTTCGAAATTCTTGTCGATTTTCATTCCGTGCGTATTCTGTATCACAGTATGTTGTTTTGCTTTGGCATCTTTATGCACCCTGAAAGAGACTACTTACATTAAAATAGGGCTTTGTTACACTTTTATCGTTGTGCATTCATTTCTTATTTGGTTCTTGCTGTTCCTGAAACGAAAGAAAATGTCAGCAATTGTATTTCAACTAGACACATACCGAAAATTCTATAATGTGCAAGATAATGCTAGAACCCTCTACATAAACACACTCCTCATAACCATTCTTTTATCACAAGTCTTCCTATCCGTGACGTTTGGATTTGCTTTTAGCGAAGCAATGGACTATGAGCATCAGTACTGGTGGTGTGGATATAAAGTGCAGGATAAGATTCCGGAGACTGTATTGATTTTTTACGGTAGTATTATTTACTCAACATCTTTCCTCTGTTTTCCTCTTTTAATAACAATTTCTATAAGTGTGATATTCTGCAGATTTGCCGAAGTACTGCGGAGTTACAATAAACTGCTTCAGTTTCATCTTCGTACCGCTAATTTTTTTGAAGAATCAGACATCTCCACCGAATTCTTCCAAATACTAGGAACTCTACAGAAATTAAATCATATTTTGAAGTATCCTTCACTTTTCATAATTATTTACAGTACGGAAAGTATAGCCACGACAGTTTTTAAGTCATTTTCGTATTTCCCATCACTGAGCTCTCACGCGTTTGTAGAAATAATGTGCAATTTTCTGTGCGGATTTTCAATTTTGATCTCATATGCGTTTAGTGCTTCGATGATTCCCGAAAATTTGAGCCAAATAAGGTTGACAGTCAAGAAATTTATAAACAGTCTTAGATTTAAGCGTACCATATCTCAAAATGCGCTGTTTCGTTTGCAGAGAATGGAAAAAGAAGACATCCTTTACATATCAGCAGGTGGGATGTTCAACTTCACAAGAGGATTTATACTTGCTGCATTTGGGGCTATGCTTACTTACGAATTACTAATAGCTGATATGAAGTTCTAATACAAACAACGCTAAAAATGACTTTGATGTTTGTTTTGAAAATAAACCACTGGAGATTTTTATTTGGTGCTTTTGAAGTAACATTGCATTATCTAGTACAGATAGTTAACTCTAATTTAAGCCTTGCCACTAATCTCTCTTTCTTGTTTCGTGGGAAAATTATATTTCATCGTGATATAACTGTAGAATTCGGTAACTTTTTCTTTCTTTTAGAAGTTACTTCTCTCTCTCTCTCTCTCTCTCTCTCTCTCTCTCTCTCTCTCTCTCTCTTTCAAAAATCCCTTGTTGGAATAAATGGGCTTTTGCTCCGGATTTAGCACGTACCATTGGGCAACTCAAATGTCGAAGTCCGACTTCTGCCGTGGTAACCCCACAATTTAGACCGAGTTTCAGTGTAGTTTACAGCATTCTGCAGTCACATTGCAGACATATTATAACATGCATCAACTAAAGGATTAATATCTAGAAATAAGAATTTTTTCAATATTTCTTTTATTATTCGGTTTTATTGTGTGGGGTAAAATTCTCGTAAGAATAGACTAATTATAAAAATTATCTGTTACATGAATGCCAAATATCATCGGATGAACCTCCTAAGGCAGTGACACAGCGATGAAAGGGAAGATTTTGTTGTTAAATCCCCCGTATCAAACTCTTCAAACTGTTCGCATTCGTGTATATTAAAGCAGTAAAAGTGTCGTTACTTGCAGTTATTTGAAAATATGAAGTTCACCCTCTCCCTTTCCACAAAAATGAAAAATGTTAGGTGTATGGGATTTCCTAGACACACCATTTCTCTGGTGAACAGAAATGTTTCGTTGACGTATCCAAAAAACAGGAGGTTTTTAATAATTCCGAAAATCAGTGAAGAAACTTTAAAATGATAGAACAAATTATGAGTAAAAATGATTGAAAAAATTGCCATTGTTGTGTATTGTGCAGGTGTAAATTACTGGAACTTCTTGGTAAACTACGGATCTCGCCAAAGGAATCCTCCACAAATAAGTAATACTGTTTTTTAAACTCTAGTTTTCATAATAACATTGTTATAACTTCTCTGTTTGAATTATCTATTCCTGTACGTATTCTTATACATTTCACTGATACATTTCTTTCTGATACATTCATAAGCAATAATGAGTAATAAATTGTCTGATGCGTTAGCATGTTCATCTATGAGCCCTAGCAAGACTAGAAAAATGAAGAAGGGAAGATTGGTTAAGAAGGCTTACTTTTCATATCTTATAATGGATATAACTTATTCTACGGCATATACTAGCCTAATGCATGTAGTGGGAGAAGTTTCTCAGTGCTACTAAAACATGACCCTACTGTTTGAGAATCTGTGGAAAATAGATTGATGAACGGAACGGATAGAAATCTAATTAAATTGATCATAGTTTGTAATTTAGATCCATTCCATTTCATGTAAATATAAAATTTAAAAAATCAGCAATCACGAGCACAACCCTACATTAAGCAATAAGGCTTCTCATTCAACAGTAGTTGCTGGTTTGTTTTCTTTAGTTGAAAATTCTTCGACAGTGGTTAACGTCTTCAAAAGAGATGTTTCTTATTCTGGTTGTTGAAATCCTCTCGCACACTTTGGCCATACAGTGTAAACAGCTCGAAGCCATCCAGTGTAAACAGCTTGTACCATGCAAACGCCATTCCTCATAATTTACTTACGGGGTTCAGTTTCTCAGTGTTCTGAGAAAAAATTTTAAGGGATAGTTATTGAATACTTGGTAACAGAAAAATTTGATAAACAGGGAAGCAAACTTAGAAGAACAAGGTTAGCAGACAGAGAATAATTATCTAATACCATCCATGCAAGGCTGAATGATTGGAGCTACGGTCATCCTCCCCAACCCAAGGGATAATCTTACCGACACCTCGAGTATACGGCGAAATATACTATGGACTAATATACTCGGTATTACAAAACATGCTGAGTATAAAAGTAATCGGAATTTTCACTCCTCTGGAGTGCAGGAATTTCAAAAGAGCAATCATAATCCATCATTTTTCACGGTGGTCAGAGGCTTCAAGACCATCGTAACCTAAAGTCCGGGTTATACTACCGGGTCCTAAAGTATGTGAATGAACCTGTATCCTCTACTTTTAAGGATAGGAACTCTGTAACACATAATATCAAAGACCGGCGACAGAGGAAAATTGAAATTGCTTTGCTCGGACCAGTACTTTTGTGCTCGTGATGTAGCTTTTCTTAGGGCAAATGCAGTGTATCCAGCAGCCTGAGTTTCGCCCTTGCCATGGGTTCCTAAGCAAGGTATAGCCGATAAGTAGGTTAGAGAGAAAATAATTTCATAAAAGGTATTTCTCTAAATTTTTACTGGAGAGTGACAAAGTTCAGGCATCCAGACCACAACAGAAATGACAATTTTCTCTCACCAAATTAGGTTCAAAATTTAGATCAGAAGCTTTTTCTAGTGGTTTGAGGGCTGATTCGACCTATTTTCTTTTTCATTTGCATGTGACGTTAATAATTATTTACTTTGACCACGACCAAAGGCAGAGATTGATAAACCTTGCATATTGTACGTCCCTGTTGTGGTACCCTACAAGCACTGCTGATGAGTCGCCGAAACGAGGCCACTTGCATGCTCAGATTATAACTCTTTTCAAAGACCAGCCAGAGTGTATACAGTTGGTGCAGTAACGGGAATTTTTTTTTTTTTGCATACGATGAGGTATCTCCCAGAGATTAATAGTAGAACAGCTGTAACGATGCCTTGTCAGAACCAGTATTCGAACCCGGACCTCTACACTTCGGGGTCAGAATCAGAATGCGGGGGTTAGTGTTCCGCGAAGTTGCTATACATTAAATTTTCAGACTCTAAATTTTAAAATAACGTTCTGATTTTATTTGATATATGTGCTTTCGTATATTCTTTTATATATATAAAATACGAACAATATTGATGATATTTAAATCGTTATTTTTCTATGTTTTTTCTCGAAGGAAATTGAACATTTATTTTTTACAAAGGAATAATATTTTCCTGAAACCCTATGTACATTGCAAAACTCGTAATCTTTTAAAACTCAGAAACTAGCTTACAAATCACGCAGCTAAGTGTGGACCATCTCATTTTCTTAAGGATATAAAGTAATTAATACGAATTTCAAAATTTTAATAACGTAATAATTAAATCTATAGATAGCATTTCAACCGAAATTTTTGTATGTCTGCTCTTGAAAAATTCTAATATTTGTTTTAACCTTAGTATTGTAATTAACCTCCTTTACATCGGAATGACGTAGTGGTTAAAAGCGTCAAGCTGCCATCCCACAGGTCCAGGGTTCAACGCTGTGACTGGGCAAGGTCGACTCAGTCTTTCATCCCTTCAGTGGGTCGATAAAATGAGGACCAAGCATGCTTGGGAACTAAACTCTGGGGGTCCCACGTCATGTTGACCACCTGACTGAGACATATGCTGTATGGCACCCCAAGACCACGGTTACGAAAGCGGAGATGGGTACCGCCGGCCCTGGTCCACATCGGACTGTTGCGCCGGGAGTTTTAAGTTTTTACATCGGAATGAAATTATCTCATAAACCCTACAAATAAGTTGAAAAAAGTTTTAACAGAAACATTAAAGCGAAGAATGCTATTCGGAGGTAAAACTTAAATGAAATGAAAATATTCAGGTTTTTTTCCATATAATATTCTTTGTGAACCAGAACATCCCTAATTTTCCTAGAAGTGCAGCTGTGGCACTTTTCCTTCTTACTACAGGCCCGCATATTTGCACCTGCTCAAACTTTGGAGCTCCCCTTTATGTCCTTTGTGCGGACAAGATCAAATTTTTGTTGCTAGTCATCTGGACTCGTGTTCTGCACTTGTGTTCTTAAACTGTAAAGTTCAGAGGTATTGGAAGGCAAGAGAACTATTGGAGTCATTGCCAATCTTCTGTGACCTTTGTGCGGACAAGATCAAATTTTTGTTGCTAGTCATCTGGATTCGTGTTCTGCACTTGTGTTCTTAAACTGTAAAGTTCAGAGGTATTGGAAGGCAAGAGAACTAATGGCGTCATAGCCAATCTTCTGTGTATTTGTAATAAATAAATAAATTATATACTTTTAGTATCACCTCAGACAAATCAATGAATTCTTCAACAATGTGTCACAGCTCTCCTAGACTTTAGGCCGTAGGTGTTGCAGCTGACCATATACAGTTGGTTCTCTGTTTAACGACTTTCAAGGGACCGTGAAAAATCGTCCTTAAGTAGAGATCGTCCTTAAACAGAATTTGTGAAAAAATAACATTTCCCTTCACACTTTACAGGTTTAGGACTGTCAATATATTTCTTAATATATTGGCGTGTTTAAAAATGTTATTTTTATTATCATCATTATTTTATTCACAAAAGTTATTTTAAATTACATTGAAAAAAAAAAGAGTACAAACAATACAATAAATTACGTTTTAAAAAATTCAAAAAGTTTTGATTGCTTCATTCGCCTTGTTTTCGTTATTCTCTTTTCCAGATTTTCTAAAATGTTAAATGAGTCACCTTCCATTTTCGATGTAATATAGCGTTGGAGAACATCTAGAGCAGAAATTGCATCTGTGTAAGACGGTGGCAGTGTCTCGTTTTCCGTGTCTTCAACTTCACCTTCTTCGTCTGACACTGTGTTTTCGTTTACAATATCTTCATAAATTTGTTCTACATTTCTGAAATCTGTTGTTGAAACATATTTATCACAATTGTAGAAATCTTGAATTGAAACATCCTCATCTTCAACAAGACTTCTCCATTCTTCAGGGGTAATGTCATCTTCGTTGATTTCTACATCCGTACTTTGCAGTTCCACTACAAGTTATTTGTGAATTCCAGCAACGCGAAAGCAGTTTTTTATTGTGGATGAAGAAACTTCTTTCCATGCTGATGTTATCATGTGCATTGCTTCCAAGATTGTAAATTTTCTAATTTTTATACTGTCAGCCGAATTGTTTATTAATTTCCTAATTAAAGACTTTCTGTAGTATGCTTTCACACTGCCAATGATTCCCAGGTATAATGGCTACAACTTGCTAGTGCAATTAGCTGGTAAGAAATCGATAGTGAAATTTCTAAGTCTAGGGATATTTGGAGTATGTACAGTGCATCGGTCGATTAAAAGTAAAACTTTTCACTATTCTCGATGCATTTTTGCATCAAATTTTCTAATCCAGTTAATAAAAATTTGCGATGTTATCTACACTTTATTGTTATTCCGGTACTCACAAGGTTTCCTGGGGATATTCACCCCAGGACCTTACACCTTGGTTGCTTTGATTTGCTTATAACTAGAGATGGAAATTTCTCAGATCCATCCAAATTAGTGCACAGTAAAACAGTCAATCGTTCCTTACTGTGTTTTCCACCAAAACACTTTTCGCCCATATACGTCAAGGTTTTATTAGGCACCATATTGTAGAATAGGCCCGTCTCATCTGCATTGAATATGTTCTTCTCATCATATCCATCTAATTTCCCCTTCAGCACTATTTTCCATTCATCCACTATTTTTTCATCTACGGAGCCACTTTTGCCAGATATGCTTTTAAATAAAAGCCCGTATCTTTCTTTGAACTTTGTTAGCCAACCAGCCGAAGCCGGAAAATTTTGCATTCCAAACTTTTCTGCCAGAATAATAGCATTTTCTTTAAATATCACTCCGGAAATTGGAATGTTAGATGCTCTTGCTTGATGAAACCATTGCAGGACTGCCTTCTCAAACTCTTCTGATCGGCCACGTTGAATTTTCTGCCGTTTGGATTTGGATCCCAAACCAAATTTTTGTGCTGCTTCAAGAATTTTCTCTTTGCTTGCTAAAATGCCTTTGAGAGTAGACTCGGGTAGCTGAAATTGTCTTGCGAATTGGACTTTTGTTGTTCCAACACTTTCTTCCCAGTATTCAATAATTTTCACTTTTTCGTGTAGCGTAAGATGCTTTCGCTTTGATGCCATTTTGCTCTGCTCACCTCGTATTCGTACTGGAATGAGCTCCTACACCCAACCATGAATTCTCTAAACATGAGCACGTGCTTCGCAGAAGGAGTGAGAGAGGGGTGCTTTTGGACAGTTCGTAAATCACATGACAACATGGTAGGTACAATAGAGAGATTCCACACCCGCACTAAGAAATTCGATCCACCAGGGAAGAATGTTCGATCTTCCGAGAAACAGTAATCCCCCCTCCCCCGGTTTTTTCCACTGCAACAAGTCTATGATTGCAACAAACATAAAGGAATTTCCGGGTCTGTTTTTGAAACCAAACTCCCCCACAGAAAGTAACCCTCCAGTAGATAAAATTTTGAAGAAAAGTTTATCATGTAAGAAAAAATCGTCGTTAAATAGAAACAAAATCGTCTTAAAATAGAATTTTTTACGTCGGAGGGACCGGGACCGGGAAATATCGTCTTTAAATAGAGATCGTCGTTAAGTAGAGCGTCGTTAAACAGAGAACCAACTGTATATTCTGTTGGCCAAAACATTCGTTAGTTTTTTTTAACCCTCAAACCGGCCCATGAATTGTTGCCACTATCAGGACTATCGATAAAATTGACCCCCAAGCCTTAAAAGCTGTTATTTTTGCGTTATTACGATGGAACTGCATGTCGATATTGTGCACAGGGTTGTTTGATTTACAATGCTGGCCACCCAAATCGCAACACCAAGAAAGGCGAGAGATATCACAACAAAATTTATTTTGTAGATAACATGTTGACCAAGTATCAAATGATTAAATTTATAGACTTCAGTGAAGTGTGGTTCCTGCCAAAATCAGTACCCAGAGTAGCCGCCATTGTTGGAGATCACCGCTGCCACACGCCTCGGCATTGATTCAAAGAGACTTTGGATGAGTTCTTGGGGTACAGCAGACCAAGCAGCTTCCCCACGTTGCCAAAGTTTATCTGCTGTGGCAGCTGGGGATGGAATCTGGGTCAATCGTAGAGCAACCATGGACCACATGTTTTCTATCGGCGAAAGATCCGGAGACCGAGGCGGCCAGGGAAGCAATTCAATCTGGCGATTGACGAAGAACCGTTGGACAATGCGTGCCACGTGTGGTCGCGCATTATCCTGTTGAAATATGGCTGTGGGCAAGCCCTGAAGGTAAGGAAGGACAACTGGCTCCAACACCTCGGAGATGTAGCGCTGGCTGTTTAAAGTACCGGAAATGCGTACTAGAGGTGTGCGAGAGTGATATCCAATACCGCCCCGTACCATAATACCGGGTGCAGGACCAGTGTGGCGGTGCATAACGCAGCTGTTCAGCATCCTCTCTTCACGGTGTCTCCAGACTCGAATGCGACCATCGTGGTGTTGCAGACAGAAGCGTGACTCGTCAGTAAAGGCAATTTCATTCCATTCTGCCGTCCACTTCCTTCTGTCATCGCACCATTGGCGGCGGAGACGTCTGTGGTTCTGCGTCAAGGGTAGACAAAGCAATGGACGTTTTGCGGACAGACCACTCTGCTGTAAACGGCGTCGAATGGTACGCGCAGACACTGGATGATGCGTTACAGACTGCATGTGCTGTGCTATGGTTCATGGTGTGACTGAGCGATCCGTCACTGCCATGCGCACAATTTGCCTGTCATCACGTGAAGTGGTGCGCTGAGGTGGATGCGATCGAACACGCCGGTCCGTCGTACCCTCCTGCATCCAACGATCACATATCCGCTTTACAGTTGTTTGGTTTAGTCCAACACGACTACCGATTTCCCTGAAAGATAATCCACAATCTCGGTAGGCCACTATCCTTCCTCTGTCGAACTCGGATACTTGATCAAAAGATGATCGCTGTTTTCCACGAGGCATAATTGATCGTTTTTTTTGAAAAAACCACAAGAAAAACACAATTGCCGAACTTGAAATCGTCGAAATCTCCAAGCCTTAAATAGCGCTTTGAAGTGGCGCCACAGGCACGCGTGATGTGCGTCTGCGCTGAAATTCTAATCATTTGCATATCTCACCTCCGCTAATGCATGTTGTAAATTTCATGTTATTTGCATGTTTCCTTCAGGGTGCTGCATTTACAGTGGCCAGCAGTGTATATTAGTGATGAATGGTGAGGGAAAAAATCATCTACACTTATTTATTTAATTTATTTTGTTCTGGTATCTACATCATCAAATCGTAGAGCTCTTAAAAGAATTGCACAATGTTTCTCAGACGATCACATATCCGCTAGAGAAGAGTGATGTCAAGGCTTCACAGGATACTTTAAAAGTCGCACAGAACACAGAAATCCCTATCAGTACCGGTAGGCCTGTTATAGCTCAATGGCAATAACAGGCTTACCGGTCATTTTGACCGCCATTCTTTTACAAAATTGCAACTTACTGGCAAATGGCGAGCATTTGTGAAACCCTGATGTGCTCTCCCTGATGTCCAGGAACTGACTGAGGATGTAAAAGCCAGCCAAGCGTTCACGCCTCTCCCCACTCCTGCCCCACCCCTTAGTTCCGCCGCTGCCGGTCATAATGACCGGTGGGCCAGTTTAAGGGTTATGTATAGTGCCCTAGTATCGCTTTGTTATCTATAACTTCCTTCGAATAATTTTTCAACTGGATTGTGACAGATGTCATATCAGCGTGCAGTTTTAAATAAATGATCCAAACTGTTAATTTTTGCGTAAACATTATAAAAAGTTTTTTTTCACTGTATGGAGATGGATGGTACTGGGACTCATAGAACGTGTCAACAGTGATGTACAGAGTTTCGTATAAGAGCTTTCTCGCTCGACGATACTCAGAGGTCGGGAAGACCAGTTGATGTTGAAATTGATCAAACCGAGTTATTAATTGAGAGCAATCAGCGTTATACCACGAGGGAGATAACTCATGTACTAAAAATATCCGAATCAAGCGTTAAAGTTTATTTAAACCGGAATAGTTATATTGATCTCTTGGGTTCCACATAAGCGAAAAAAACTTTCTTGACTATGTATCAGCATGCGATTCCCTATTTAAAACAAACGAAAACTTTTCATTTTTAAAACAGATTGTGACGGGTGATGAAAAGGGTATACTGTACTATAATTTGGAACGAAAGAGATCGTGGCGTAAGATAAATGAGCCATCAACAACCATACAAAAAGCCAGTCTTCATCCAATAAAGTAACGTTGTGTATATGATGAGATTCCAAGCGAGTCCTTTATTATAAGCTACTTCCGGAAAACGAGGAATTAATCCGACCAAGTACTGCACCCAATTAGACCAAATGAAAACAGCATCAGACGAAAAGCGCCCTAAATTAGTCAAAAGAAAGCGTCTAATCTTCCATAAGGATGCGCAAGACTTCATGTTTCTAACCAGGGAAAACTTATTACATTTTAGCAGGGAAGTTGTGATTCTTCCACCATATTTAATAGACATTGCCCCTTTGAATTTCCCTTTTTTGGTCTTTACAAAATTCTCTTACAAAAATGCTGGAAAAAATTTCAATTCCCTTGAAGATTACAAATTACACCTGGAACAATTCTTTTCTAAAAAAAAATAAAATTTGTTGGGAGTATGGAATCGTGAAGTTGCCCGAAATATGGCAGAAGATAGAAAAATTTGATGTTCAATGAAGTTAATAGGAAAAATAAAAAAATTGCCTTTTATATTTACTTTAAAATCTGGATGAACATTTTGGCCAACCTAATATATACCTATTATGATGAGTGAAACACCCTTTCCATAATGCTCTTAAATTAATTTTGTTCAGTATAACTTTTGCGTAATTATCTCAAAGAAAATCCTAATCCCGTCCTCTATTTCTAACGCCATTTATGTGACGTTAACAATATTGCATGTAAGGAAAAGTGCTGATTTCGTATACGATTTCGAATACGCTGATTTCACGGGACACCATTGAAGACTCTCCACGAAGTGGTCGGCCTGCAACTGCACCCATCCCGGACAACGTACAGAAAGTGAAGGAATTGTTGACCTAGAATCGTCGTGGGACAGTGCGAATGATAGCGGAGGAAGTGGGAATTGGTCGTGAGATGGCCCACCTCATACTGACCCAGGATTTGGGTAAACGCAAGCTTTGCCTCCGACTAGTGCCCCTCACTTTGCCGCTGGAACAAATGCAAATTCAGCTTGACGCCTGTGGAGACTTCATCGACATGGCGGATCGAAACCCAAATTTCCTGAAAACCACTGTCACGGGTAACGAGACCTGGTGCCTGAAGTACGACCCCAACGGCAAGCATCAGAGTATGGATTGCCGAAAAGCAAGAAGGTGCAAAGTGAGAAATCCCGCATCAAGACAATTCTCGGGGTGTTCTTCGACTCTGATGGTCTCATCCATAAAGAATTTCTCCCTGAGGGCACCACATTATACTGAAACGTGGATATACTGAAACGTCTGCTGCAACGGATTAATCGTGCACACCCCCAGTACGCCAAGCAAGGTAACTGGACCCTGCTTTACAACAATGCCCGGCCATATATTGCCTTTCTGATGCAGCAGTTCCTGGCCAACAGGCGAGCTGTGTCCCTGAATCACCCACCCTACTCCCCAGACTTGTGTCCTCCAGACGTTTTCTTGTCCCCCAAATTTAAATCAGCTCTGAAGAGCCACAGGTTTTCGGACATTTCGGACATCCAACGGAATACTACGACCCAGCTAAAGGCCATCCCTAAAGATGACTATGCCAGGAGTTTCCAAGACTTGTACAGCCGTTCCTAGATGTGCATTACCGCTTATGGGTATTACTTTGAAGGACAGTAACAGCTGTTTCATGCAAGACAAAAATATATTGTAACTATAAACACATTCACCGAACTTTCTGGACAAAGGTTGTATAATTAATTTAATTAATAACACACTGGTGCGTATTTAAATTCTCGAACCAAGTGTTTTGTAGTTTTTATTTTTATTTTTTTTTTTTAGTTGTCTGTCATTTTTAATATTTGGTGTTAAATAGAACAGTACTATACTATTTAGACAGGTATCAATAATTTAGCGATAAAAGTTAACTGTAAATTATTCAAAACTTTAAAAAGTACGTCCTTTTCGTATGAACGTCTAATTCCATATGCATAAAATAAAATTTTCAATACACATTACCTAATCCACGATTAGAAAAATAACAAGAGGAAAATTCCCCATAGCTTATAATTGGAACTGAATATCTTCAATGTTTAATGATTCACGATCTTAAACATAGACTCGTTTGTAACGGGCGACATGGATCTCAGACTGCAACAGGGAGCTGCTCTAAACTTTTGTTTCCGCTGAACAATTAATTGCAACAAAAACTTACAAAATGGGAAAAAATGTGCATGTATTGTGTTGAGAGATGAACAAATAGTGAGATTTCTTACCAAAACAAAATTTATACCTATGACAAACAATAGCCGCATAACTGCATCTGACGTGTGTGTGTGTGGCTTATTTCGCCCGCTCTAGCCGTAGGCTAGACCAGGTCCAAGAGGCCAAAAGTTACAAGGAAATCGGAAACAAGCAAAGGGTCTCTATAAATATCCTTATCGTATTGCCTGTCCTGATTTTATTTTTCTTGGGCGTTAATCGTAGTTTATTTGGTTAGTACATATTATTTTATAATGAAAGTTATTTGGTTGCATTGTGTTAAAGTTATTTTTTTAATCCAACCCAAAGCTCCGGACATCAATTGGCAAAACGAACAGGTCAATTAACCATAAATTAAACAAACTTATTAAATTTAAAATAAATCATAATTTATTTACAAAAATTAATATTTACAAATTATATTAACAAACATTTAAAACCACAAGCCTTCTTTTGCAAAAATATGAAATATTCAATTATAATCCTTATCAAATATTCAATTATAAGCTTTATCAATTATCCCAATATAAGCTTTATCAATTATTCAATTATCTACCTTTCTAGGATTAGGGAGCGTAAATACTTAAAACCAACAATACAACTTTGACTCTAACCGAAATAATCTATACTCTTTTTCTATCTCTCTAA
Organism: Dolomedes plantarius; assembly: GCA_907164885.2. Taxonomy (NCBI): domain Eukaryota; kingdom Metazoa; phylum Arthropoda; class Arachnida; order Araneae; family Dolomedidae; genus Dolomedes; species Dolomedes plantarius. The sequence continues at coordinate 192,308,606 of OU015490.1, read as the reverse complement.
TACACCAAAACTAACTCGAAACCGTGGGAAGTGAACAAATCAAATAATGCAAAGCACTCACTCAGTTTGCTGACCTTTGATGATTGTTGACATTCGATTTACTACGCTGGGGTCCGGGGGTCGCAAACCTTCCTTGGCATGGGGCGGTCATGTCTGGCTTTATGATGAGGAAAACTTCTGGATGTCTGGTGGTATCTCTAATTAGTCTCCACTAATATGACTCCATCAACTCCTTGTCTTAAACTCAGCTGCAGTCTTCACTTGATTAACTGTCGATGACGTCTATGCGTAACCTTAGATGAGAGCTCCATTCAAATAGCTGTCGATTGCGTCTTCTACTTAACTTAGATGCGGGCTTCCCTCGACTAACTGCCGATTGTATCTTCTACGTATATTTAGATGCACGGGAAACCAACAGCTTCACCCGGCCAAAAAGCTCCGATTCAAAATTATATGAAAGAGAACACAGGGGTGCGGGGACCCTACAGCTTCCTCGTCAAAATCTTAATCTAAATGCTACGAAAACCATAGGGGTGCGGGGACTCTACAGCTTCCCGGGCAAAAACTTAATCACTTCTTCAAACTCTGTCCCATGTATATATATTCTTTCATCCCCTTTATTCAAATTTTGATCCTGCCTTCTCATAAAACCTCTAGCTATTCCTAGACACAGCAATATTTTTATTCGCCTGGCCAAAACTCAGTCTTTTCGATTGGATGCCCCTCTCACACCGTGCACATCCCCATCAGGCCAACCGCTAGACCTCCCACGTAACCTGAGGTCGACCCCACACTCTAACTGCCATAAATTGTTCAACAAAGAGTATTATGTTATAACGTCATCTGTGGCTCCATATCCGCCTATCTTTTCTGGCATCGGAAACCACAGACAAACCGCTGTCGTCAACTTCCTCTCAAACATAAAAGGGACCGTACTACTCTTTAATTAAAATGTCCTTGTACGCCGGTGTTCTCACTTTAACCATAAATGTAATGTTGCCGCCTTTAAATATATTTCTTCTCAATATTTTAATATACTTTTTATCCAAATTGAAGGCGCATCATTACAATCCTCCTTGGCAAGCCCCAGGCAGTTTTAAAATATGGTTAGGAGAGAGTTCAGCAGTATTGCATTTGGAGCAAAAAGGGTAAGATTTTTGCCCCTGATGCATCTTATGTTACAGGCACAATGACAAAATGATAGACAGGGTCTTACCACGGTACCTGATAAACCAAGTTATCACGATTTATATGACTTTGAACATGGTGTATAGTATATATATAGCTGCACATATATTATATATATATATATATATATATATATATATATATATATATATATATATATATATATATATATATATATATATATATATATATATTGCTTCATTGAAGACTGAAACACCATTACTGTGATGAACTTAACTTTTTTCCTGTTTAATATAATATTTCAGTCGATTTTTTTTTCCTTCATTTGATCTTTTATTCGCTTAATCTGTATCTTTCATCAATGAACTGAATTCTTCACTTTTGTTAAGTCTTTGTATAGCGGTTTACTTATATGCCATAAACAAATATGGTAATGGATTTTTAATCTCACTCTCGATGATAAAGAAAACTTCATTTAATGTAATCGATATCTCATCACCTAAAAACGCGTCTTCATGCTGACTAAACTGTCAGTAAGCAGAATGGAAACTGATGCTGAAGTGAAACTGTGAAATTGAGTCAAGCAAAATAAACGTTTTATGTGTTGGCGTTTATGAAGACGGTTATGAAGAAGTATTTCGATTTCAGAAGAACATTATTTCTCTGTGAAATAAAATGTGTTTTCAAGAATTTCCATACTTTAAACTATTGCTTCTAAATTTCTCTTATTGTTTGCTAAATAGTAAAAGTAGAACACTAATTTCTGTACGACTTCCGGATTAGAAGTTGAGACTGTAAAACAGTGATATATAATAGTGCAAATTCTTAATCTAAATTTTTTGGAATCCGACTTCGAAATGAATAGTGTATAATGAGAGAAGCTCCAGTTCTGTAATCAATACTTAATTATCTACAGAGAATCTGTCTCCTTTATGTGTATATCATATACCAATTATATAATATCAACAATATTGCATAAAATGAAAAGTGCTGATTTCTTATGGTATATTTTGGTAATTATGGGCATCAATGTTGCCAGGTGTCACCTCGGACCATGTTCTAAGTTCTTGTCGATCAGCATGACTTTCATATTTTGTACTTCAACATTTTACTTCGAAACAATATGTGTAAATGCACTGTACGAGAGAAATCATATAAAAGTAGCCCTTAGTTACATTTTACTCGCCATAAATTCTTTTCTTATTTGGTACACGTTGTTGTTGAAAGGAAATAAAATGTCAGATATTGTGTTTCAGTTAGACAAATATCGGAAGTTGTATAAAGTGCAAGAGCGTTGCAAACCTTGTTTTATAAACACTTTTCTGACAGCTATTCTTCTACTTCCTATTTGTGTACCTTTGGGACTTCACCTTACGGTGGATTTCGCAGGCGAAGAGGTATCTGCATATTTTTCTTATGGATACAAATTACATCATAAGTTATCGATATATATATTAGTATTTTTCGGAAATTTCAGCTACTGCACCTCTATCCTCTGCTTTCCGCTTTTACTGACAGCTTCTATAAGTACAATATTCTACAGATTTGCTGAAGTGTTGTTCAATTACAATAAAATGCTTCACGCACACCTTCGTACATCTAACTCCAGTGAAAATTTAGAAATTGTTTTTGAATTCTTCGAAATCCTTTCAGTTCTTCGAAGAATGAATGAAATTTTGAAGTATACCTCCCTTTTTATAATTGCTTACAGTATGGAAAGTATCTTCACTGCAGTAGCAACAGCAGTCTCAGATTTTCCAGTAAGTTCTCAACTATACGTAGAAGTAATATGCAATTTCCTGGCCGGCCTTTTCACGTTGATCTCGTATACACACAGTGCTTCAATGATCCCTGAAAATTTAAGTGAAATAAGATTTACAGTTAAAAAATTTTTGATTAGGTATGGCTGTACCCAAGCCCTATCACAAAATGTTCTGTTCTATTTGGGAAAAATTGAAAATGAAGACATTTTCCATATATCAGCCGGGGGAATGTTTCATTTTACCAAAAGTTTTATTCTCTCTGCTCTTGGAGCAGCGTTGACTTATCAGTTGCTTATTGCTAACTTAAAGTTCTAGTATAGGAGCTGTAGCTTTTATGCTTGCTTTTATATGAGCGATATTTTTTAAGTAACGGGGTCGTTTTCATTGACTAAAATATGCAGAAATGAAATGATAAAAAATGTTTGAAATAGGATTGCACATGGCAGCAAGTGTCATGTCCAGAAAGCAGGTTTTTATGACGCAACATCTCTACAAGCCGGCTTCAAGTTTTAAGAGAATACATTTGTTATCTGCTTAATTTGTACCATTCATCAATGAACTTTTTTCCTGGCTTTTGTTATCGCATCAGGCTTTTTTTACTTATCTTTCATAAAAAATATTCCACTAATCGTACTGCCTTTTCTGAAAAATATAATTTAGTGTATTCGATATCTAATCACTTGTAAACCTGTCTCTTACCAACTCAGTATCAAGTTAACCCTTCAGCGGGAGCGCCAATTTTTGGAACACCAGCAGGCGCACGTGGCACAAAGTGCAACGTCTCTTTCAACCTTGATTATTCCTTTTGTAATAAACTTTTTTTTTCAAATTGAGAATAATAATTCTGCGTTTTATGACAAGATATAAAATGTTGATAATATTGAGATATATTTATAATTGAAGGCCAAAGAATGCAGATACAGTCGCCTTATTTCAAAACTGTTCGGTTTATTGGATCTAAGGACAACTTGCGAATGGATTACTATTATGTTCAAAAACCCAAAAACAAAGAGATTGTCCATCTTCGTGATATGCAGAATACCGTGTAATAGCTGCACACGTGATTCAGTACATCAACTCCTGCTTTTGTCGTATTGTAATCCAGTATAATTGTTGGTTTACCCCGGTTAAATCACGACTAATAACACTAGCCAACAGTGAAAAGGTAACAAGAACAAAGTCAGTTGTTCTGTACCAAATCGACCACGCTTACGTGGTCGATCACAAAAACGACCATGAAAATCCACGATTAGCTCTAGTTTTCGATATATGAGAGGGGGAGTATCAGTTAAAGATGAGCATTTCCTTTGAGCCTTGCCGATATTGCCTTCGAAATTCCGCGGATGGTAAACAACATGGCGTTATCCCCTTCCGAAAACATGCTGTACGTAGTGTTGAGTGTATTTGTGGACAGGTGACGTTAAAATCACAAAAGAGAACAATAATGTTAATGATTAAGAAGGCCTACAGCCTGTACTTTGGTTGTGGAATCGGAGACCAGGTCAAGCCCTGAGCCCCGCATTATGTTGCATTTCTTGTGTCGTTACTCTTAGTAGTCCTGGTTGAAGCATAAAAGATCATCAATGGGGTTTGCTATCCCCATGATCTGGAGAGAGCCATCAATCCACGTAAATGATTGTTATTTTGTATGACAACTCCAGTCACACATGGTATTTCAAAGAAGAAAAGGTTAGCCTTGACATATCCTAATATACCGTTGGCTATACGCCCAGTGCCTCGCGGATTCGAACTGCCTGTTCCAATCCCACCTGAGTCTTATACAGTAAGTGACGACAGCGGTAGTGATACTGGTTCTATTTCCACATAGTTTCAAAACAGAGTACATCGAAAGATCCTGATTTCTGGAGCAACGAGGAGTCAACACAGCAACATAAAATCACACCGTGTGAGTTGAATGATCTGGTAAGATATCTACAATTACATAAATGTAAAGCCGAACTCTTTGGCATCTAGACTGCATCAGTGGAATTGTCTTGACCACACGGTAAATGGGACTGCGTTCCGTGACCGCCATATTCCCTTCCTTCAGTTTTTCAATAGTGAAAATAGTTTGGCATTTTGTAGTAATATAGACGGTGTCATGGCAGCTATGAAAATTGACTACAAAATTGATGAATGAAGACTGCTCATCGATTCATCAAATTTAAGTCTAAAAGCTGTCCTTCTGCAAATTTGTTTCCATCTGTTCCGAGAAACGTATGAGAACAGGAAGCAACTGTTATGCATAGTAAACTATGACATGTTTAAGTGGCAAATTTCCGGTGATCTGAAAGTCATTGCCATATTACTTAGCCTGCAACAAGGTTATACCAAATTCTGTTGCTTTTTGTGTTTACGGGACAACCGTGCAAGGGCACGTCACTACAGACAGAAGGATTAGCCTGTGCGTCAATCAGTTAAACCTGGAACACATAATGTTTAATATGAACCACTCCTCGAATCAAGCAAAATTATACTCCCTGCTCTTCATGTTTAACTGGGCTTTATGAAAAACTTCGTAAAAGCGACGGATAAGACTGGGGAAGCATTTTTGTATTTGTCTACGCAATTTCCACGTCTCAGTAAAGCCAAAATAAAAGAGGGGGTTTTCGTTGGTCCACAGATACGCAAACTGTTTAAGGATTAACATTTCAATAATATTCTCAAAGGTGATGAGAATTTAGCCTGGGATTCCTTTGTTCAAGTGTTCAAAAACTTCCTTGGAGATCATAAGGCAGAAAACTATAAGGATCTTGTGGAAAATCTTCTGCAGTGCGACGATAGACTGGGGTGTAACATGTCTTTAAAGTTACACTTCTTACATTCACACTTGGACTTCTTCCCCGAAAACTGTGGTGCTATTGGCGACGAACATGGCAAACGCTTCGACCAAGAAATTTTGGACATGGAAGAAAGATACTATGGAAAGTGGAGTGAATCAATGCTAGCGGATTACTGCTGAACGCTCATCAGGGAATCACCGGCAACAGAATACAAAAGGCAGGCAAAGCGATTGCACCATCAGTGACCTTCCTCCGAGGGAGAACTTCAATGTAAATACATGCATAGGCTTTTAAGGGCAATTCTGAAAAGCTTCAATAACTAAAAAAGGAGAGCTAAACTTGCATTTTCATTATCATTTCCGTATTCAGCACCCTTGAAAACATAAAGATGAACTGTTTTCATCAATGTTACAGAAAAAAAGTTAAATTTTGTTGGCTAGTGTAATTAATTGTAAGGAATACAAGGGTCAGAAAATCAGACCTGCATTAGAAAGGGTGTAGCTATAAATATAAACTGCTTAGAACATTCAAACCTTACATGTAAAAACGAACCATTCAAAATTACAAAAATGTTGCACTCTGTACACGGGCGCGCCCGCTGAAGGGTTAATAAGCGTAACAGAAATGATGCTAAAATGAAACTGAAACTGAATCTTGCACAAACAATGTTTTTAAATGTAGGTTTTTATGAAGATCTTCATGAACGAATAGTTCTATTTCAGCAAAGCATTATTTCTCTGTGAATCAAAATGTGTTTTCAAGAATATCCTTATTTTAAATTATTCCTTCTAAATTTCTGCTACTATTTACTAAATAATAAAAGAACATTATTTTCTGTGCGACTTCCATATTAGAAGTTGAGAGTGTAAATCAATGATACAAAGTAGGGTAAACTACTAATCTGAATTTTTTGCATTGCAAACTTTGAAATGATTAGTGTATGATGAGAGAAGTCCAGTGCTGTAATAATTACATAATTACTTAATAAAGAATCATAATCCCTTTATATGTATGAAATGTCATTTATATAATATCAACAATATTGCATAAAATGAGAAGGGCAGATTTCATATGGTATATTTTAGCAATAATGGGAGTCAATGTTGCCAGGTGTCATCTTCGATCATGTTCTAAGTTCTAGTCAATTTGCATAATATCTTCAACTGTAGTTCCCCATCTATAGTTTACTTTAGTCATTTTCTTTGTCCAGCAAAATAATTAACCACAATTTTTCTTAGAAACAAATTAATTTTTACCACTCATTCTTTTAATGAATGTTATCAATAGCTTTCATAAAAATACAAATAAATGTCAGTATTCATACATAATTATAAGTGAAATTTTAAGAATACTTTTCGTTTTAAACTTTCAAAATTTTAAATATTTTTTTTCCAATTCGGAGGCACTTGTCAGATAAAATTTTAAATATGAAACATTTTTACTGCACTATAACTTTCACATTGTAGGCCAGAAGTTTTTGAGACAAAAACATTTTTTAAAAATTAACTACTGAATAACAGCACTGCAATTGCCTTTATGCTTAGATTCAGACAAGAAATTTCCTCCTAAAGTGAAGAATGAATATTACTACAATTTGTATTTCGTTGTACCTAAAATTACAAACAAAAAATTTTCGGTTTACAGATCTCGGCTCATTACCAATGCATTCTTCTGACATTTGAGATAAGCTTGAGCTGATAAATGTCTTCGAAATCCTATCTATGTGCATTTGCAACTGTGACCTGTTAAGCGTTGCTTCAATCATAATATTGAATTTCAAAATTTTTTTCCATCTTAATACCATTTCCAATCATTATCTCTCAACTAGATTTTTTTTTGTCTGTTGTGTACAAATATCAACGTTCCAAACTTCTTAGAGCAGTGTTGAATGGGCCGACTAACCAATTTTATTTGGACTTTTATTGTCGTAGATTCATTACGATTTTAATGAACGACCTATTAGATGAACATTACCCTTTTCAGGGTACCTCACATTCCTAGATTTGTTGGGAATAACGAAACTTGGCCTATATTTATTATTCATAACTACCTAAAATATTTACCATTAAGTAGGTTTGGTTTACCATTAGTAATTTGGTTTTTGTTCTCGGGCCTGGGCCTGGCCCATTCGGATGGGTCGGATATTCTTTAGAATTTCTCCGTAGGTTAATGTCATAATGTCAAGTTCAATGTGTTTGTTTCAATGTTCATGGAAACAATAGTTAATTGAAAAAGTTTTGCTATGTATAATTGTTAGCAAAGTTGTTTATAATTGTATACAAATATCTAATGCAGTTATAGGTTGTATATGAGCTTATACAGTGTTTATTGCCTTTGTTTAAATGATTGTAAGTTGTTTACATTTTTAAACATGTTTTATGTGCGTAATAGTTATGCTTATATTGTTTGTAAAGGTGCTTTTTAAGATTTAAAGCTAAGTTTATAATTCTGGTTTGTTGTTTATATTTGAAATTAAATTTTGTATTTTATGTAACAATTGTGATTGTATAAATTGTAGTAATTGTATATATATGATTAATTGTTGTTATGGATATATTTGAGATTTTCTCGTATATTGAGCTATGAGGCTTTGGAACTTTGCTGTTTTGATTTTTGTAAGAAATGAAATTTAATTGTTGAAGTTTGTAAGCCATCGCACGTCTAGTCGTCAGTCATTACTTACCGTATACCTTCGGGCATGGCCGGTATTGCTTTTGGATTGTCTGTTGTGTACTATGATCAATAAAATATTTCCTGTTACTAATTTTAATTCTATTTTTTCATTAGGTCACTATTTACTGGGCACTGATGAATAAATATTCCTCTTGCTATGTACAAGTTTTGTTATCGCACAAGGGACAATAACTTAACGGAATCAATATCTCATTTGTTCTAGGCACGCCCATACCAAACTAACTGGGATTTCTAGTATATTTATGACCATAGCGTCAAACTTTGAATTCAGGGAAAGTAATTTTTTCAAACACTTTACTTCAATTTCAGATAGGCATTATCACTTTACTTCAGTTTAACTCTATACAACACTTTTCTTCAGTTTCAGATAGGCATTATTGATCTAAGAGAAAACCATGGTTTCCTTATATCCACGTTTTAAACTATTACCTTATCCATTGTTTAAAATGTTCATAGAGTAACAAAGGGAGAAAACGGTTTTAAAATTTTCTCGCCGATGTTTACAGCAGGTATATTTAAAGTGCGAAACATTCTTACTGTGAAATTATGTGAAACACCAACTCCTCATTTATATAAACTAGTTTTTCAAATATATCACTGAATAAACATTATGGAAAAAGGTATTTTAATGCTGCTTCTGAAATCTAATTCTCTGCGAGAGAATCCTAATCAGCAAATTTTTCTTTCGTGTAACAGAAATTCCCCGAAGGATAAAGAATGTTCATTCTCACGCCTAATACAAGGTGCGGCCATTAATTTCCAGGACTGATCTAATAACTCCAGAAAATATTACATGAAATACATACCCATTTAATATGTTTCGAAGTAACTTCCACCTGCTGTAATGCACTTCTGTGATCGGCTGTATAAGTTTCGGAAACAACTTTTAAAGTCCCCTTTCGGAATGCTCTTTAATGTGGACGTCACCGTTTTCTTGATGGCTTCGACATCCTCAAATCTTGTTCCCTTCAGCAAATCTTTCAGTTTTGGAAACAAGAAAAAGTCTGCCGGTGTTAAGTTCGGGGAGTAGGGAGGATACCGTATCTCCACGACCTCATGCTGGGCCAATTTGCTGATGTCAAAGATTTGAGGATGTCGATGCCATCAAGAAAACGGTGACGTCCACATTAAAGAGTATTCCGAAAGAGGACTTTAAAATTTGTTTCCGAAATTTATACAGCCGAGCACAGAAAAGTACATTACGGCAGGTGGGAGTTAATTCGAAACATATTAAATGGGTATGTATTTCATGTAATATTTTCTGGAGTTATTAGATCAGTCCTGGAAATAAATGGCTGCACATTGTATAATTTTAATATAATCATAACACATCACTTTAAAAAACCTTCAATGATCATTCAGAGATTACTGCTCAGTTATTCAGCATAGCCGAAACCGAATAGTGGAAAACAAAGTGTTTAGACATTGGATTCTGGGAAGATACTTATAACGGAGTATCTCACTTTCAGAAGAACGCTATTTCTCCTTGTAGCAAATCGTTGCGTCAGTAATTTCTGTCTTTTACACTATTCCTTGCAGCTTGCTATCAATATTTACTAAATAATAGAAGACAGCAATTTCCGCTGTTATATTAAAAATTGAAAATTAAGTGAATGATACACTCTTGATTCAAATTTGCATTTCACATTTCAAAATGAATAGTGTACAACGAAAGAAATATTACAACTATTTTTATACATAGTTACCTAGGAGAAAATCCTAATATTTCATTATCTTATTCGAGTTCCATTTATATAATATTATCGATGTTGCATAAATTGAAAAAAGAGAGTTTCAATTAGTAAATTTTGACAATAACCGGCATCAGTGTTTCAAGATATCCACTTACACTACGTTCAAAATTCTCTTCGATTTTCGTTCCGTGTGTACCCTGTATTACAGTATGTTGTTTTGCTTTTGCCTCTCTATTTACACTGAAAGAAATTATTTATACCAAAATAGGGCTTTGTTACACTTTACTCGTTGAGGATTCATTCCTCATTTGGTTCTTGCTTCTCCTGAAAAGAAAGAAAATGTCAGAAATTTTATTTCATCTAGACAAATGTCGAACGTTCTATAATGTACAAGAGAATGCTAGAACCTTATTTGAAAACACACTTCTGAAAACAGTTCTTTTATCACCAGTTTCCATTTTTCCCCGTGATGTTTGTGTAATGGTCTTGTGTGATGCATAGAGTGGTTAGTACCGTGGTCTAAGTTGTCAATTTGAGGTGAATTACCAATCATTAATTATGCACTCACTATCTACTTGTTCGACCACGCTGTTCGTATCTGCGTTGTGTTTATGAAGAATGATAGATTATCTGACTGATAAATTACAGATGGATTTATTAAAAACATAACACTCATACACATTATTTAAATCAACACATTATCTTTAGTATGTAAGTTTTACACTTAATTCATTTATGAACATTATTACACAATTCACTTTCTCGTATTCGTAAACCTTCTATGTTAATACTCTACTTTCAATTAGTTAGTTACGAGGTATTACCTCTAAGAAACAATTATCAACTTTTGCTTAATACATTTACTCATTATCATTATTCCTCAATAGTTATCATCACAATTACATTAACCATTTACATAACACGTTCATACATTGATTATTTATTTAAGGGGTGAGCTACCCATATAACCATTTTATAATATCAATTCATGTAACTCTTATACACTAGCTATCATTATCTGAATCAAGGATGAGAGGCACACTTTAAACACGTTAAATATATATATCAATTATAGACGGCACAATACCTTCATTGACGATTCTTTCCAATCTTTTGACCATGTGTCCATTACGAATGGCAATCACTGGCGGATGGGGGTTTTCTGTGACATTCTGCACGCTCCTTCCGAAACTCGTTCCATTGTCCGTCTCGTTGGCTAGATGTCGTATCTCGCTAATAGCTCCTTGGGATGTGGGGGCACTCCTCTCGTCTTGTTGTCGGTTCGGGGCTTATTCACAGGATTTCTGCTGGCTGGGGATTATTTTCGTCTTCCGTCGCTCTTTCACATTGACCATCATCTAGAGGGGTTTCTCTGCTTATTGTGGACTCGAGGCATTCGGGTTAATAACTTCCCGTCATTCCCATCAATGGCTGTCTGGTTGCCGTCCACAGTACTAGTGCTCTCTGCATAAAAAATGTCTAACGCCGCTACTTCGCTGCCAGCTCGCGAGTCGTCATTTAATAATTCTCTAGCATGAATGAATCTTTTTCTTGCGTGTCTATTTTTTTTTAGTCCACTACCTTCTTCCCCCCTTTCATTTTGGATCCGCTCATTCCTTCGTTTTCTTATTGGTCAAATATATTTTATTCCTATTCTATTGGGCTACTCATTTCTTTCCAGAATCTTCTTTTTCTCCGCCTTCTCGTAGGTGGGGCCACTCGCCTCCCATCATCATTATTCCCACGGCAATATTCCCATCTTCTCGAATATCATCTGTTTCCGATTTTCCACCACTTAGCCCAAACCATCACTATTCAATGCATTTTCCTCGTTAGTGTTCTTTTCCCTCTTCCTATATCTTTCACATCTGCATCTGGTCTAAGCATCCCCACATTGTAAATTTCCTTTGGCGGTTTTTTTTTATCCTTAATGGCACTTAAACATCCTGTTTCTTTTCTAAACTATGTCCACGTCCCTCGCTTATTTATCACTCGTCATTGCTTCTCTTAACTCGATCATTTCTTAATTGATTCCTTCATCTGTGCCTAATGTTACGGTGCTTTTGAACCGTAACAGTTTGGATATACGTTGGTGAAGCAATAGACTATGAGCTTTGATTTTGGTCGCGTTGCTATAAAGTGCAGGATAAGAGTGCGTAGATTAAAAAGTTTTTTTCGGTAGCATTATTTGGTTTTCTTCATCTTTCCTCTGTTTCCCTCTTTTAATAACAGTTTCATTAAGCACTATGGTAATAACCCAGGTGGGGTTATCAGGCTGTGAACGTATAGCTATTAACTAATGTCGCATCGCGACCAAAGCTGTTTCAACACATACCAATGAAAGGGTTACAACTCTCAGGAACTACACACAGGTTACATATATACAATTTTATTTACACACATGTATTTACAGATTCCTTATACAGCTTCGTGCTAAATACAGAATCATCCAATATGATATATTCAATTATATTTATAAACATTTCATCTTTACAAATAAAGCAAGCCGACCCTTGTGGGTTAAGAGGCGATAATGCAATAACGGGATGTGAAATAGATATAATTAATTAAATGCTCACCCGTGGGTTGCCGGCACGGTTGCTTAGTCTCGCTACATCACTAGCGCACATAAGGTTTGGTGATACTCGATAGTCCGGGTACACTAGGTCCGTCTGAACAGATCGATGCGGGCAATTACAGTTCGTTGTTCACACATTGGTTGTCGGCACTGTCGCGTACTCACGTTGCAACACCAGCACACCTAAATTCGGTAATGCTTAAAAGTCACTGTGCACTGAGTTCGTCGAAAGAGTTGATACTAAAAAGTCAATGATCGATGATAACTCAGGATGGATCTCGAACACTGGGTTGCGATGTTTCTCTTAGGTTGTTTCACGGGTCAGTCAGCACTGGATGTTGGTCATCGACGTATTCATCATAGCACCTTGTATCAAATCTCGCTCCGGTAGTGTTTACTCGTTGGTTACCTTATTTCAGCATACTTTCATCGCCACGCCGTAGTTATATATATTTGCGTTATATTTCTTTATGTACTCTCGTGGATTCATCAATTGCGTTGCCTCGGGATGCTTCTAATTCACGCAGCAGCTTACTTTGTCTCTTTTTCTTCCTTTCGTATGGCTCACTCTCGCATGCGATATTCTGTTGTTCGTAATTTCGTTGACCAAGCGGTGGCTCAGTTATTTCTTGTTCATTTTGTTTAAGTCATGGGGCTCCCTCTTAAAAATGCTTCACACCATGTATATATATTTCTTTTCTTTTTTTTGTGATTGGTTCTTGCCTTTTTGGCTTCCTATTTGCTCGCCCCGCCTCTTGATTGTGTTGGGGGCTGAGCCACTTAGTTCATAGGTTGGTTCATGTTTTATGATTTGCATTTTTAATTATGTTGGGCGCCTCTCCTCGTCTGGGAAATTTCTCAACTCCTTATGCACCAGTTTCCTAAGCTTTGATCTTCGATTTATGGCTGCTGTCCTCTTACTTATTTTACGTTTTTTATTGCCCGTGTTATTGTGCACTGCCGACGCTCTACTCACAGGCGCCATGAGGCGTCATAAATTCTGCTCACAATACCGGCTGTGTGGTCCTACCATTTTAGATTTCGCGTATTCACATCCCGTTTATTACAACTATATTCTGAATTCGCTGAAATACTGCACAGATATAGTAAAATGCTTCAGTTTCATCTTTGCGCAGTTAATTCCTTTGAAGAATTGTACATTTCCGTCTAATTCTTCCTACCACTCGGAACTCTATAGAAACTTAATAAAATTTTGAAATATCCTTTAAATTTTTTAATAATTGTATACAGTACGGTAAGTATATTCCCTACAGTTTTAAAACTATTATCCAATTTTCCATCACTGAGTTCCGGTGCGTTTGTAGAAATGTGAAAATTTTTTTATGGAATATCAATTTTGATATCGTAATCTCTTAGTGTTTCGAGGATTCTTGAAAATCTAAGCCAAATAAGGCTGACAGTTCAGAAATTTATAAACTGTCTTGGATTTAACCGTACCATATCTCAATATTCAATGTTTCGTTTGCAAAGAATTGAAAAAGGAAGACATCTTTTACATATCAGCAGATGGGACATTCAACTTCCAAAGGACTCATACTTACTACACTGAGAGCAACGCTTACTTTCAAGTTACTAATAGCTAATCTGAAATTCTAATCCAAGCAACGCTAAAAATATCTTTCATATTTGTTTTAAAAATAAAACTACCACTGGAGATTTTCATTTGGTGCTCTTGAAGTAAAGTTGCATTATCGATTGATGATAGTTAACTTTAATTTAAATTTTTGCCACTAATCTCTGTTTCTTGTTTCATGGAAAAATTGTACTCCTTCAAGATATGGAGGGCTCAGAGTTAAAATGAACCAAGTCCATGAAAGTCAATTCTGAGAAAACTGATCTCAAAGTTGAATGATTATAATTAACCATTGACTTTTGTTTGTTCTTTCAGCTTTAGTAGCGCAATGCTACGTTTTATATCAACTACTTTATTGATGTCATCATACAAATAATAGTTTTTATTTGGCCACGACACAAAATTTGAGTGGAACTGGATTTGGTTCACTTTCCTTGTCAAACTTCATCCTTTGGGAGATTGTTATCATTAAAAACACTTGTTTAAGCAGATACTTTCAGCAAAGCAAGTGTCATTTTTATATTTATATTAAGCCCATTGCAGAGGTGGTAACGTATAATAGTGAATTTGTAATTTCAAGAATTTTCTTTTAAATGCTCGCAAACACAAGAATAAAGATCCTCAAAACCCCTGCCTCCCACAGTCTCGTCCGAAAGATACATCTAGTCAGTGGAATTATTAAATTATGAAAGTTATGGAATGGTAAACGTCCTTTGAATTTCAAATGTGCAAACATAAGTAACATTTGAAGCAGTGTTACAGTCATCTTTCAGGACTTGTCTTGTTCTCTCTGCATGAATTCATTGCAATTCCTTTTCCACTTAAGTACAACCTGCAAGTGTTTTTTAAGGAACCTTAAAGCGTAAATTGAATTTTTTTCCAAAATGCTTGATAGTAGTATTTCTCTTTCAATGGCAGTTTGTTTTCATTAGCACTCTTCGAAACGTAGAGATGATACTCTTTTTTAATCATAAGATTAGGAAGCAGAAACTTTTTGTAGGCACAACCGTTTTGCGAGTAGTAACTATTGTTGTTGTTTCCAATCTCCTTGGTGTAGGAATGCCTACACCAAGTCCAAAGGACCTTGTTCCATGGCGAAGGGTAGTAAGCAGCTTCACTTAAGGCGAGTTACCACTAGGGATTAAGTCTGACTTTACCTCTAAGAACATCGGTCCCGTAATTTTCAACCGAGTCAGGATAGTAACTCTTGTAGCAACGGAAAGATTTGATATGCACAACGACATCAGAATCATCAATAATGATTTAAATTACCTCACTCCTGCTGTCAATCACTCCGCTGTCAAAACCTTTCTATTTACTGACGCATCTATACAGTCTTTCCTGAATTATTCTCAATATTCTAGGAAAAATTTCTTGTAAACTCACTCTTGTTTCACATTCTTATCTTTATAAAATTGTGAAATACTCTGGTTATAGCTAAACCACTGTCATCCTTTGGAAATGATCTCATATTCTTTGCGCTCTGTACAAACCCACGCTAAAAACATACTGTGTAGAATACTCTAACAACTTCCTAAATGTTATAAATTGTTTCTCCAAAATAAACTGTGAGGCAAGTTCAATGCAAGTTAAATCGCAGAATACACAGTTGGTTTCCTAGCCGCGCCATTGCTCTGGTGCACAGTGTGGTGGTGATTTGATTAATTATGTATGGACTATTTAATTGTGGTTAGTACATTGTTTGACACAAAGGATTAATGATTACTCATGTGTATGATCACAAATTAATTTATTAATTATCAACACACTATTTATACAATTCACATTATTCATTATTGACTTCCTATCATTACTCTTTTATCATGTTAATACAATACATATACACTCATGGACAAAAAAATTAGCGCACCAAGAAGGAGTCGTCAAAATGAAACGAAATTTTACATACGTAATGACTACTTTGATATAAGTAAATGATAAGAAAATCAAAGAAAAAGGATAATTTATTTCAGAGAAAAAGGTAAAAGAACGGAGGAGTTAATACTCCGTTGGATACCCCCTCTAGCGTGAATGCACGATGCGATAAGATCGGGCATTGAGTCATACAAGTTCTGTATGATGTCTTGAGACATTTCGTTCCATATTTGCTGTAACCTTGCCTCTATTTCGTTCAAACTCGTGGGATGCCCAACTCGTCGTCCCAAATGATCCCAGATATGCTCGATTGGAGACAATTCTGGGGATCGGGCAGGCCAAGGAAGGGTAGTAACAGTGCGGAGACAGTCTTGTGACACCCTTGCCGTATGAGGCCGAGCCATTTTTCAACAAGACAATGCTCGGCCTCATACGGCAAGGGTGTCACAAGACTGTCTCCGCACTGTTACTACCCTTCCTTGGCCTGCCCGATCCCCATATTTGTCTCCAATCGAGCATATCTCGGATCATTTGGGACGACGAGTTGGGCATCCCACGAGTTTGAACGAACTAGAGGCAAGGTTACAGCAAATATGGAACGAAATGTCTCAAGAAATCATACAGAACTTGTATGACTCAATGCCCGATCGTATTGCATCGTTCATTCGCGCTAGAGGGGGTCCAACGGAGTATTAACTCCTCCGTTCTTTTGCCTTTTTCTCTGAAATAAATTATCCTTTTTCTTTGATTTTCTTATCATTTACTTATATCAAAGTAGTCATTACGTATGTAAAATTTCGTTTCATTTTGACGACTCCTTCTTGGTGCGCTAATTTTTTTGTCCATAAGTGTACATTACCTGTCAAGTTGACTTCTCGTGCAACTTTATTTCACGCTTTTTCTGTACAATCTTTTCTAGAATATTCACGGAGCGTGTGGTCATAAAGCTCCGGATGTTTTTCCTCTTCTCCTACAAATTTAATGTTGAACACTTCCATTGATAATCGAAAATTCCGCGCGTCACGCTCAATTTTTCCTGTTCCAAACAGTTCGAGTAAAACGAGACGAGTTCGAATCGAGACCGCTTCGACTTCGAGCCGATTGCCAATTGTTAGTGGAGCTTAATTCAATTACGTAGGAAGTTGAGTGGTGGGAGAAATCGCTTCGAGTTCGAGCCGAGTACGAGACGACCCGTGTGCGGATGGCCTAATTGTAGAATTCGTGAAATTTTCCTTCCTTCTAGAATTTACTTTTGTGACGATCATTTATCAAAATCATGATATGGATTGATGCTGTAGGAGCAGCCATACTCAGCCTTTTTTTGCCTCGGGCCTACATTCACATAATTTCCAAATTGAAAGGGCAGCAACGTTATAGAGATATGATGAAAAAAATCCTTAAAGGGAAAAACATTATTGGTTGAACTCTGTTTGATTAAAGATAAGGATGTATACCACCTGATAAATCAACAAATATTTTCTAAAATTAAAACAGAATGACAGTACTTATTATTTATCATCATACCAGTCAATACTAGCTCAAACATTAACAACAGCGTATTTCCCAATATGATTTTTTTCATTATATTTGTGCACTTCAAAATACATTATTCAAAAAAAATGAAACTCAAAATTAAACTTTCTTCTAATTGTTTATTTAAAAATTAGTGTGATTTTTGATACTGAAGACATTTTTTTACTATATCAGACAAATCGGGTTTTTAATTGCTGTATGCTAGCCTAAATACATCATCAAGGTGAGAATCAGTAAGTCGATTGCTGTATATGATTTTTACATATTTCATTTTAGAATAGGATGATTCACAAAGATACGTGGATGCGAATAAGGTGAGCAACAGAAGGGCACAATTTTGTACAGTTTTATATTTTTCAGGGACTAATTTCCAAAAATCTGTGTACTCGTTTTCCTCTCTCTTTTCTTTAAAAATAGCTTTCAGATTAGTATCATTCTTAGACTCTATAAATTGATCAAATAATTTTACATAATCATATCCGAATTCAGCTAATTGTGTTATAGTTGCTGTTTCTAGGTGCCAGGGATTTTCTATAAACAACAAACAATTCTTGATACAATGTATATCCTGAAACCTTGTCTTAAATTCCTTGGCTAAGGCAGTTAAATAATTTTAAAATATCTCATAATTATTTTGGGAAATATTCCTTCCATCTTGTTTAGCTTTTGTTACGGTTGGAAAGTTAAGCAATACTTGGTTCTTTATTTCTTCATGATAGATGTTTAATTTTTCTTAAAAAGCAAAGACTTTATTCGCCAATTGTGAAATGATTTTATTTTCACCCTGTAACCCACGATTAAGCTCACTGAGTTTTTCTGTGATGTCGCATAGAAAAGCTAAAAGACACCACCATCCATCATTATTAATTTTGTTGTTTTGCTCTAAAAACAAAATAATTTCTTGTCTTAAAGAAAAAAATCGCACCAGAACTTTTGATCGGCTTAGCCATCTCACTGAGGTATGTAAAAGGTCGCCGCTATAATTACTGTTTAATTCTTCTAAAAGAATTTTAAATTTTCTGGGGTTCAATTCTCGTGCTCGGATATAATTCACTATATTTATTAAGGTCTTCATTAAGACATCTATTTCACAAATAGAGATACTTGCTGCTAAGTTCTCTTGGTGTATGATACAGTGAAAAGACAAGAGTAATTGTATTTCTTTTTCATAAATTGTATTTCTTTTTCAATAGGACAACAAATCCCTTTTCAGATCCGGTCATTGAAGGACATCAATCCGTGCATATTCAAACTAATTTTTTTATATCAATATGATTGTTCTCCAGGAATGTACTAATATTATCGATATAGTCCGTGCCTCTGGTTTTATTTTTCATAGGAAGAAATTTCAAAAAAATTTTCGTGAATAATATTTCGTTCAGTACAGAATCTAACGAAAACGAAACATTGCGATGTCGCTGAAATATCGGTGCTAGAATCGAAAGCCAAACTAAAATATTTACAGTTATCAAGTCTTCTAAGATGCGATTGAAAACGTGCGTTGCAATATCTTCAATGCGTCAAGTGCAGGTAAAATCAGAAAGCTGCATATTTTTGATTTGATTTGGTTTTTATTGCTAAATTTATCAAATAATACTTTGGAAGCACTGAGAAAGCATTCCTTCACAACCTCTGCGTCAGTAAATGGTTTCATATATTTTCCAAGTATGTAACAAATTTCATACGACGCTCTTGCCACCGATGAATCTTGTGAAATCACCACTGATAGAATATTTTATTCTTCTTGAATTGATTTCTTGACAAAAGTTAACTTTTCACTTCTTATCAAAGAGCCGCAAAGAAAAGTTTCGTAGTATAATGATGAACAATGTTATATTTTTTAATATAACATTCTCACGACAGATCAAGCATGTGATCAAATAATTTTTATTTTCAACAGCGAAATATTCTTTTTCCCACTTGTCTTGAAAAACTCTCTTTTCATCAAACAATTTTCGTTTGCCGTTTGAAGAAACTCCTGCCATTGTGGGTATTAAATTATAACGAAACAAGACGTTCAAAACAGCAAAGAAGGCTGATCCGTTTCGCGTAATAGGCACTTAAAATAAAAGCATAAAAATGTCACGCATAAACGTTATTACCACAGATAAATATCTTATTACTTAACTTTAGACATGTCAAACATGTCATCATAGGGCGGTGGTGTCTCCGATGGAGGCGCAAGTTTAAATGTAAAAATCTTTTTGTTGGCCAAGAACCAAGACCATGGAGTTTATAGTTAAGTGCCGCGGACGTCAGTTTCAGTAAGATCTCAGCGAGCGATGATTGTTCACGTTATTATAAAACTTATAAAAATACTAGCTTTATATACCCGGCGTTGCACGGGTGTACCCTTAATAAAGCTTACTTGTATCATATGTATATTTGTATTTTATGCCAATCAACACCCCTCTCCAATGGTCAGCATCAATAAGTCAGGACTTCTTCCTTTATATATATAGATTAAAAAAATATAAAAAAATATAAATAAACTTAGAATGCCAGTTTTTTTAATTACGTTTCTAATAATGAAAAAATAAAATTTAATGTGTTCTGGGCCGCACATATTTGCTTGATTTATTGATTTATGGCGTGTTCTTCACACGCGGACCTTTCCATCTGCCCAAATCAGCTGAAAACCAGACTTGTTATCAGACTTGTAACCAGACAAGCTACTCATTTCCAGACATCCAGCGACCAGGGTATGAGTTCCAGAGCCCAAATGGGTGCTCAGAGGTCTGTGTCATGGCACCCAGGAATGGCACCCAGGTTGAGCATCGGCTATTAATGCTCCCAAGAAGCACACATCAGGCCCGACCTGGCCGAAGCCCAACTGGGTTAATCCTGACGGTGCAGATAGACCCGCAGCAAGCAACCACCCCGCGCACGACCCAGACAAGATCCCGCAGAGGCCACCCACATGACACCCCACAGAACCAGCGACACAGTCAGGTTCCAAGTAGAACAGAAACGGCTATTAATGCTCATACAATGCAATGAACACTGCACTGTCCTCGCGCTAAGGTTAGTGGCGATCCTTAGCGTTGAATTGCGATATAAGTATTGCAATCCTTTCGTTTGAAATGATTCTCGACAGAAGACGCCGATCATGATCATCCAGAATCTTTCGACGGCCATACTGTTGCTGTAGTTTCGATGCTTAACCAGAATTCTAGTATTCGAAGTACGCGCTTGAAATGATTGAACCTAAAATCTAAACTTTGCCCGTATCTCCGAAATGCTATGACCCATCTCAGGAGCACTGACTTTCATACCTCGTTGAAATTCGCCTAAATCGTGATCTCCTCCTATGCTCACAGCGCGACCAGCTCTTTAAGCTTCCACAGATGTTTGTCGTTATTCACCGCTATTGGACGAAAGCATTCACAAAAAAGTGCGTCTTGCTACGTATTTCGAATACTAAATGTAAAATATGTTAATATTTTTCATTTAGCATTCGAATATTCACATAATATGTTAATATTATGTGAATAGTAACATAAGTTTTTGAGGCAGCTGAGCAAAACTTTTGCTCATGAGAAATTATTCGTAAATTATGATCAAAAAATTATACTCGCTGTTAAAGTTTATAATATATTTTGATCACAATGCTTGTACCAACGTCAAATAATATTAAAAGTGCTCTAGTTTAGCTTTTAGTTAAGACAGAACAAAACCCACACTTGAAAAGAAAACAGGATTGGATTTGGATTTTTCAATCTTCAATGGGACTGCGAATCTCAGAGCTGGAAATTCGCTGTGGTATTTGAAAGGTTGTAAAGGATTGCTTATTTCCATACCT
The DNA here is from genome assembly GCA_907164885.2 of Dolomedes plantarius. NCBI lineage: Eukaryota > Metazoa > Arthropoda > Arachnida > Araneae > Dolomedidae > Dolomedes > Dolomedes plantarius. The sequence goes on along the minus strand of OU015490.1, from coordinate 192,287,141 downwards.
AACAGACTTGCAGATGGTCGAGATCCATGGATTAGAGGATGTAATAAATAACCATTAATAAGCTCAAGTTTTTTTACGCGAATGAAGTTGTGATTAAAGAATAAAATATGCCAACGCCCTCTGGCTGACAAAATTAACCTTTACTCCAAAGGTTTCCACCCTTATTTGGCCTACCACCCCCCGCCCCCTTTTTAAAAAAAATTACTCAGAAAGTTACACGGACACCTCAAGCATATTCAAATGCCTTGGGCAATAGTTTTGCCTTTGTCAGAAATTGCTCAGCAAGGCACAGGTAGTAAGTATGCTGGAGGGAAAAGAATTCAAAATAGGAAATTTCTCAAAATTTTTACTGAAAAATTTACAAACAGCAGTCACGCAGCCCACAACAAAAAGAAACATTATCTGTCACCAAATGTGGTTCGAAAAATAGAGTAGAAAATTTTTCCAGTGGTTTGGTGACAGATTCAACCCCGTTTCTCTTTCATTGGGATGTGACGTCAATAACTATCGACTCAGACAACGACATTAGGCAGAGATTGATCAGCATGTATACAGTTCTCCCCTAATATGGTATCCTATAATCACTGCTGATGAAAGTCAGCTAAATGAAGCCGCTTACTGTTCTGCGAGTCATTATTCGCCCACCGAACTGGTTTACGGCATTTTAAGGGGTCATAGGACTAAGAAGTGTGGGGGGAAAAATTACATAAACTTTAACATTTTATATCTCTTGATGTATTTCATTTAAGTGTTTACTTTTTATTTCTTATCATAGCTCTATGTTTTTTTTTCCTTTTTTAAAATATTTTTGAAGACATACCATGAAGGAATATTTTTATACACAAAGTCGAAATAGAGCCTTCTTGTCAGTGAAAATTTTGATAACCATAGCTTGTGTGCAACATTCCCCAAACAATAAACCAAAATAAAAGATTTTGGTTTTATAAATATACTTTATAAATATGTTATTAACGCCTAGATTCATTATTGGGTTTTAAGGCTTCTACCTATTTTTAATATGTAGTATTTAACTATCTCAAAACTGTAGAAAAAATTCTATAATTCATGCCGTAGCAGTGGCGCACCCAGGATTTTTTCTTCAAGGGGGGGGGGGGGGGGGCAAGATGAACGGATAAAAATATTTATAATGCAAAATCAATATTCATAATGCAATTTCTATTTCTTTGGGGGGCAGGGCCACTGTGCCACTGTGTGGTAGTAAAAAGATTATATTGTGAAATGATAAAAATTTAGATGCAGATTTTAGATATTAATGTGATATGTCCTAAAAATGTCCCCCTCATGGGGTTTACCTTCTTTAGGTAAACACGGGCTTTACAACCCCGAGGTACCCTAGTGTCTTTTTCTCTCTCCGTGGTGTTTACTTTCTTTGGTAAATGTGGGTGTCGCGTCCCTAGTGTCCCATAGCGATCCGTCTCTTTTTCTCTTCTCCTGTCCTGGTTTTTTTGTTGTCTTCTTTCTGGGCTTTTTTCCCTCTCCATCTGGAGCTTCCACTAATATGTTTAGTTGCTGTTTTCTTTTTTAACCCCTGTGTGTGTTTTTTGTTTGTCATCTCTTCGTTAGAAAAAAATAAAAGCCAAAAAAAACTAAAAAATAATAAAATGAACAAAAAAAGGTTTTGTGCTACCTGTCCCCTTCGGAGCCTTCACAGTAACAAAACCGATCTCCACCCACCCAACCTTGACGTTACTGGGTCCTGTACCACTCTTAGGCCTCTCCCGTGAGGGACGCCGCTTGGGCTCGGGAACGGACCCTGTTGGGGTTGTGTTGGTGGAGAGGAGTGGCGTGCTGTGTTGGTAATGGTTAAGGTACGTTTCTTTTTAAACGGTCCCAGAGGTAGAGGCCCTTGGTTGCGTGTATCTTTATGGCAGACGTCGAGAGGTAGCGAGAAATCCTCCTCGATTCTGTCGGGGACCGTGCACCAGGTGCACGTTACATCCCGGCGTCTGTCATTTAGTTGCGAAGAATCCGGCGGTTACACTTGTCACGATAGAAAAGTGTGGAACGACGGGGTCTGGCGGGGGCCCCGATCGAACTGGAAGTAATCCGTGGTTCTCAAAAATGAATTATGGCTGCAACTAATAATAATTTAGTTACAGCTTCCTAGGCAGATCGCTCAGACGGTCAAACTTTTTCTCTCTCTCCGAGAGAGCAACCTCTCCCCTCGAGGGAGCAACAAATGTCTCGTTTTTTTATTATTGTAAGACGCATCGAGGGTAATTTTGGTAAGGTGTCGCCCTTCTTAATACAAAAAACTTTAGCTTCATCTGTGCCTAATGTAACATCGGTTAAGAAACTTTATTCTGGAAATCTTCTAGTAGAGGTGGCAACTGCAACACAGGCTGCGCAGTTGCTAAAGGTGACAATGTTTGGTAATATAGCTGTGTCAGTAGTTCCCCATGCATACTTAAACACTTCGAGAGGTGTAATATCGGAGGCTGATCTCCTCTATACCACCGAGGATGAAATATTAGAGAACCTTCGTGACCAGCTTGTGTCTGCTGTGCGTAGGATTACTATACGTCGGGATGGAAATCTTCCTACGAAGCATCTCATCCTGACATTTGACACCTCTAAATTACCAACATTTGTCATAGCTGGGTATCTTCGATGTCCCGTACGACCCTATGTGCAGAACCCTCTCCGCTGCTTTCAGTGCCAACGCTTTGGACACACGAAAGCATCGTGTCGTGGTTCCGTCGTTTGTGCCCGTTGTGCCCAGCCAGACCATCCCTCAGAAACATGCAACTTGCCACCAAAGTGTATGAATTGCCAGGGGGACCATACCTCATATTCACGCTCATGTCCGAAGTTTATAGTTGAGAAAGAGATCCAGGCAATTAAAGCTCACAACAATATCTCTTATTTGGAAGCGCTTAAACAGGTTGAAGCTAGAAGCCCCAGAGTGGGAGTTTCATATGCATCTGTTACCACTTCCAAGAAAGTTATGTGCTCAGCCTCAACCCAAACAGACTCGTGTTTTATCAATCAACCAACCAATAAGAAAATTAAAGACACAAAATATATGCCGTCTTCTCCACCCCCGTTACGCCAAAAAGTTTCTAAACAAGTATCCACTGTTCATTTCACTGCAGATGTACCTATGCCTCCGAACCCGAACCGCAAACAAGTCGCTGTACCCAGAAAACGCATTGGCGTTTCTAGAAAAGCGAAAAAATTTTAATTTTATGAAAAAAAATCCTCAGGCGCTCCGTCGGCTTGCTGACGGGGAGCCTGAAGTAAAGCTGTTTTTGTCCGATAACTCGGACAATGATGGGATGTTAGAGGATAATCCTCTAACCCTGCCCTCTACAGGGCGATCTTCTTCTCCATCGCCTGGTTCTTCTTCTTGTCCATAATAGCTTCTTTTGTAAGTTGGAACTGTCGTGGTTTGCGCTCCAAATTTGATGACGTATAGACCCTGATCCACGAATACAGTCTTGCCTGTGTCGCTCTTCAGGAGACATACCTGAAGTCAGCTGACACATCAAAACTTGGTCGATACAGCTGTGTTAGGAAAGATAAAGATAATGGTGGCAGAGTCTCTGGAGGTGTTGCACTTTTTACCTCTCACGACCACCCGTACACCGTTCTGACCTTGCATATCTCTCTGAAAGCTGTCGCTGTTAGAGTCCACGTGAGGAAGTTAATCTCCGTGTGCACTCTGTATCTCCCTCCTAATGAAGTTGTCGATCAGCGGTCACTTGATGACTTGTTAAGTCAGCTTCCAGCACCCTTCGTTATCATAGGTGACTTTAATGCTCATAGTCTGCTGTGGGGTAATGATAATGTCAACTCCCGTGGGCGACAGATTGAACAGTTAATTTCCGACCATTGTCTCTGTCTGCTCAATAACGGTGAAGCAACACATTTTCACGAGCCATCTCGAAGCTTTCCCACTGTAGACCTTGCTCTATATTCACCATCGCTTCTACCTTTCTGGACGTTCAGCGTTGGGAATGATCTCAGGAATAGTGATCATTGCCCAGTGTTTATTTCCCAGGTAGACGCACTGAGCCTGTGCGTCGTCTGCCTCGCTATATATATGATGCAGCGGACTGGTCGCTTTACCAGCAGCGTGCTGTGATAGCAAGAAGTATGGTTGAAGGTGATATTGAGGCTGCAGTTAGTAAAGTCACCAATGTTATTATGGAGGCTGCTGATGCAGCGATTCCAATGACATCAAGTGTGGTACCAAGACATCACAAACCATGGTGGAATGCGGACTGCAAGGAAGCCGTTAAGAAACAACGCAAAGCATGGGGCATTTTTAGGCGATATCCAACCACCACAAATTATATCGCTTTCAAGCAAACGAAAACATATGCTAGAAAAGTACGTCGTCGGTGCCAAAGGGAATCTTGGATACAGTATGTTTCCAGTCTATCAGCTTCTACTCCCAGCAAGTATTTGTGGAAACGTGCAAAAGGAGGAATGGGGTTGTATACGGAGCATCCAATTTCTTGCTTGAATACAAATGGCCGTCTACTCACTGACGTTCGTGATATTGCTAACGCTATTGGTCACGCTTTTGCTTCCGCTTCATGCGCTAATTCAAATCCGGAAGCATTCATGCGCTATAAACGTCAGGAGGAGTCCAGACGTGTCAACTTCTCTACTCGCTCTACTCTCCCGTATGATTATAATTTCACACAGATAGAGCTGATGAGATGTCTGAATTCGACCAAGAATACGTCTTCTGGGCCAGATGGCATAACTTATGCACTAATAAAACACCTTCCTGGCCGTTCCCTCCTTAATATCTTATACTTGTATAATAAAATCTGGGTGGAACATACTTTTCCCGTTTCTTGGCAAAGAGCTATAGTTATTCCCTTTCCAAAACCTGGAAAGGATGCAACTGACCCCAATAATTACCGACCGATCGCTCTAACTAGTTGTTTATGTAAGTTGCTTGAACGCATGGTGAATGCACAACTAGTTTATGTCCTAGAATGTAACCAGTGCCTCTCTCCATTCCAAAGTAGTTTCCGCAGGGGTAAGTCGACGATGGATAATATCGTTGCCCTGGAATCCCAAATAAGGAACGCCTTTTTGAAGAGAGACCATTTGGTTTCTATTTTCGTTGATGTTGAAAAAGCTTATGATAGGACCTGGCGATATGGAATCGTTCGTGACCTTTATTTGTTAAATCTGCGGGATCACCTACCTATTTTTATCCAAAATTTTTTAAGTCACAGAATTGTTAATGTCCGTCTTTGCAATGTCCTCTCGGATCCTTTCACCCAAGAGGAAAGAGTCCCCCAGGGCAGCGTCCTTAGCGTAACCTTATTTTCCATAAAAATCAATAACATACTTAATAGCTTACCTCCATCTGTCAAAGGCAGTCTTTATGTTGATGATTTGCAAATTTCCTGTGAAGGCTCAGATATGAGGTGCATCGAGCGACAACTCCAAACAGCTGTAAACCGGATGGTTCAATGGAATTATGAAAATGGCTATAACTTTTCCATCGAAAAGACTTCCCTTATCCATTTCTGCAAGCGTCGTGGCTTTCTCCCAGACCCTGAAATTTTTCTCGGGAGGGCAAAAATACGTGTTGTAGAAAGTGTGAAATTCTTGGGGGTTATTTTTTATAGCAAACTAACTTTCCTTCCACATGTCTTGCATGCCCGGAAAAAGTGTAAAGTTGCCATAAACCTTTCAAAGATTCTTTCGAATACTTCTTGGGGCGCAGACCGCACATCTATGCTCCGTATATACAGAGCTGCCATCCGTACCAAATTGGACTACGGCTGTGTAGCTTACGGATCTACCAGACAGTCTGTGTTGCGAAAGTTAGATACTGACCATCACACAGCTCTGCGCATGAGTATAGGTGCTTTCCGTACATCTCCAATTGAAAGTCTTTGTGCAGTTTGCCATGAACCATCTTTAGAGCTCATCAGGTACCAGATGTCGCTTGTGTATTACTTCCGCACTCTTTGCCAACCTTTGCATCCCTTACGAGAGCAATTACTTGACTCCCGTTATGACTTCCTGTACTTGAATTGTCCATCTTGTGTTCCATCGTTTGGTGTTAGAATGCGAAGCTTGTTGCATGATTCCAATCTACATAACGTGGAAGTTATGGAAAATCCATGTTACCATCTGCCTCCATGGTGGGCTCATGGGTTTTCTTTCATGAATCCATTTGAAAATTTCTGCAAGTCTAACACGAATGGTGTGGTATACCGTCAATTTTTTGCTGCCCATCGTGCTAGTTTCTCATACCACTTAGATGTATATACGGATAGATTAAAGTCACCTGATCATGTTCAACATCATCAACAGTGCCGCCAACAGTGCCATCAACGTACATCATCAACAGCGCCGTCATAAGCCGCAGCCTACATCCGTCGTGCACGGTCTATACTGTTGAACTGGAAGCCATCTTCGAAGCACTACAGTGTATGTGTACCCAGAGGGAGAGGAAGTTTATTGTATACTCTGATTCTTTGAGCGCGTTACGTACCCTCGAATCAGATGTTTCCTCTCACCCCCTTGCTCTTGATGTGTTGAAACTCAAACACCACCTGTCTAGGCACGGCTGTAGTGTTTTGTTTTGTTGGATTCCTAGTCACGCTGGGATACGAGGCAACGAGTTGGCAGATGCAGCTGCAAAAACTGCCAGTAATACCTTACACAAACCTTTACCCATGTGTGACGTGAAAAATAATACGGAAAAATAATACGGTGCAATTGGCAGGAAAACTGGAATTTGCAAGTCAATAACAAACTTCACAACATCAAACCAAACATCTTACCTTGGCCTTCTATCATAAACAGGAAGAGTGACGTTGTTTTGTCACGATTACGCATTGGACACACTCATCTTACTCATGTACATCTGCTGTTAGGAGAGAGTGCTCCGATTTGTCCAGACTGCAAATGCCCTTTGACAGTCCTTCATATTTTAACATCTTGTAAACGTTTTAAAAATTTATACATAAGCCTTTTTAACTGTTCATCTCCATCTTTATCACTTTTAATTGGTGAAAATCCGCATCCTGCGCTGTTCACTTTCATCCGTCATATCGGTTTAACATTTTTTGTAAATGTTTATATCATTTTTATACTTCCAAATTTTATACTTTATATTTGTGGTTTTTTATATGGTCTTCTTCCATAGGTTGACTGCTTTTATCACTGTTTTTTATATGTGCATATTTTTATCATCGGTTTTATGTATTATGGTGTAGAATTGCTAATTATGTATATGTTTCTTTCGGGTTTTACCATGTGTTTGGCGCAGCTTGTCTTCTCTGGACCTTGCGCCATTAAACCCCAAACAACCAACCTAAAAATGTCACGAAAAAATAATGAATAATTCAGTAGATATCCTTTGTGCAATGCTAAAAAATCCCAAAACGACTTTAAATTTTTTTTTCATATAAACATGTTTGCATGTTAGTTAGTCAACACACATTTTTGGCCATAACTACAGAAATAAAGGGAATGTGTGCGTGAGTGCATGCGTGCGTGCGAGTAAAACTTCTGCTCGTCCCTTAATACCTGTCGCGGGGCTTTTTGACGACATAAAAGAATTTGAATTAAATTGAAGGAATGCACGGCAAAATTCGAGAAACGGATAGCGGTCAAGGGACATCGTGGGAAAAGGAAGTCCGGAAAGCGCAAGGGAGAGGACAAGGAGAAGATTGAAGGAGAAATGCAGTATAAAGAAACGGCAATTAGATAAGGGGGTATTAGCCGCAAAAGCAGATGGATGGAGGAAAGGAAACTTAGAAACCGCCAGTTAAGGAAAATTGCGGAGGCATATGAAAAAAAACGGTGTGCAATGGGGAGCGGATTTGTAGACGATAAATGAAAAAAAAAGGAAATGCAAAATATGGAGGTAATTTGTGGTAATTCGAAAAACGGGAAGAGCAAAATTAAAATGAGTGAAGGAAGCGTGAGAAACAGATCAGCGAGGAATAAAATTAAGAGTTACGCCCAGGATCAAGGGGAAGGTTACGCCCAATATATTAAAAATTCGAAAACCAGTGAAAGGACTTGGTAAAGGAATAAGGTGTCCAATAACGCAACGAGATAGGAGGTGCCATGAGTTAGTTAAGGCTGCTATGTACTAAGAAAAAAATCGTATTTCCCTTTTCCTCTTCTTGTAGACTCTTGTGGTGGGAGGAGTCCAGCTGACAGTTCGAGAGTTCCACCCCCCTTAGGATTGACATTTGTGTGATTGTAATGGCTCTCTCTCTATAGGGGGTCTCTCTAAGCGCTGCCCCCAAATTTTTTATTTAAAATATATTTTTATCAACTATTTACAGGTACATAAATGCTGACAATCAAATAAAATTGGTATTGTCAGATAGCCTGAACTTTTCTGCAAAGCGCTACAGGATTCATTTTATAAATTTTGTCCACCGAAGGAATTTATGAGCGTTTAAAACACACTATACTAGATTTTTCCCCGAATAATTAAAATTTTAAAATATTAATTGCAGTTTAAAAAAAACGAAAAATGTACACAAATGTAAAATTTCTTTCTCTATGACGGAGTACAATCTTTTTTTTAAAATCTTTGAATCCAAGTCGGCAATCCATGGACAAATTTTCTCCATAGGTTAACATTGAGGTGAGCGAATCCAATGGGGTTAGTACATAGCAGCCTTAATGGCATGAGATATTGATATTTGAATGGTATGAAGTTAATAATGATAATTTAACAAATAATAAGTAATTATTGTGAATATATATGTGTGCAGTCTAGATTTAAGTATAATAGTTATTGTGGAATGATGTGTATATGTTGTTATATGGTGATATATTAAGATAGGAATGATATATATGTACGCGGATCAAAATAATACTGCAATGATAAGATAATTAAATGATACTAAGTTAGAATACTAAACGAAACAAAGAAATAATAATGGAAAGGCGGAGAGAAAACAGGGGAATTGGAGAGGAGCAGTTAGAAATGGGAAAGGAAGCCCTAAGCAGCAGAATGACAGGGTAGAGAATGTAGCAATGATCTCATTATTACCCGAAATTCAAAGAAATGGGACGATTTAAAGCATATGTTTAGGCAGGCACGAACAGTGAGCAGATGAGCAAATTGGTCTGATTTGCAGTTGGCAATGTTGTTAAAAACTAAATTCAAGGGTAAGGCGTACGAATATTTAACCAAATGTAGAGTGTTACGCGATGCGGAGAACACTCAGCAGATTGAAGAATAATATGCCATAGGTTTAAGGTAATAAATTCTCTTTTACAAAAGCAACAGGTGTTCCAGAACATTAAACAGACGCCTGATAAAACAAATGCAGATCTTGCACTAGAAATTGAAAACTCGGCAATTAATTCTTAGGTGTTGCACATGGAGAACACGAACTGTTAAATAAAATTATCTAAGTTCCTACAAGCCCTGGGAGTAGATGTAAAAAAAGAATTAGTTAAAGACAACATACAGGATTTTAGAAGGGCGGTCAAAAGAGAGAAAGAGATAAATAATCTATTACAAGAAGAATACGATAATATTGAAGTAACAATTAATAAGCTCTCGGTCAGTGTAAACGGCTCAGAAAACGCCAGATTAAAAGAAGGGATAAGAAGGTTAGAAAAAGAGTTGGGAGGTAAAGAAAAAAATTTGCACGCATGCGAGAAATGAGGACATGAGATTAATGAATGTTTTGTCTTTAGGCTATTTGGGAAGAATAAGGAACGAAGACCAATGTGGGGTCACATAACGACAATTTTAATAGGCCCAATAATTACAGGGAGAGAACCAATATGAATAGGAACGAATATAGGGAACAATATAGGCCACGCGGTGGAAGAGGCAATTTCAATGGGAGGTAATTAAACTAAACGGGAGCTTCCGAGACGCGAAGGCAGACAAATTAAGGCCCATGATGTGAGGTTCCCAAATAACAGAAATAGGGCGCAACATAAATGACATAGATTTATAAAACTGCGTAAAACGAAAATAAATATAAGAGAAATTGGTTGTTTGGTAGAGATAATGGAGAAGAAATAGTAATAACATGCGGCAAGGAAGTATGTACTTCAGATTAAAAGACAGAATGCAAATGATAGGCAAAATCAGATTTTAAATGAGAAATTCGATGAGAATACGGAGATCAGAATAATGGCGGGAAATGTGAGCAACATAAACACATTACCGACAATTAGCGTAAACTTTCAGCACAGTACTTTTGCTTTAATAGATTCCGGAGCCGTGATCTCCATGTTGAATACGGAACTATTCGAAAAGATACAGAAAACACAAAAAGTTACCTACATTTCACGGCAGGTAAAAATATTACCGGTTTCAGAAAATGAGATAGATTATTCCAAGTGCGTGGAACTAACATTACAAATTGGAGGTCTTAAGTTTAAAGATGCGTTATTTATTACCAATGCAATGGCAAATACAAAATTTAAAATGATCCTAGGAATAGATTTTTTGGTCAAGTACCGAATGATTTTAAATCCGGCAGAAAATAAAATACTATGGGAAGATAAAATAATTGATTTATTACCAAGAGAAAGGGAAGAAACAGATGAGACACAGTTAGTTAACGAAAGGAATAATAACACAATTTGTAATATAGAATCACCTAAGGAATTAATAGCAAAAACAATTGCACAGTTAATACTCGCACCTGGAGAAGTGAAAGTGGTTAATTTAAGAGTGAATAATATATGCCAGAATACGAAAACGGTAATATTTAATAAGCTATCGCACATACAGGCGCATGACGGGAATACCATACACAAAATGAATAATAATGACATTAACCCATTAACGCCCAACATCGAATTCTTTAATTTTCTTTATCTAATTATGTTTGTACAGGTGTAAAATAAACTGAAAAAATAATAAAAAAAATTCCTGCATTAAAATTTTAATTTTTATTCAAAATAATGTTACCGTCCTATAAAAAGGACGCTAGGCACGGGAGGGTACAGGTTTTACACAAACACTTCAACCCTTAAATTTTCTAAAACTATTCTTTTTAATGTCGTTTTTAGATAAAAAAAACGCATGAAACAAATGGAACTCTGCGAAAAAATGCATAATAAAATAAACACAAGGAATTTAAATTGTATTTTAATCATTTAAAAGAAATCAAAACAATTTAAAAAACTGAAAATGCAAAAAATAATATCTTAAAAGGCACAAATTTAATAAATTATGCCTTATGATAAATTTTACACACTTTTATATTTAAATTTGCATATAAAAAGGGCTTATTAAAATAGAAAATAATGAAAAAAGCTATTCGTAATTTTTTTTACACAATTTATATACAAGCTATTTTGTGTGAAAGATTTCAAAGCATTTATCATGCAATCCAACTAAACATGTATTGCATTTTCTTGTGGATTTTTTGCCACAGTAGGCGCATCTTATCTGTTTTGGATTCACAACGATTAAATTATCTTTTCCGTCATACCGGACATCACCAGACACTCTTTTTGAAAGTTTTTTTGGTTTCCCTTCAGCCAGACTGTTATTTGGTCTCTTACTGTACTTAGAAAAATATGTCTGACAGATTTCTCTTCAAAATTGGAGGAGATCCATTCTGTTACTGTCATTAGAAGGGCATAATCTGTACAGTAGCCACGCATTTTGGATTGATGCTTCTAAGCTAAACAAAAACAGTAGCCACCACCATTATTTAGACCGTATGGAACACCGGTATTGTGCAAGATTTTGATCCATTCGATAGGTGCCTCCCATAAATTTATTATATTGAGACACAATATACGGTTGGTCAATCTCTACAAATCTTTTATCAATATTCGACCAGCGTTTGGCTTGAGCTACAAGTTCAATACCATAATGGTTAGACGCCAAAGTAACGACACCATTGTCATTCCACCGAACCATTTTCAAATTTTTGCTGTTCTGAAAATCAAAACTTCCCCTACTCTTCTTTTTAACAGATTTAACATCTTCAAGTGAACATTTTTCAGTTCTATTAACCCGTATAGTGCCCGTCCTCAGTAACTTCATTAGATGGTGGATCCAAATAAATATTCGCTTCATGGAATGTATCATTATCAGATAACTCTGCCATTGAAGCTAATGCCTCTCCACAGTCAAACTTAAAATAAAAACAAAAATATAAATAAGAGCTTTAAAACTTATCGATTGCTCATTTCAGCATATTTAGATTAAATATAATTTGGATAAAAAGACAAAATTAATTCTTAAAATTTATTAAATTATAGACATTTAAAATACACATATTTTTAAAAAATCCAGACAATTACTTATGTACTTCGTAATTTTTCTTTATTTTTCAAAATCACTAAATACAGAAAACATCCTTTGATTAAATTTTTTGTATTTAAGAGGCTAATTTGTTAATACGTTCATTACATTATCAAGAGGCTAATATTTCTCTTAAATAAGAAATTTTTTTAATCATTCCTTAGTCAACAGAACATTTATTTTAAAATTATTTTAATAAATAAGGAATACTCAATAATCTTTATTTATAAAAATAATTTATAACATCATTTTTCTGAAAATAAATAGCATTTCCTTCTCTCTATGGTAATAAAACATCATAAATTGAGAAAAAAAGACGCATTCGTATAGCGGAACAGGTCAGAAAAACATGTACCCATCCATGCCTAGCGTCCTATAAATAGAACGCTACACAAAAGAAAATATAACAGTGTTAAAAAATAATTTTAACAATTATGAAAGATAAGTATTTAAGAAAAGAGTATTGACTGTGATAACAGCATAAAATATTTTCGTAACATTGAAAAACAATAAAATAAACTTACTTTTTCGTGACGCCATTTTGAAAAGCTAAAAAACAACTAACTCTGACTTTAGGCCTTCAAAGCAGAAATAGAACATGTTGTATTTCAATTCTATGTATGGCAACAGCCAATTCTTGTTGTGATTTGTTCGGCTATTAAATGAGTAGCGTATCATTCTAGAATGGTGTCTTTATTTAAAGTCAACTTCAAATATAACAGACATAACAGTTGGCGACGAGGTAAAAAACCTTTTTAAATGCCTTTTAATATTTAAATTGAACATTTATTTCCTGCATATATTTTGCTACTACTATTATTCAAGTACTGTAGATGCGTCAGGCCTAAGTTTCAAACCTCGATTTCAAACTTGTTCTCAATATGAACGCTGATCAATTTCAACAATTTATGGCTGTTTTTTAAACTCAGCAAAAACAATTTCTTGAGAAACTATTACCAATGCAAACAGAAAGCGTTCCACAATCGTCAAATTCTAATGAACAGTCAGTGCATTCTGTTTTACTTCAGACATTCGAATGTTTCGATTCTAAAACGGTATCATTCAAATTTTATCGACAACGTTTTGAAAATTTTCTTAACACGAAGAAAATAATCTCAAAGATTTATGTGCTCAGATACTTCTTAATTCAATTGGCGCATCAAATTATAATATGTTAGCTGCATTACTATCGCCAAAGACTCCAGCTGAATTGACGTATGATGAACTAATGAATACGTTCGAAACTCACCTTTGTCCGAAGAAGAATATTCTTGTGTCCCAACATAAATTTTTATCAATATATCAAACTGAAAATCAGGCAATTGCAGATTATATCGCAACACTTCGACGACATATTATAGATTGTGAATTTATTTCCCATTGCGAATGTAAAACGTCAAAAACGGATATCTTTTTACGAGCACAATTTGCACGTGGCATTCAAGATAACTCAATTCGAGAGCAGATTTTACAGTCTGAAATCCTTACATTTGATGAAATAGCCAAAAAAGCAATAGCCTTAGAAGCGTCAAAATTTAATAGTCGAGAATTTTCGAGGAATTCAGCTTCTAAAACTGATTTTAATGAAAATGTAAACCAAGTTTCTAGATATCGAAGTCCCAGACGTGACGAACCCCCAAGTTTGCAAACCAAATCCAAAGTCACCCGTTCAAACTCACAATCCAGAATCGATTATGAAGGACTTGGAATTAAGAATTTTTGTCTCCGTTGCGGCCGAGATAATCATACAGCAAGGAATTGCAAATCTGATCACAACCGACTCCATTGCAGTGCATATAAAAAATCGGGACATATCCGGAAGGTATGCATTCGGACATTACTTGAAGAAAAAAGAAATAGTGGCACCACAAATCCAAATTCTACAAACTATATTGATGATGAAGAATCACTTTATCGTTATGGTGTCAACCAGGTAATCGATATTTTCCAATATAGGAAAGAAGGTTTACAAGATGCTGAAAAATATTTTGTTCATATGAACATTGAAGGTCATGAAGAACAATTTGAAGTGGACTCTGGTGCAGGGTTCACTTTCATGCCACGTGATAAATTCTACAAACTTAACATTTCAACTGATCTGCAAAATTCCAGTGTTGCTTTCCGATCATACACAGGTAATACGTATATTTATACCAGATGGAAAGGTTATAGTAAATGTGTCATACAATCGAAAAACATCCTGTGAAGAATTGTATGTAGTTCCGGAAGAGTACGATACATTACTTGGTCGTACTTGGATGCATCTTGAAATCAACCTTCAAGAAATTGATTCTAAAAAGAAAAAAAATCGAATGACTTGCGAGTGCAGTCTATAAGTAACATTGATGATATTATTTCTAGTTATCCCGAAACTTTTGTGCAAAAAAGTAGGATGTATTCCAGGAGTCAAAATGTCATTACAACTTCGCGAAAAAAGTAAGCCAGTATTTCACAAAGAAAGAGATGTACCATACGCCCTTCGAGATAAAGTTAATAAAGAATTGGATACATTGGAAGCACAAGGAATTATTTCAAAAATAGCTACAAGTGATTGGGGATCACCTCTGGTGATAATCCCAAAACCAGATGATAACTTCGACTCTGTGTTGATTACAAAACTGGTGTTAATGAACGTCTTGTAACGCAAACTATCCTATCAGACGAATTGATGATATCCTCAACAGTTAGAAAAATTCAAAATATTTCTGCTGCCTTTATTTATACAAAGCTTATCTTCATGTTCAAGTAGATGAAGAAAGTAGCATAATTCAAACTTTGTCAACTCATCGTGGAACCTATCGTATGAATAGACTATCATTTGGAATTAAGACTGCTCCAAGCGAATTTAACCGCGTCATAGACCACGACCACATTCTCCAAGTCTTGCCCAAAACTATGTCCTATTTTGACGATATCATTGTGCCCGGGACAACAAAAGCTGAATGTCAAAAGAATCTTGATCAATGCCTGCAAAGATTAAAGAAATACGATCTTCACTTGAATCGGAATAAATGCTCATTCTTTCAAGAGCAAATCGAATATTTAAGACGTTGTAGAATTCAACAAGATCTCTAAAAGCCCAGAGAAAGTCAAGGCTATAATGGAGATGCCCCGCCCTTCAAACGTAGAAGAATTACGCAGATTCCTAGGAATGGTTACATATTATTCTCGTTTCCTGCCCAATAATTCATCAACTACCTATCCTCTTCGATAGCTCCTACAAAAGGACTCGGATTTCCGATGGACAGCTGCATATGAAGCTGCTTTCTTAAAATTGAAAATCGAAATAGGAAGTGATAAAACTCTTACCCCATATGATCCAGCATTACCAATAATACTTACGTACGACGCAAGTCCAGTAGGTGTTGCAGGTGTTCTTGCACACATCGTTGATGGACAAGAGAGACCAATTGCATGTGCTTCAAGATCGCTAACTACAGCAGAGCAAAATTAATCACAGCTTGATCGTGAAACTCTTGCAATTATATTTTCTGTAAATCATTTTTTAAACTATCTTTTCGGAACACACTTTAAATTGGTAACTGACAATCGACCTTTGACAAGAATTTTTCATCCAAGCACAAAATTACCTTCAATGACTTCAGGTCGTTTACTTCGATATGCCACATTTTTATCAGGATTTGACTATGAAGTTGTTTTCAAGAAGGGTATTGAAAACATAGATGCAGACTGTCTTTCCAGAGCTCCAATAATTCAAAAAGAATCATCTAATGATATGGCAATTAACAATGAAATAAATGTTGTGTGCATGATATCAATTAATGAAATATCAACAGACATGTTAAATGCTGACACAATTCGAACAGTCACAGATTCTGATGAGCATTTGTCAAAAATAAAACAAGAAATTCAAAGTAGTCCTGAACTTAGCTGTGAATATACGATGGAAAATGGAATCTTGTTCAAAGGACAGAGGGTTGTAATACCAAAAATACTCCAGAAAGCTGCTTTAGATGAACTGCATCGAACTCACATTGGCATAACAAAAATGAAACAACTAGCTCGCCGGTATATCTATTGGAAAGGAATTGACAAAGATATTGAACGCATCTCAAGAACATGTGAACCATGTGCTGAAATCAAAACCAATCCTTCAAAAGTTCAAATTCACCCCTGGGATGAACCTACAGAAAATTGGGATCGTATACATATTGACTATGCAGGACTCTTCCAGGATTGTTTCTTTTTAATAGTTGTTGATGCAAAATCAAGATGGGCCGAGATCAAAGTAAGTCGCAATGTTCCAACCACTGCTTCTACTATAGAAATGCTTGCTGATATCTTTGCTGTGCATGGCTATCCATACGTTATGGTATCAGATAATGCAACAATATTTGTGAGTGATCAGTTTAAATCATACTGTCCTAAGAATGGGATTTTTCAGAAACACATAGCACCGGGACACCCAGCTACAAATGGATTAGCCGAGAGAAATGTACAAACACTGAAAAATCGTCTAAAAGCAATGGCTGATGATCAACTGTCAATGTATGCCAAAGTACGAGAAATTTTATTTCGATATCGAGCAACACCTTTATCTAATAATAAAACTCCAGCTGAAATGTATTTACAACGTAATATCCGCATTCAACTTGATGCTGTTCGACCAATGAAACATACACAAAATGATGAGTACGCAGTTAAAGCCAGACAATTAAGCGTGGGAGACAGAGTACAAGTTCGATGCCACATTAGAAATAAGTATGTATGGAAATTGGGTACCATCACTCAAAAATTTGGCAAGTTACATTACGAAGTAAATTTAGATGATGGACATACATTCAAACGACACATTGATAAGTTGAGAAAAACTGAAATTCCAAAGAAATCTGTATCTTTTATTTCCGATACTTAATCTGATAAAGACCAACTGCCAGATAACGTACAAGTGCCTGCACAACCTCTGTGGATAACAGTACCTGACTCCAGAATTAATTTACAGCAACTAGATAACGAAAATTCAGGTGTACAAACTCATCCTCAACCTTGTAGTATCCAAGATACACAAGCTCAGCTTGGACCCCGACGACCATTACGATCTTGTAACAAGCCAGCCTATTTACAGGACTATGTCACGAACTGAACTTTCATTTCATGTATAGTTCCATTTTAAGCGTGGGAGAATTGTATTTCCATTCTATGTATGGCAACAGCCAATTCTTGTTGTATATGTTCGGCTATTAAATGAGTAGCGTATCATTCTAGAATGGTGTCTTTATTTAAAGTCAACTTTAAATATAACGGAACATTAATGTTCTGTTATATTTTTTGCCAACTGTAGCATAACAACAAATACAACACTTTATCATGATATTCTGCTATTTGGATCGAAAAAAAATAAAAAATTCAGTGATTTAGAGCTTATTACGTAAGCGTTTTTTAAAAGGACGTTAGGCACTAATGGCAAATGGGTTAAAACGGCATTTTTAATGACACAGAGAACACGATACATCATAATAAGGGGCAGAGAATGGGGAAAATTATACGGGTGCAGGAAATTTAGCAACAGACAGAGGCGGAACAGGAATATGTCGATAATGTTAACACAGGGGAGAAAATATTAAAATTACGCAGAAAGGAGTTTGATGAAAAAAAGACTTTTGAGTCATTTATCGAGAGAGGAGCAAGGCACGAAAACATTTTTAGAGAAAAACTTTCAAGTCTGCTCGAAATCATACCAAACATTAGGATCGACTGCGGCAAACGTACCAGAAATGGAATTTTTACATCCATATCCGTTTCAACAAAAGGAATACCCTATACCGAAGAAAGTTTTACCCATAATAGAGAGCGAGATAGATAATGTTTTAAGGCGAATATTATACAGCCATCAACATCAAATCATGCATTTCCGATTAATATGGTAAAAAAGAAAGGGGAACCAGGTCAGGAACAATTTCGATTAGCGGTAGATTTCAGATTGCTCAACATTACTCAGTTATATAAGGTATCCGTGCCAAAAATTAAAGATTTGCTACAAGAAATTAGTGGATATCCATGTTATACCACAAAGGATTTGAAAGCAGCATTTTTACAGATTATGTTACCGCAAGTTTTCCTTTATCAGCCCTACAGGAAATTTTACCTTTAATCGATATCCATTCGGATTTAAGAATAGCAGTAGTTTTTTTTTTTTTTTTTTGTGGATGTCATGCAAAAAGTGTTAGCGGGATTAAAAAACAAAGGTATCATATTTTATATTGACTATTTAATTATTGTATTTAATTAAGTATCGCGGGAAGAAGAACGTCCAGCAAAACGGAATATACAAAATTTCAAAAATTTTCCGGCACCCAAAACAGTAACGCAAGTTAAGTCATTCCTAGGTATGGCCAATTATTTTAGCCATTAAATAAAAAATTACTTGTAGACTTAACCAAAAAAGAATAAAAATTTCGAATGGTCACTAGAAGTAGAACGGGAATTTCAGGATCTACAGCACGAAACTGCAGAAAAACCGACGGTTTAAAAAGCAAATTTGGAAAAGAAATTTTATCTTATTATGGACGGCAGTTCAATAGCATTAGGGGGTATTTTGGCACAAGAGAAAGATGGAAAATTAATACCAGTTGAATATTTTTCAAAAAAATTAAATGAAACGCAAAACAAATATGCTGCATGGAAAATAGAATTATTAGCTGCATATGAATCGATAAAACATTTTCATGATTATTTATTTGGCAATAAATTTACCCTTATCACAGACGCAATATTAAAAAATAAAATTTATATAGGAAAGCATCCGCCGTGCATAGCGAGATGGATACTCGAGTTACAATGTTAAGATTTCGACATTAAGCATATAAAAGGTACGGAAAATCCAGCAGACTACTTGTCGAGGCAAGTGTTTGAAATCAATGTAGTGGAAATAGAGGAAAATATAATCCCTAGGTTAGCACAAAATACAAATTTTGACACAGACAAATTATTAAGAGAGCAGCAAAATGATGATCAATTAAAAAATATCATACTAAGTATTTAAATATCCACACACAGATGGATAATTGAAAAAGACATAAACAGTTCATTTTAAAAATATTTATTTATATACTACATGTAAGGAAGATGATACATTTGAACTCATACAAATGAAAAGAGTCACAAAAATCATAGTACTAACACATACATTGATCATAAAGAAAATAGAAAGAAAAGAAAACAAAATTCTGCCACATATTAACATAAATTTACAGTTTTTCAAACAACTGTTTCTTAAAACTTTGTGTAATATGTACAATGAAACTTAACAGTTGAAGAAGATTAAGATAAAAAAAAAAGCAAGCATGGAAACATACTGATATTAAAATTTTATATATCATCATCATTGATAAAAATTCTTCTAGAAAAATGTCCTCATATTACAATGCATTCATAACTAATTCATATGGAAATATTTGAGATTTCCTAATAGACATCACTTGAATTAAATTTCATAACATGGTTGCACAAATTAGAAATTAAAGTATTCTAACCAATTATGTACATTTATTACAAATTCTACTATGAGAAAATAACACAAATTACAAGTAAAACTACCTTTTTTTGGAATTATACAATTAGCTCTGTCAACAACAGGAACAAAATAAAACACAATAAGGGTTAGCAGTTAGCACATTTATTATTGTTTATAATAAATTATAACAAAACAATAAGACTACAAAATTTCATTTTGCAAAGATATGACATTACACTTTTTTCTTCTCTACCCTTAAATTTTAAATCATTTAAAAATAAACGTTTAAGTGCTATAATTATTGTCAGCTGTTTGTGGCAAAATTTAATTCTATCAGCAACTTTTCAATAGTATACCAACTATGTTTTATGCGAAAGGTTATCACATGCGTTTTTAGCTCTTTTGAAACAGATTAAGATATTCATTTTAATCAATTTAAATATGTATAAAGGCAATATTTTAAGACATTAGTATTGAAATAAATTACATAAAATCGTGAAAAATACAGTAGTTTTTCTGTGAGGAATTTCATTTTCAACATAACTGATAATCATAAAATTTTTAGCATTCCTTAAAGTTCAGTAAGTATTTCAGTTTCCATTTGTGTTCATTTCTGAAGTGACTTAGAAGCTTTCTACTGCATGAGCTGAAGACTAAGCATTTAACAAAACAAAAACTAACTAATAAAATCTTCCAAAAGAGTGTATGTATAAAGGATATTTAAATCAATGTTAGATAAACTGAGTGAATAACACTATTCCAGTACAGATGCTTTGGTTTGTGTTTTGGACTAGTCATCTCTTACAACCCAAGAACTAAACAGACTAGAACCTACCTTTATAGGCTGATTCAAAATAGTTACAAACGCCTATGCTAACTGTAGGACTCTTGCGATGATTCTGGTACTGAAAGCAATCCTCTAACTCTTCTAATCAACACTTGCTTTTTACGTAAACATGGTTGAAGACCACTGGAATATGATATACAGACATTTACTTCGTATTAAATGCACAACACTTCTAAAAAATTATAGAAAAAGAAAAGAACAAGGCTCCTTTAAGGTCCCTTAACCCTCCGAAGGTCGAAGCCGGCCGAACATTGAGAAGACCAGGCGGCTGGTCGAAATTCCGCTAGAATGCCTCTCCCCCCCCCCCCCCCCCCCCCCCCCCCCCCCCTAGTGTCTGGTAGGTGGTCAGTCTACCAACAGTTCAACATCACCACAGAGTCATTTATTGTTTGCATCGTCTTTTATTGTCTAGAACCTATCCCTGTATACTTTATGACCTCATGCTGATAGTAGGGAAACACCCCCGTGACAAATTTCAGTACAATCGTAAGGATGTTCTATGGGGGAAGGTAAATAAACTTCTCGTTCTTGGCCGGAACGGTCTTTTGGGGTAAACTGCAAAATGGGCCTTTGGTCATCAGAGGATTAAAATGAAAATTGTTTCAAAAACAAAAGGTTTGGCTTGGAGTGCTACGGTTTACTTTTTGCTACACTAGCAAAAGAGCTAATTAGACCAAGACCTACTGCTTAAAGCCAATAGAGAATGGTTACAAACATCCATGCCAAGAGTGGGACTTGAACCAACAAACTCTGGTACTGACGTCAGCACCCTAGCCGTTTGGCCATCATACGGCTCAAAAACACAAAAGAAACCACTTCCTTTAACATATGCTAAGGAAAATTATAAGAAACTAAATTATTTTTCTGCCTGAAAAATGTAAGAGGCAATAAATAATGGTGAGCAACTGTTAAAATATCATTTGATTCTTAGAAATAACAATTTGCATTTCATAAGCATGAAGTTCAATTAGGTAATTCTAGCTGCAGATGCCCGAGTACTCTAATGTAGAACTATTATAAATTTCACTCATAAATATGAAGAGAAAAAGTAGTTTAAAATGCACAGCAATATAATAATTCCACATGCTTGCTTTTTATATGATGTTAGTGCCTAAGAAAATATAGCTAGAAAATGCATTTAATTAGATATGTTTAGATACATTGAGAATTTTTAACATATACTTACAAATACATACAAAACTGTGTACACTTAAAACAGTTTTCATGAAGCTTCTCCCCCATGGACAGTATGAAAGTCACAATCAACCACTTACTTTATATCCTAGTACTAGCTCAATGAGTTGTTTTCTGTCTACTGATGCACTGTTGTTTTTTCCCCATTTAGTAACCTATAATTGATATTTCTAATTGATGTTTCTAATATCATGAAGAATTCACACACCCTTTAAAAATCCCAAAATGAAAATAATTATTATATTTCTGCCTTGTTTGCTTAGTTTTAAAATCATTTAAATTCTTAAAATCTACTTAAAATTTTTAAATATAAATTTTTAGGTAAATCTCTGAGTATTTTTTTTAATTTAAAAAAAAGAGATCTATAAATTTGTGCTATATATATTTAATATTCCTGCTCAACACTCTTTATTCAAATTTTAAAATTCTGCAGCACAGCAGGATTAAAAAGGGAGACCTTTATACCAATGATTGAAAAGTTTTGCCATATTTAAATATCTTAGTTACTTTTATGTCAATCAAAAAAAAAAATATCTTTCATTGAGACCATACAAACAAAATAAAGATTTTTCTTTCCTTTTTATATGAGACAGGTTTATTTAGAATTATATTTAGCATTTTCCTGCATTTGTATTAAGCAACATTAGAACACAATGAAAGAAAACAAATATCATCTAATTCTTTAAAAATTCTGAAACTCATAAAAATAGTTTTACAAATGCCTCAATTATTTTCTTCAAATTAATCTCTGCATAATCAACATGAAATCTCACAAAAGTTGCAAAAAGAAAGAGCAAGCATGTAGCTTAATCACTAGGTTTCAATGAATGGACGAGACACTTCCTCATTATGGTTGAATATTTATAGCAAACAGTCAGTCTAATATATTTTAATATCATCTAAATCAGTGGTCTCCAAAGTGGGGTACGCATACTTCAAAGAGTACGCAGAAAATTCTAGGAGGTACACCACATTTCATAAACCATATACAGAAATAAATTAGAATTAGAACCAGATCTTCGAATTGCATTAACAGAGGGAATCAAGTCAGATTTTTCCAAAATTAGACAACAAATTGAATCGCATTGTTCCCATTAAATTATAATTTAAAATTTCTCTTGAAATTTATCAATGCATGTATGTATATTGTTTCATTTTAAATAAATAAATAAACTAACAAAATAAAAATAACTTGATTTTCTGCATTTTTTCCGTTCATTTCCTGAGAAGAAAAAAAATCATTTTTGACACATATACACTAAATATATATATATAAGGTGCACCCATAAAGTAATCGGACAATTGCATTAACAGAGGGAATCAAGCCAGATTTTTCCAAAATTAGACAACAAATTCAATCGCATTGTTCCCATTAAATTATAATTTAAATTTCTCTTGAAATTTATCAATGCATCTATGTATATTGTTTCATTTTAAATAAATAAATAAATTAACAAAATAAAAATAACTTGAGTTTCTGCATTTTTTCCGTTCATTTCCTGAGAAAAAAAAAATCATTTTTGACACATATACACTATATATATATATATATATATATATATATATATATATATATATATATATACAAGGTGCGCCCATAAAGTAACCAGACAATTTTTTTATAAATAAGAAAAATATGAGTCACCTTCAAATAAATTTATCTCCTTCAAAATAATCGTCGAAGGAGTCTATACAATTTTTCCAACGTTTCTCCAAGTCATCGAATCACTGTTATAGGCATTGGAACTAACCGTTCGCAAAATACGCATAACATCTCGAATATTAAATGAAAATGTTATGCGTATTTTGCAAACGGTTAGTTCAAACGACTATAAACAGTGTTTCAATGACTTGGAGAAACGTTGGAAAAATTGTATAGACTCCTCTTTGGCGATTATTTTGAAGGAGATAAATTTATTTGAAGGTGAGTCATATTTTTCTTATTTATAAAAAAATTGTCTGGTTACTTTATGGGTGCACCTTGTATATATATATATATATATATATATATATATATAATTAGAGGGTACAATTTACGATAATTTTCATCATAAGGGAATGTAGTCAAAAAAGTTTGGAGATCACTGATCTAAATCAAAAGTGGTGAAATTATCATATAAAACAAGAATTTCCCATTATGAAACATTCGCTGGCATAGGCGTAGCATGCTTCTAACTTTTTTTTTTTTTTGGGGGGGGGGGGGGGGGCACGAATTGAATTCAGTTAGTGCCCTCCTTAGAGCACTGACTTCCGGATGTTCCTTAAAATATGAAATATGATTTTTTTAAAATTAAATAACAATAGAATTGATATTGAGTAGTATTCAAAAGTTATACAATGAGAAAAATAAATTTAATATAAATAAAATGGGAAAAAAAAAAACATCGAATTTTTGTTATGGGTCATATCATTGTTAAAAACTAAGTTTAGGCTAAAGACATATTCGGAATCCAGTTTCACAGTTTGAAAAAGCGGGGAAAAACCAACTTTCTTAAAAGTTATCTACAATTTTCCGATTTTAACTGAACTTCTATTAACGTTTTAATTTATTTCAAGTTAAGTTGGGGGGGGGGGGGGGTGGGCATGTGCCATCACAAAATCAGCTTGCTCACTTTGCACAAATCACCTTTATTTCAAGCGTAGCACACTTTTTTTTCATCACTGATCTGTCTTCAAATAAGAGTAATTTAAGCAATTTGTTTATACAATCTTTTAATGATATCCCTCACATAAAACTTATGGGCTGAATTTTAGCCTCAAGCATTCAGGAAAATTCTGTAACATTTTTTAGAACTACTTTGCATATTTGAAAGTAAAAACAAAAAACACCTACAATACAAAGATCTATTAACACTGTACTCCAACAGAAAATTTTGCTATCAATAACATTCCACTGTGTATATACAAATAATTTAATATTTTATCTCAAACTAAATTCACGTTTGCTCTAAAAATAAAAAATAAAAAATTTTTAAATCTTTTTTTTAAAGAAAATTTTAGCTCACACAATTTTGAAATTTTTTTTTTTTTTTTAAATGAATGCAAGGATTTAGGGATAAAAAAGATATGTATCGCTGAATAACTAAATAAAAACCATCAAAAACTTTTTTTTAACCTACTTATGGATTACCTGGTAGCTCATGCAATAAGCTTTAAACCCCGATATATTTTGTACACACAGAGAAAATATTATGTTAATGTGAGTGTGTAGTTCATTGTAAAAGCATGTAAATAAACAAAATTCCTTACTGACATAACTCATTCATAGGTTACTTTCTGGAAATGCTTATATGTCTAGGTATGAAAACCAAATGGCACTAAGTGGACACTGGAAAAAAACAACTAAGGAAACACTTTATATTATTTTCATCAGTAAAACATACAAGGCAAATTAAGTTAAATTTTTTAACTTACAACTGACTTTTTATAATTTCTTTTACATTAACAAAGGAAGTGGAATTAATTCAGCTGAAATTTTCTAATCATATTTTAAATTTTAATGTTTCAACACTACTTTTTACTTTACCAAGGCCACACTGACTTGAACTACTGAAATTCTCAGACACAAATTACCAGTAAAAAAGCTCTGTGTATAATGACTGAAAATAAAATCCCTTCTTCTGAAGAAAGGAAAAATGCATTCCACAATAGTTCCTGGACAAGAAATTTTAACTGACACTTAGATTTTCAATTTTTTCTCCAACAACAGATCTGAAAGTCAATGGTTACACTGAAAATAAGCTCAAATGCCAGGATAACTGTAAATACATTACTACATTACAGCAGTGATGCACAAACTTTTTCGATCGTGATCCACTTTCTTTCAATAAAAAATCACTCAACCCCACATGAACATTTTTGATGGCAAAATTTTTTTTAAATTAGGAAAATGTTAAAAAATAGAAAAAAAAAAATTTCAATTTTGACAATTTATTTTAAAAATCAATGACCTGTAGATTGAGTTTATATTTACTTTGTATAATAACATTAAAAAAATGTCTGGTTTACCTCCTGCACATGTTTTAGGCAAATTTCACAAGACTAAATCTTAATATTTAAATATTAATTTATATTTATATTTCATTTAAGTAAAAATTAACAAAAATTAAAAAAGCGTATTTTCAGAACGATAAGCATCGTATTCAGATTGAATTATTAGCCCTGAAAGGGTTATACATTTAGAAAAAAAATCCACACTATACTAATTTCTATTTAGTCCAAAAAAAGTAAATATATTTTTGCTGACAGAGTTTTAATTGTAAAACTGTTTGACATCTTATGTAACAATATACATCATATATTTTTAAACACGTGAAAAAATAAAAAATATTAAAGATACGTAATAACAAATTTTAAGCATACTTTTTAATTAAATAATTTGATAGGATGTAAATTGATTTAAACTATCCATCAACCCTCCAATTTTTTCACGACCTCTCTGTGGATCATGACTAGGGGTATGTAAATTTTGCATAAAAAATACTGAAATTTCGCAAAAAAAATCACAATATATAAAATTTCGCATTTATTCGCATATATATATATACATACACACACACACATATATATATATATATATATATATATATATATATATTCAAAAATTTCACATTTATTTAAAAAAATCACAATTTTGCTTACTTGGTTAGGTAAGTATCAAAATTCTTAGTTAAAAGCTAACATTGTAGTAGTTTCCACATTCTCTTCCTTAATTTTTTAGGAATAAGGAATAAGAAAATTTCAAGAGAGATCTCAGTTAAAGACAGTGGATGATCATAGATAGGCAATTATGTTAATAAATTAGCAAAAAAGGCAATTATGTTAATACCAAATTTTGCTTAAAAAGCTGTTTATCACCGAGTTTTCACCGAAAAGTAGTAAAAATACAATTTTCGCATTTATTTGCTCATATCGGCAAATTTCACATTTATTCACATCTATTTCGTAAATACGAAAATTACGTATCCCAAATCATGACCCATAGTTTGCACACCACTGCATTAGAGCAGTTTTTAAACACAATTTACAAATTTTGAGTGGTTTTATAATAGGTTGAATAAAAAAGAAAGAGAGAGAGAAAAAAAACAATTTAATAATCACCATAAATGATAATGTGAACATGTGTACACAAAATCAGAGAAAATATACAAAACAAATATTGCAGTAAACTAAAATAAAACTATCATTAAAAATGTAAAATTATAGGGCTGAACACAAATAACAAATTGGCAGCAAAATTTTAATATATAATTGAAACATGATGAGTTTGGTAATAATATATATATATATATTTTTTTTTTTTTTGCAATGCATGATATGCGATTACAAGCCACACCAGTAAAAATGAGCTATGGTCAATTAAAATCAATTTACTTTCCAATGCCTACAATGAAATATCAGAGCTGAATCAGTTTCCATGGTGATATTTTCAACTTCCACCTAAAAATTATAAATTAAAAATGGTAAATAAAAATTCTATTAAATCACTCATTTTTAAGTTCAAAGAAAAGCTTAATGAGGAATTAAAACAGTAAAATATAAAATTCACAATAAATCTTAGTAAGAATCAAAGTTGTATCAAAGATTATAAAAATTTGCATGCGACATACTTACCTTGACAGAGCAAACAAATGTAATGTATTGTGAGAAACCGCTAATAGAATACAGAAAAAATATATGCCCATTATGTGCTAAAAGTATTTTTTAATTATCTACAGAAAACTTATAGTCATAATCTATATATATAAAACAGTTCCGTAACTGAGTGACTGACTGACAGACAATGCACAGACCAAACCACTGGATCTAAAGGGCTGAAATTTTGCATGGTGATTCTTCTTATAGTGTAGGGGTGCACTAAGAAAGATTTTTGAAGAATTCTTCTGAGATTTTTTAAAATTAGATTTTTAAGCTGTTTTTGTAACTTTTTTAAAATTTGCATTTAAAATAATAATTTGAGGGTTATAAAATTTATATCACGAGAAAGACCATAAAAATTCCTTTAAAATGAAATCTTTTTTGAATCTTAACTCCATTTTCTGATTTTTGGTAAATTTTTAAATATTAATTTTTAGAATTTAATTTATTAATTGCTGATCACGTGGTTTCTTTTCTCTTTTGTGATACTTTAAATTAATTTTGCATCACGTGCATAACAATGAAATAAATTGACAAAAAAATATTAAAATACAGTAAAAGATAAAATGTAACTGCTAGACAAATTGAGATGGAAGTTTTTTAAGAATTTAATTCAAATTAGT
Organism: Dolomedes plantarius; assembly: GCA_907164885.2. Taxonomy (NCBI): domain Eukaryota; kingdom Metazoa; phylum Arthropoda; class Arachnida; order Araneae; family Dolomedidae; genus Dolomedes; species Dolomedes plantarius. The sequence goes on along the minus strand of OU015490.1, from coordinate 192,259,101 downwards.
ATGTTTTATGGATATTAAACATACAAATTAATAGCATACATTGATTGTTGTAATTAATTTGAATGTACTCTGTAGCAAAGCACGGGTATTCAGCTAGTATTTAATACAACTACAAAATGTAACAGATAGAAAAGAAAAACTTCTAAGCAAAGCCTTCAAGAAATCCAAATTTAAAAGAGTATGCATTTTCCTTAGCATATGAGAAAAATAATCAAAAGTTCATTTACTGGTTTTGCTAGTATATTATAATGAATTTATCAGCTTTATATTCATTGCACCTTTTTTAGCAAACGATCTTACTACTTAAAATGGGTCAATTTTAGGGAGGATCAATTTGCTGTCCTAGCTTAAGGGGAAAACATCAGACTTGTGGATGATAGTAAAGTTACGTCGGTTGAATTCAAATATGACATCAAAGTACATTCCAGGACACTGCCAGGTTGTATTCTATGAATTCCTTCAGAAAACAAATTCAACAACTAGATAGTTTTATCAGCACAAATAGTTGAATTCAAATTCTATTAACTTTTAATAAATTTGTGTTATTTTAATCATTTATTTCAGTACTCCTCATATATTGTAACACCATTATGCTCAACTCATTTAAGTTATATTACCTCTGATAATACCAGTGGCGTAGCTAGGAGGGTGCGGTGGGTGCGGTACGCACCAGGCGGCACATATTTTGGGGCGGCATATTTTTATTTAGTATTAGCTGTAAAAAACCACTTGTTCAATTCATAAGTTACTATTTGATTTCTACGAATTATGAATTACTATGATTTCGAATATTAGGAAAACACAGCGGTGTTCAAACTCGCATTAAATTAATAAATCCAAATGCAGAATTTGTAGCATGTACAAATCATTCTTTAAACCTGGCATGTTTACACGCAGCTTCTACTGCTGTCGATTTCATAACATTTTTTGGAACTGTCGAACAGTTGTTTTCATTCTTTTCTTCTTCCACTCATCGATGGGATGTTTTACTTTCTGTCACTGGACAAGGTGTTAAACGCAGCGTAGAAACTCGCTGGAACGCTAGAGCAGAAGCAGTAACTATACTAAAAAAACATATTTTTCACATTTTAAGCGCCTTGGAAAAATTGACATCTGAAGAAGAAAATAGTAAAACGAGATCAGATGCTGGAATATTACTCAATTCCATGCAATCATTTTCTTTTCTATGTTATCTCAATTTCTGGGAACCCGTCCTTTTGGAAATTAATGATGCGCAAAAATAACTGCAAATAAAAGGGTTAAATGTTCATCATTGCCATATAAAACTAGATTCTTTGCAAACCCATCTCATGGAACAAAGAGATGCGCTAATACAAAATGTTGTTATAGCAGCCAAAATAATTTGTGAAGAGTTGGAGATATCGACTGAACGTCGAGTTAGAAGGAGAAAAAATATGAGTGGGGAAAATTCACGAGACGTAGGGCTATCTTTAGAACAAGAAGTACGAAGAGAAATGTTTTTATCAATGGACTAGTATATAACCCCCGTCAAAAATGACGGAATGTTGATCAGCGTTTCAAGAGGTGATTCATCATTTTCATCGGGCATTGCTGAAAACTGTACTTAAACAGCAGTAAACAACAAAACAAAACTAAACCAAAACTGTTTCAAAAGTGAATGACTCACCACACAGCAGGCATTGCTGAAAACGATACTTAAACAGCAGTAAACAACAATAAAATAAAACAAAAATAAAACATGAAACACAATTCAATTAACATTAACATTAAACATTAAAAATGTAGTTATTTAATTGGGAATATGAAAAACCATGGAGTAGAATGAATTTGAAATTCAAGTGAATGACACAATTGAATAAATGATTCTTTTCAATGGATATTTTAATTTGAAGATATTTCAAAAACTAAACGGTTTTGAGCTAGAGAGTTCACTTGAAGTTTTCATATTTTTTAAAGGGCTTTCAAAATATGTAACTTTTGTAGTATTATTTTTCAAGAAAAATTTCAGAAAATGGCATCGCAATGTTAAGATGTTCCCGACTTGGTCCGTCCCGGAATGGTTACCTACACTTTTTTTACTCTAAGCTTTTATATAAGTAAAGATAGAATTCTAAAGGACTAAAAGAACGCTTTGATCAGTTGCATGTCCTTGCAAGAAAATATTCGTGTATAATACCATGTAACCTGCTAAATGAAGAATTTGAATGTCAAATAAATGACTTTATTGACATTGATAAAGAACAGTTCTATATTGAAAGAAAAAGGATCCAGGTTTTCATTGCTGTACCTGCACCACAAGAAGACGCAAAATGTTGGAAAGACGGGAAGGAAAGCCCTCTTGATCTACTAAAATTTATTCAACAGTATAGAATGGAAAATTCTGTACCCAACATTGCAATTTTGCTGAGAATTTTTTTTAACAATTGCTATCAGTGTCGCTAGTTGCGAAAGGAGCTTCTCCAAATTGAAGTTGATAAAAAATTATCTTCGTTCCACAATGAGAGATTTAAGACTACAAAATCTTGCAATATTGTCTATAGAACAAGAAATTACAAATTATATAAATTTTGAGAGCATTATACACGATTTTTCTACTGTGAAAGTTAGAAGAGTAAATATATAAATATGTTTTGTTTACATACACGTGTACAATTTGTTTATCTAAAAGAAATGAAATTATTTATTTTATTTATAAATATAAATAAAACATTTTATGGAATTTTTTTTTATAAATTAGGTATATGTTTTGTCTCATAGGTGGGGAAACTGCGACCTCCGTAAGTTTCTTGTGGTCTTTATAAAAGTTGCATTATAGGTATATCAACTTAAGCGGCCTCCTTTATTACTGCCTAATTTAAATATGGCATCCAATGGTAAAAAGTTCCCCACCTATAGTTTGTCTCAATTACAATTATTTATTTATGTTTATTAATTTATAAAAACCACCAATTGATTGACTTAAAAAGGGCGGCAAATTGGGAGAACGCCCCGGGTGACAAAACTTCTAGCTACGCTACTGGATAATACAAATGGCATTCATTATAAATGGGGTTTAGAATATGTTAGTGTAAATATATAAATCCTATTTCAAACATACTTCCAAACATGCATATTACAGTGAACACAGAAGCATTCTTCTTTCAACATTTCACCTTGTCTGAATGCCTAGTGGTCATCATGTCAACATGAAAATGGAGGCAGAACACAAGAAAATAGAAACTGAATATTGTGCTCCCATACTTAAAACCAGAGGACACCGGTGGAGAGAGAACTTTTATGTGTTTTGGGGAGTTGCAGTTGCCAATTGGAAGAGTCCATTTGAGAAAAGTGGAAATTGTATCATAGTTTCTTGTATTTTATTTATAAATATAAATAAATGAATATATAAACTATACCTTTTTGTGTGTGTGTGTCACTAGAGTACAACATGAAACAGATTAAATGATCAAAATAATAAGAATTTCATGAAGACTTTATGTATTAGGATCTATATCTATACAGAAGCAAAAAAGATCCTCGTTTAGAACTTACCTTCACAAGTTTTTTCATGAAGTTGACATCTTAATTTGCTAGTAAACCTTGCAAAACAGATAGAACACCTAAACTCCACATGCTTCTCTGGAATTCTGTTTTGAGTTGAAAATAAATCTTCTACAGATGCAGATGAGATGTCATGCAATGAAATTTTCTCCGATTCATGCACAGATGCATGCTGCTTATACAGTTCTTCAGAGGTGAATTCTTCTGAACACAAACTACATTTAAAAGGCACTTCTTTGTTAAGATGAGTCTCAAGGTGGCTTTTCAAAGAGTCAAATTCCTCTGCAGAGAAAGTACACTGCTGGCATTTATAAGCACTCCTTTTCTCTGTATTACTACTATGGCCTAGTGCTTTATGTTTCATAAAACTTATTCGAGATGTGAAAACATTATCACATTTCGAACAAATAAAGCCTATATTAAACAAAGGCATATTATCAGTGCATATAAATCATTGATTACAAAATATATACATCTGCCTTTAGACTATCATATTACAAATCACAACACTATATCAACTGAACAAATGATATAAGTAATCACTCATTTAGAATAATGTAAATTTACTTTTAAAATAATGAATAGCCCTGTAAGTTCTCTAATCCTTATCAGAATAATATTTCATGAATAGTTTACGTATAACTGTTTTCTGAAAACTGGAAATGCAAGCATGATTTGTAAAATGTATATTTGAATGAAAAACATTAATAAACTATATGCTTTGTAACTATATAAAATAGGGATTCCTTTTAAACATTTCAGAATCTCCAGAGTAACTTTCTTACTCATACAAAATTAGCAGTGTTTGATGCAGTCACATGTGCAATATTTACATGAGAGATTATGCTTAATATAACTACAAAATAGAAGCACATCCTAAAAGAAAATTACTATAATGACTGTAATATAAAAGCATTGGTTTGTGTGCTAGTTCACTAAAATTTAGCATCAAAAGTAACATTTGAAAAGTACATCTAAGTTAACTCTGCTGATGTCAGATAGGACAGGAAATAAGAATCACACAAAATGATAAAGGATGGGACTGCATCCAAAATTTTAAAACTTACTAAAATGTATAAATATCTACGCCATTTTAATATTTCCATTGACTCATACAGGTACTGTATTTATGTTTCCTAATTTTTCTTGAACTGCGGTATACTTAAGGAAAGAGTAAAAGCCAAGGAGAAATAGTCACAGAATAAAAAGTTTCTATCAAGAATTTAAAGATAAGGCCAAATTTTTGTCAGTATAGATTTATAACTTTTATGGGTTTTTTTTTAACTTACATAATGCATCACTAATAAAAAATAAATAAAATTACTGTACTCTTTACCAAAAATGTTCAGAGATAAGAATATAGTTGAGTACAAAAACATTTTTCAAAATTGAACACTTTTATAGTCTATTTATAATGTTTCAAATTAATACTAATATTTTCTAGCATTTAAGAAAGTAGTTTTAATTAATAAAAACAACTCTATCTGTGCTAAAATTACAAAATTTAAACCATATATTGAAAACTGTCAAATTTGAAACATTTGGAACAAACTGCAATTTTTTTTTAATCACTGATATGTTGTTACCAAATTTTTAATATTTAAAGCCAGCAAAGTTCATAACCTTCATCTAGACTAGTACTGGTGTAACACAAAAATCACTTTCATTGGTTCAACTAGCAGTATACGCAAACATATAAAACATAAACTAATACAGATGTAGCTAGGAATCTGTAAGCTGGCACATAGAATTATCATAGACTATAATGCATCTGCTTTTGTTATAACTGTACACAAACTATTAAACTTACGTTTTCCTTCATCAGGTAACTTTGTTCCATCATTTTGTTGTGTCATTTGGGAATTTGGCGACAAACAAGACGATGAAATGTTACCAACTTGTTCTGCTGAACTTTCTTCAGGCACCTCTATATTTTCTCCAGCTATAAAAAATAAATAAAATGATACAGAATAAAATAACAATTGAACTATGCATTAACAGTTATGCTTCCCAAAATCTCTCATTTTTTCATACATACAAAAATTGACAGGTAGAAAGCAGAGTTAACTAATAATGGGTTGGCTGCCATAGGCGACCTGGGGGAACACCTCTGGTATGTGTGTATAAATATACATATTTACATGTGTGTGAATATATCTCTCTATTCTAAAAAGAACTAACTGCCGCTGCCGCCGCCGCCGCTGTCAAAAGCTTGTCACGCTATCTCCTCCGAAACTGCTGGGGGTATGGGGTCGAGACCGATACCAATCGATGCAGAACAATGTGGGGAAGAAAGTAAGACATGTCTAATATTCGTCGGACTTTAAGTTTTTTTTTTATTTTATGTTTTGTGGGAAAATATTGACTTTTTCATGTTCAGATTACGATAACTCGCCAAAAAAGGATCGTAGAATTTTTTTTTTTTTTTTACAATCTAAGACTACAGACATTTCTCCTTCAAACAAGACCTCATTTGTTTAAAAATAATTTAAAACAGACTGATATTTTTATTAAAATTGAAAACCCTTTTTTTGGAAAAATTTATGCGTTTCAAGATATATAAATTCGATGCGCTCAGACTTATTATGTTACAAAGAAAATATTTATATCAACTGGAAGATGAAAGCTTTCTCATTCATATAAACTTCATTTCAAGTCTCTATCTTAAAATTTCGATTTTTAATTGAATTTTAAAGAAATACTTCAAAAAAATCTTCTCATTCGCTTCCTTTGAAAGAAGATCCGATTTTTCACCCATTCATCCATTTCGTCGGGAGGGGGGGGAGGAAGCTTCAACTGTAAACAAATGAATGACTCAATCGCTGTAAAAAACTATTGAGTCATTCATTCATTTGATTCACCAGAGGAGCGAGTGTAGCGAGGCTAGGGGCGAAGCCCCTAGTATATATATATATATATATCACACATTATGTATGTATGCACATGTGTATGTGTGCATACATATATAATGTATATGCACACACACACATGTCTGTATTTACCTAACTAATGTAAAAGGAAAAATACATAAGGTTTTACTATGTAATGTTCCAATTTTAATATCCGTTCCTAACAGACAATACATTCAGATATTTCACCATTACCTTGGAAACCACTTTCTTCAGCTTCAGGTACTGATTCCATCAGAATATTAGCATTGTCTGAACAAGCAGTAAATGAATCCAGATGTGAACTTGTTGCAATATTTTCTGTGTCAGGATCCTTAACAATAAAATACACTTAATTATTACCAGCACAAACAAACAAACAAAAAAAAGTTATAACATAATTCTATCACATATTATTCTTGATCCTTTGAAAAAAATTTATGAAAAGAACATGCTAAGATAGAATTTAGAAAAAAATGTCAAATATAGTACATTATAATCTTGACAAATTATTTTGCTTTTTTATAAAAGACATGTTAAATTAATTCAATTTATTGATATTTTTACTGCTTAATTATTATTATAATTATAACTAATCAAAATTTAATTACATATGTCAAGGTGCTACAGGGTATGTCAGTTATTTAACTTTACTGAAATTTATGATAATACTATGGTGTGTCAGATTATGCACAATAACTTACCTTTTTATGGTTTAGCAAAAAGAGTAACTTATTATACCTTATAAGTACTCAGTTATTTATACTATAAGTTCAACACATTTTATAAACTATTCTTTTAGAATTTTAAAAAAATATCTTGAAGAAAATAATGGACTATTACCATAAATAGCAATTTGCAAAAAATTATTTCTTTGCATAAAACCAACAATTTACTAACTTGCAAAGCAATACACATATTGTAAATTCACTGACAATAACTAATTATCAGTATTCATGTAATTAACAAACAACCAAGCTTCTATTCACCAGCATCTAAATGCATGAATTATCTTCTCACAGGATGTATCAAAATATAAAAACAACATTTCAATAGCATCCAAAGTATATGAACAATTTTCATTAAAAGCATAGCTCAAATAGGTTGTACTTAATTCTTTAATTTAAACTCATATCTAGATGCATTAAAAGAAAATCTTTGCTATCATTTTTTACAAAAGAATTAGTGTGTTCTTTTTGTGTGTGTTTTTTGATGTCTTAAAATTAACAGAACAGAAAAAATCATATTACCCAATAGAAAGGTTTTTGAGACATAAAGCATATTACATAACACAGTCTGTTAATAACTGCTGTAGGATCAAGTTCTCCTTCTGAACTATGTAATCCTTCATCTATTGGAAAATAATTGATTTGTTCAAAACATTAACTTTTATCATCTGGTTAAAAAAGCCATACTATATTATAAATAGTTACTGATACTATGCATGGGTAAATTCAGAAGTTTTTAATGCAAATTCCTAAATTAAGGGCAAAAAATTACAGTGAATGCTGAACTTGTTTCCATTTCTCTTCATAATATGATAAGACAATGATTTACTGCTTAATTATTATTATAAAATTAATGATTTGTTGACATAAGTGTATTAAAGTTTTTGATGTTCAAAGATAAAAATATGCATGGCCCTCAAAGGAAGATTGAATACAGCAAGTTTTCATTTTTCTCAATTAAATAAGTTGCATTTATATTACTCTAAACAACTGGATTCAAAAGTAAACTTTAACCCTATTTTGAGACTCATCAAAACTCAAATATGCCTTTATTCTAGAATGTAAATGAAAAATAAATAAATAAAAACTCATAAATAAACTCAGTTTTATGATAATTATTCTGTGTTCTAAAGACTCTAAATATGTTTAAATATAAGCAAATTATCTGAGAGATGAGTATAATTTAAACAAATTATAAAGAAAAATGTTTCCTACTAATTAAAAATAAACTATAGGACTATAGAGAAGTTGCAATAGTTTCAATTGTATGGTAAAACAGTATATATACATATAACTTAATGGAAAATTAAATAGAAAAATGTTCCATATACTGTTAAACACAAAGATATGTTTTAAAAATTATGGTTTCCATAAAATCATACGAATTAGAAGAGTTTAGTGCACATATCTCCTCTAAGATAATGAAATATTGTTGAAAGATACATCTTTTTTAGGCTTTAAAGACATTTAAAATACTTTCTTCCTCTCTCTCTAACCACAACTTTCATTGTCCTAATGGTACAATTAAGTAAATAGTAATTGAAAACAAATTATACATGAACTTGCATATTAATCATGATAAATGTCTGATAATAATCTATTTTATCAATAAATAAACCATTAAATATTAATTGATCTAGACCCATAATTACAATTTCACGAAAAAAATATCTTTTATAAGTTTAAAATTGAAATGCTAAAGAATTTCACAAAGCAAAAACAATTAAAGACAGTTTTTATAACTTGAAAGGGAGCATCATAGTTTCAAAACTATTATTTAAAACAACACATCATAGATTGTAAATTATTAATGTACAAAAAATATCTTACACAAATTTGGCCTTCAATTCCTTCTTTTTCAGAGATAGCATTATCTTTTGGTGAATAAGCATCAGCATCAGACAAATTGTGTTCAACAGAACCAATTACATTACTTTCTTCATCTTCAAATATATTTTTTGAATTAGACTCCTCATTACTTGAAACATGATCTCCAACCCTTAAGACAACTGGTCTTATATCTTTGTCATTTCCTGAATTTTCTTCAACATCAATAGGTTCCACATCCATTGGTTGAGATTCTGATAATGACCTTTTATCTTTAGCACTTGAAGACTCATCAGATTCAACAACATGTTGATCAGAATCTGAAACATTAAGTAACTCATTTTCTGAATCTGAAGAATTATGGCGGTGCCTTTTCCTTTTTTTCTTGCTAGACAATTTCCCACACACTTGATTATACAGCTTTTCATACTTCTCTCTATTAGGTTCACTACGCCTAAGTCCTCTTATGTGAAGATCTTCAGCAACTTTTAATGCTGACATCAAACGCTCTCGAGGTACTGACAACTCTCCTTTGTATACAAAATCAATGACAGCTTTAAGATCACAAAATTCATAATTCCTTAACATTATAATGGGGTGTGAACATGGATTATCAGTAAACATCTCTTTAAAAAGTGGACTGCAAGCAGATAGAATCAGTTTATGAGCTTTCAAACAAAAACCATTGCAAACTAATGTCACATCAAGCATAGTTTCATCCTGTCTGAAGTTCTGAAATGCTGCTAACATACATTTTGAATGATTTAAAAGATGAACTGATTCCAGATCACTTTTTTTACCCATTTTTGCAGTATTCTACAGGAGAAAAAGAGGAAATTAGTTAATGAATCAAACATATATCATTAAATTATAAATAACTTTAATATTATTTTAAACTTATGTTTATCATTATAACACTTTTAACAATAGTTTTATATACCTGTAACATTACAAAAAACACACTGAAGCTCTATGTTATCACATATTTATAGTTATAAGAGGTTCCTACTCTAAATCAGAATCTTTCTTTGACTTTTACAGATTCCAAAGTCATTGGCATAACATTCCAATACAATAATAAAAAAATAAAAAGTAGTAAAAAATAGTAATTTAAAAGTTAAAATAATTTCATCTTGCTAAATTTTATATTAATTTATATAAAATTTAATAAAATAGATGGCCTCAAATTTTATGTCAAATAAATTTTAATTTACAGAAAAAAAATTATGTAAAAATGTTTTCACTACAGTAAATAACCATCATATGACAAATATATTATGGCCTTTATTTCCATATACATATTTTATAGCTAGTTCATACCCTTTTTTTAATAATGGGGTTTCAAAACATAGAATGGACTTCTTAGTTTACACAAAAGTAAGTAGATAATTTATAGAGTATATTAAACTGTTTAGCATTTTTTCTGATACAGAAGTGTGAAATAGATATTTAAGTGTTTAATTTTTATATGTTAATATTATTTTAGTCAGTAGGATACTATTTTTGCTCTTGAACTGCAGATCATTTGAATATTTTTTTTCCTTCTGCTTGATACATTTTCTAGGATATAGAGTAAGCCATTAGATGCAGTCAATATTTTGTAAACGCTTTCTGTTGCCCAATTTTTTTCCTTTTACTATGCTGAGAAATAATTGATTTCTGTCTACAGCATATTTATTAAAAAGAGCCTCTTAAGCAATTATTTTAAATTCTTTACTCCTGCTTTTCTATTTCAGATCCCTGTAGATGATTTTATCACAAAAAATAAGCATTAAAAACAGATCAATATTTTCTTTTTCTCTTTCAAACACCAGAGTATTTTTGTACACCATTAAACCTAAAAGATTTCATATTTTTTATCTTATAGATTGTATACAGAATGGAAGCAGTTAATGTCTCAGTTGTTTATTTTCATTTGTTTCTTCCAGGTTAATTTCAAGTATTTATAACAAATTGATCATTGGATTCATTTTAAAATTCTACAAAGTTTAAAAACACATTGAAAATATTAACAAACTTAGGTAAAATGAGACCTAATAACTTTTAAACATGAAAACTGTCCTGCATGGCACTCTTTAGCAGAGAAGGGGATGACACTGTAGGAATTCTACAAAGGGAGAACTCACAACGGTCAGTCTGCGTTTGGGTGTTGAAGAGAATAGTTCATAGGAGTGTGACCCCAAAGACATACTGAGTTTTAGTTTGCTTTCAATCAGAGCCAGATGACTGAAGTAGAAATTAATTAAAGTAAATAATGTAAATTAGGTTCTGTGAATAATTTGAGTGTTGTGTTTGTGTTTGAATCATGTGAATAAAATATTGTGAATATTTACTCCTGTAGTGCTAAATCTGCTAATGATAATGTCATCGACCAGAGAAGATCAAAAGGAGGACAACAAAAACTATTAATCCTTCTTAAGAAGTATTAGAGTTAACAGGAAAAAATAGCATATGCATAACTTTCAACTTCATGTGCCCATTCAAACTGGTCCTAATGATGCCACATTCAAGTAAATGTTGGCACTGCATGGTAAATAAATGGTCAAATTTTCATACCCCTGGGTGCTGTGTAATGGTCTAAAAGCCATCAAGTTTAAGTATTAAGGTCAATCACCTATTCCCAATGCCCAGCGCAGAATGAATTGAAGCTTATTAGAAAGCTATATAAAGAATTTTTCCTAGAGAAATTCATCAAGACAAGCTCAAACTTTCTCTATCAACCCAGAAAATAAGGAGATAACAGAGAAAATAAGGCAGAAAATTTAGATTACAACTTTTACTTTAAGCAATACCCTTTTTAAGAAGTTTAGAAGAAGTTTTTAAGAATTTCAAAATGTAACAATTTCATCAAAGATAACTTTGTTGTCTAACATGTTCATAATATCAAATATACCTGTATTCTCTTGTTAATTGATATTAAAAAAACTAACAACCTTAAGTTAAATTTTGAAAAGTCATCAAAAAATTAATTAGGGTGAAGTGGGGTAAGTGAGAATGTGAAATCACATAGTTCCACTTTGAATCTAAATAAGTTTTTAACAAGCTGTTGTATTTGTAAGAAAATTTGCATACATACTTTTGGTTATGTTCTACATTTATAGTTTTATTTCTTTTTAAATCTATGCACAACATTTTTTGCCATAAATATTTATAGTTTTTATGTTTTGCGTTCTCACTTGTCCCTGCACTTCGGTAAGTCAGAACGCGGATCCCAATAAATCATAGTTGCTTATAGCAAAATAAGTAGGACAAGGGAAAGAATAGATTCATGCTAAACAAAAGGCTATTTATTTATTTTTTTTACATTCTTTTGTTATGGAGATATTTGTTGTTCAAGTTAGCAGTGTCAGGAACATCTGAAAATTAACAAAGTAAGTATATTTGTATTATTTGTTTTAGAGTAACAAATGTATGTTAAAAGTTCAAAAAAAAGATTTTTGTCCTTTGCCTAGGCCTTACTGAATATTGTAGGACCAAAAAGACAAGGAAAAAATTAGTTCACCACGCCTTTCAGGCCTCAGCTCTTCTGGGAACATTAATAAGTCATCATCTGGTAAAAAAGGCAACTCAGAAAAAGTTATAAAAGAATTAAAAATTCAATATATTTACACACAGTTTGTAATGCCTACTCCACTCACATTCATTAACAGTTAGTCTAAACAAGTTACTTTATTACAATTCACTTCTTCAAACCTACAACAAAAAATCTAGCTTCATTTGCAGAATTTACTATTTTTGAATGTTAAGGAATTAAAAACATCATCAGCTGTTAAAGAAACATGGTAAAAGGTTGTTTGTTATGAAGTTTCTCCAGCTAGAAAACATGTTGGGAAGAAAAAACTATTTTTATGGGTGTTATAACACAAAGGTGGTTTTTTTTCAGTCTATGGGGCAAGTGAGAACTGGTGTTTTCACTTACGTCAACATTCGCGTTCTCACTTGACCTGACACAAAATTTTTATGGGGCAAGTGAAAATCCTGCAGTACTTAAGAAATATTGCAAAAAAAAGTTTTTATATATTTTATCTGTATTCTTTGTTTCTTAATGAATAAGTGGGTATTTTCAAAATAACTCTATGAGTTGTGGCTAATTAGTTACTTTTTTTTTTTTTTTTTTTTTTTTGGGGGGGGGGGGGGCTAGTACTCGAAATTGGGTACCTTAGTTAAAATGCATGGGTTTGTTAGGTATAAAAATTTTCTATTCTACAATTTTTTTTGTAAATAAAAACTAAACATAGCAGTAGAGCAAGAATTTTCCTACAAAGTACACTTGAATTTTTTTTTAAAGTTAAATTTTTTAGGGTTTTAAGCCCATGTTCTCACTCTACCAATTTTGTAACCCCACTCATCCTACCAATTTTGTTGGTGCAAAGAATATCATAGTAAAATTCCTCTATAGGAAAAATATTAATTTTTAAAAATGAATGAAATTGCCTGAAAATGACAAAAATTTTCATTTAGAAGCTATAGACAATTTTCTAAAATTTTAATAGATTCACCTATTATTGAATAGTATATTTATTGAAAAATATATTCCGATAACAGAGAAGGAAATAAACAAGTTTTCCAAAGGGGGAATCCCAAAACAATTTTGCAGCTTTTATGAAATAACAATGATTTAAACTTATTTAAAGTAAAATAGAGGAGCACTGGAAATTCAACATTTTCCATCCATATGCTGATTTCAAGATTTACTGCTTTTTTAAATTAGTAAAAAGAATAGAGAAAAAGATTGAGCATTGCCCAAAATTTGAAATATATATATATATATATATATATATATATATATATATATATATATATAACAAAAACTTTCCCATTGAAATCTTTTCAGAATAATTTTAGAACTATTTGGGTTTTATTTTATGTTACTTTTCACCTATTATTGAATATTATTGAAAATTTAAATTCTATGACCTATTTTTCATAAAATATTAAATTTCTTCCCCTTGACAAAAACATAGTTATCATAAATATTAAATTTATATTCAATATTAAACTTCAGGTATCATAAATATTAAATTTCTTCCCCTTGACAAAAACATAGTTATCATAAATATTAAATTTATATTCAATATTAAACTTCAGCTATCATAAATATTAAATTTCTTCCACTAGACAAAAACATAACAGCTCTTGAAAAAATTTCAAAAATGATCAGAGACAGTTTGCTTAAATACATGAATGTACACTAACACATATTAAAAATATTTCTATTTGCAAAGGAAAAAACAAGTACTATGGGTAAATATAAAATGTAATCTTTAAAGAACATTTTCAGAGAAAGAAAGTATGATTTGATAGTCTTTTATCTTTCTCTATTAAGGTAACTAAATGTTGAAATTTATAAAAATCGATAAATAAAATTTTTGAAAATTCATATTATAGTCATTTGTTTTCTCCAAATAATGCAAAATATTTACTGTCCCTCATAAATGACTAGCAATGCATAAATATTTAGATCAAAATTTTAATATAAAAACAATCTCAATTTAGCTAGATGCTAAGTGAATCCACATAGAAATTTCCTGACAGTTCTAGGTTTTGGGAGAAAACTGTTTTTCACTGACCTTTATACCAAATTTCATTTCTCTAAACACTTTCTAGGTTTTTGAAATGCTTTCATTTATTTATATACTCAATGAAGTTAGAATTACAACTGATTTAATGCCATAACACAATTATTTTTCTTAAGTAACTATTAAGAAAATCTTAACACACAATTAGAATTTTCCATTGAAAACCGCAGTTATATTATAATATATTTGAAACTTTTAAACAATCGACAAGTTTTCATCAACAAAATACTGAAGAAAGAAACTTAATAGATAAACTTTATAATCATATAAAATATATTTTCTTAAGCATTCAAAATTTTGGGAGGTTGGGAAATCATGAATAAACAATAATTCTCATCTATTAATTTTATACTTTGTACAGGAAATATAAGCATAGAAACAAAAATTAATAGAATGGTTTTAAAAGAACGCTAATACATGAATAACACTTATGTAAAGGTTACTTAAATGATAAATCCGAACTCCTGACTGGATTGTTTTTATAACAGAGCAAAACAGATTCAGCCAGTTGAAGTCAATAGTTTTAAGCACCATTCTAGAGATAGGAGGTATATTGTTAGGTTTCTTGTTTGTTAATAAACATACCAGATAAATTGGGTACAAGTGTGTCTTGAAATTTATCTAAGAAAGGCATCTCTAATCTTCCAATAATTTTGGTATACAGCCAAATATTTTTTTTCCTGGAAACCTAATTCTACAAAATAAATCTTTAAACTCAAAACTTCTTGTTTATAATATGTTTTACGTGAGGCTGTCATGTAACAAAATCATAGTTACTACGAACAATATAAATTGATAAAAATCTACTAACAATCAAAATAACATAAACCTGAAGTTAACTAACCATAGTGGAGTTATGAAATAAGAGCAATGACTATGCTGAATACTAGAAGTTAAATATAAAGAAAAAAATACTCTTAATTAATTCCTTGTTGCAGGTATGTAACAGATACAGATCATACATTTAAGGTCTACTAGTGTTTTACATTATAACTCATTTTATGTAGTTTCTAAGATTATTATAACAAAATGTACATGGCCAAAGATACTGTCCATGGGCTAACTTATTGGAAATAGCAAAGTGTACTATTATATCAGTTTAAGAATGTTTTGTGCGAGATCTAAGTATTTATTTATATGTATAAGCATTAAACAAACACTTTCATCTGTTGACAACTCACACTTTTATGAAAAAAATAATTACAAACAAAAGAAACTAAATAACACAATAACAATCCTTATGGGATGACTAAAATCGTTTTGAACATGTGCAGGATACAACCAAATAAATTAGATTTTGAATTAAATTAATATCAAGGGCTTCAGTCAAATCGCTCCTTCAAATTGAGTTATAAAATCAAAACGATATACAATTTGCCCCATGAAATATATTTTAACTCATTGAGGAAATCTGAATTAAATCAATTACGATGCTTTAATAAAAAGTAGGTAAATAAAAGATTAAATTCACAACTGTAAACAATTAGTGCCCGAAATGTACGCACTACGTATGTTGAATTATTTAACTTAAAACTTCTGCAAACATAAGTATTTGAGCCTTTTGTCAGATCATAAAGACTGTGTTAAAAGATCCTTTTCCCTAAAGACGACAGAAATTATACACGATTTATTAATACATCACACTTAAACAGTTCCTAAGTAGAAACTCCGAAAATTTGCAAAATCTCGAATTTTAAGAGCAACACAGTAAATTTATAAGCATTATCAATTTATAATAAAAGAATTGTAAAAACATCTCACAAAATCTGCTAAAATTTTCGATAAAGCAGATGAATTAAAACAGTTAATCATAATGCATTTGGTAGTGATGTAATATGAAAATTAGTTAAAAACTAACTTTGAATACTTGGAGCAATAACTTTCACTTAATCCGTGAAATACGGATATTCAAGCGTTGAATGAATAGATATGTCACCCGATTCGCTTACCAATATATATAGTACGCGAAAATATTAACACAGATCGATGAACAAATTCAATAAAAAAACAACTTTTCTAACTACTACGCTACAAAAACAACGTTTGTCCATAGAGCGACAGATCGAGTATCATCATCGTAATAATTACACATTCCCTCGTATCGAAAGAAAATTACAACTTTCTCTTCCTAGAATATATCGATATGACATGAATTTTTCCCTAGCTCCCTATCTAGACTAAAGATCGGGTAATGGTCAAGTTGTGACACATCAAAGATTGGTTCATGAGTGCGCCTGGAACCTCATTAAATTTCACCTCTATAAACAGCAAGATGGTTATAGAAAACTTAGCAACCCCTGAGAATGGATTGCCCTGAATCCGAAGACAACCTGTTATCGAATTAAAATAGAGTCATACATCAGTAAAACTTCAGTAAATTTATGGATCTCCTTACGCCAGCCAAAAAATTGTAACAAAATATTTTGTAACAATATATGTTGTAACTTACCATCTACTCAAAGGCCCGCACACCCACTTTTTATGCATGCCCATCTGTTTGAAATCTTATATTAATTTCACTAGTTCAGTGGTGCACCCAGGGGGTGGGCCAAGGGGCTTTGGGGAGGGGGGGGCCTCCCCCCCTCCCCAAAGAAATAAAAATTTGATTATAAATATTGAATTTGTATTATAAATATTCTTATCCGTTCAACTCGTCTCCCCCCCCCCCTCCAAGATTAAATCCTGGGTGCTCCACTGCACTAGTTTGTATTTTCAGATTCGACCAGACAGAAGAGAGATGGGAGAAGATATTCCAGTAGCAAAAGCTTTAAGGAGCCACGGTTTTCCTCGTTATGAGGGTCATTCGCAAGGTCCGATAAGAATAGTTTCATCGCGTCTATCTTTACGTCTTTACGTCTTACTTGCTTCTCTATAAGGTTTTTAGTCTTGCTTAGTGCACATTACATTCTCATGATAACAGATGAAAACTAGTAAAAGTTTGCGAAGTTAAAATGTATTAACTCAAAATCTTTTATCATAACGGGCTTCTTATCTCAAATCCTATAATAGTCTCACCAGCTCATTCAACATACATGATATTTAAAATTTATAATACCATTTCATAAGAGTAGAGAGTGATGAAATGGTGATAAAGTAAAGGGGAGCCCCTCTCTAGAATTTAGGTCCTTCACATACTTTTATTTATTGACCAAAATGGCTCTTAATGCTTTCGTCAAAAACAGCGCTCCCTTTCACTTCGGTGAATTAGGGCCTGTTCACATAGGAGTCCGTTGTGGAGCGAGCGTAAAGTATTGAAATATATTTAACCAATGACAAACCTCCAAACGATTTACAATGAAATTTTGAACGCCTATGATTGGTTTATTTTCGTCTCAACGTCATCTTTCCCTTAACGCTACGCAACGGACTCCTATGTGAACAGGCCCTTACTCTTTTTTTTTCCCTTGGCAACGTGCCTGAATAAGGGCCTGTTCACATAATCGTCCGTTGCGTTGCGTGCACTAACCCTACTGGATTCGCTTACCCCAATTTTAACCTATGGAGAAAATGTGTCCAAGGATTGCCTATTTGGATTTAAAGATTTCTTATTTAAATTTTATTCCGTAATAGAGAAAGAAATTTTATACCTTGCGGCATTTTTCGTTAAAAAAATGCAAATAATACGCATTTTAAAATTTAAATTATTCGGGGGAAATATCTGGTATAGTGTGTTTTCATAAATTCTTTTGGTGGACGAAATTTATAAAATTAACCCTGTTGTAAGGTGCAGAAAAGTTCGGGCTATCTGAAAATACCATTTTTATTTGATTATCAGCATTTATGTAATTGTAAATAGTAGGCACATTTTCTCCATAGGTTAACATTGAGGTGGGCGGATCCAATAGGGTTAGTACACAACAGTCTTAATCCCCCCCCCAAGCCATCCTATGTTATCGCTTTTATAGCCAAGATAATTTATTAAATTATTTCATTATTTACCCTTGTTTCAATTTATTATTTCGCACGTTATGCTATCTACAACAATTCTGAAATATACAGGGTGATTTTTTTTTAAACTGACACTACTCAGAGCCTTCTGTAGCACGATCTATCAGCAGGAATTTCACGAAAATATAGAGGCAATAAGGACGACATGGGAAAGAGTTTCCGTGAAAAAAAAAATTAGTTCCAAAAGTTGCCGTTAGGAGAAGATATGGCGCTTTTGTTGTAGGCGCACCCGATAATTTGCATAAAAGGCAAGTAATACATCAAAATACAAATTCACGACTATGTAGTCGACAGCAGCGCCAGTATTCCGGGCTATAAAGATAAGGGATAAATACCGAAAAAGTTGTAAGCAGACAAATGAATAACAACGGAATTTAACTGCAATACCACTTTATGCAGCAAATTCACTTCTCCTTCCTTTCAATGTTACCATAGTCAAGGTGGACGACACATTGCATCCTGAACACTACGTTCTCAACGGCCAGGCGTAACATGTCACCAGGAATGTACATCAAAGTCCGGGATATGTTGTCCTTTAGGGCAGCCAAGTTCGAGACTCCACCAAGATACACCTTAGACTTTAAATAACGCCACAGAGAGATGTCACATGGGTTAGGTCCTGGAAGCGAGGTGGCCATGCAAGTGGAAAAAAGCGACTGATGACCCATTCTTCTGTAAGGCGCAACAGATTTAGCACCGATCTTTATAGCCCAAAATACTGGCTCTGCTGTCGACTACGTAGTCATGAATTTGTATTTTGATGTTTTACTTGCCTTTTATGCAAATTCTCCGGTGCGCCGACAACAACAACAGTGCCATATCGTCCCCTATCGACGACTTTTGGAACTTTTTTTTTCACGGAAACTCTTTCCCATGTCGTCCTTAGTCTTTCTATCAATTTTAGTGGAATTCCTGTTGATAGATCGCGCTACAGATGGCTCTGAGTAGTGTCAGTTTAAAAAAAATCCCCCTGTATATTGCCTGTAGAGTATCTGAAACTTTTTTTTTCAAGGGAAAAACACTTTTCTAGCTAATTGAGATATCAATTCATTATCAGACCGAGAAAGTTAAGTGCGATTGTCTCTAAGAACAATTCACAAATGCGAGGATCGTCAAATTCTTTGATGTAAATAGGGAAGACAACGGAAAAGTCTAAATGTAAGGCGTGGGAAGCGGCGAAGAAATGGACATATAATCTTTGCTTATAGGAATGGCAACGCTGACTTCGTATGAGTAGGTCGGATATTGCTGGCTCTCGTTTCTTAGTGTTTGTTTTGTGAAAAAGTGATACAATTAACAATTTTTTGTGGATATTTACATTGGTTAGGGTGATAGAATTATTACGGTATATATTTTATTGAGAAAAATTCAAGTATTTCTTCGAAAAGGTGAACATTGAAATATTGAACGGAGTAGGCCTAGCGGGCTGCGGAACTTGGCGAACGGCTGCGGCAGACAGGCCAGCCCTTATCGGCAGGCAAGTTGGATTGTTTCCGTACGACAGCAGAAGTGTGTGAAGGTCAAGCAAAGGACGTGATTCGGAAAGAGCTGTAAACTGAAAACAGTGGTGATTACAGGGTGCATTGTACAACAGCTGGATTTATGAAGTATAGTTTTTTCTTTGAGTTGAAGGATTGGATATAATTGTGTATTTATATTTATTAGTGAATGTATTAACAACCAAGGTAGGCTTTATTATTTTTATTATTATTATTTTGCCTTGAGTTTTATGTTTATGTTTATGTTGTTGTTGTTGTTTCTTATACCCATGACCAGCAGAGCTATATCAGGTCCATAAGCTCGTTCACTCTGAGAAAGTCCAGCACCAAAAGAGGATCTTGAGCCAGGTCCTGCCTGGTGAACCCCAGACAGTATAAAATGTGGTCAGGGGAGGCTTGAGCAGTAGAACACTTAGTGCAGATTTCGAAATGTTTACTACCACCAATAAAACTCATTGATGACAGATGACCACTGAGGAAGCGAGTAAGTGTGGTTTGATCTCGTCTACTGCTGCCCCGAACCAAAGAGCCGCCTGGGCTCCTACTCTGGTACCATGAGTTATACTTTGGAGACTGTAAATTACTTTTCGAACCAAGTCCTCTGCCTAAGCCTGGAGCGCGATCCTTTTTAGACTGCGCGACGATCGAGGAAGCATGAGAATCTCTGAGTGAACTATTCATGGATGGGGTAAGGGGCAGCTTCTATGGTCAGAGACCTGGAGCACCAGCGGCAGAAGACTGACTTAGCTCCGGTGCCTACAGACTTTAGCTGGACATAATGGAGTGGCCTTCACGCCTTGGGTGGCCCTACCAGGAGAATACACTCCCGACGTACTTCACCCACTCCGCCCAGGGTCACCCCCCTCGCCCCGATGAGGCAGTCTGTAGGACTTGAGGGGGAGAATTTATGTAATAATAGCTGATGTGATGTCTGCACAGTGCATATAAGAATATTTATTTTATCTTTGTATACATTTGTAACAATTTGCATTTAGTTAAGAAAAATGTCTAAGGCTGATGAAAGCAGAAGGGTCACTAGGTCCACTGCCGATAAGGTAGAAAAGGAAGGTGATGTAGTGATACAAGGATTAAATGTTGAAGTTGATAAAAGGAATATGACAAAGCGTATAGGCACAATGAACAAGTAGCGAAGGAATGCTATGAGAGAGTGCAAAAAAATTTGACATCGAAAGCAACCAAAATAGAAAGAGATAAAATATTAGAAGATGTCAGTACTATTTTTGACATATTTAAAAAACAACAGGTGCGCACACAAAACCTCAGGGGAATGCTTAGATCATACGAAAAGAGGCAACATGAAATTGGAGGGACATATGCAGAAATTACTGCAAAAGAAAGAACGAGAAGTAGATCTAGATCAAGAACGAAGCAGCGGGGAGGTGTGCATGTTATTACGGTAGTACCTAAAGAGGAGCGTGATTCTGAGATTACTAGAATGGATATACAAAGGGAAATTAATCCTGCAAAGATTCAGGTTGGAATTGATGCATTTAGGAAAATAGGAAAAGGTGGGATGCTGATAAGCACTAAGAATGAGGAAGAATTAGACAAGATTTTGGAAGAAATTAAATCTACTGATAAGTTAGCGCAGATTTATAAAATAGACAAGCCTAGAAAAAGGAGGCTACAAGTAGTAATATATGGAGTTATGGAGGACATTGGAACAGATGAGTTAAGGGAGACAATGATTGAGCAGAATGAAGAGCTATTAGAAGGTGAAGTACAAATAATTAAAAAATTTAAAGTGAGCGAAGGACAGAACATTGTAATAGAGTTAAATGGTCAAGCTTTCAAAAAATTAATGAAAGAAAAGAAAATAAAGATTGGATGGAGAAGGTATGGTATTGGATGGAGAAGGAAGGTATATATCAGGCCAAAAATTTGCTATAATTGTTTCCGTCTTGGTCATATTGCGAAATATTGTCGAAATGAAAAAATATGTAGAGGGTGTTGCAGGAAAGAGCATGAGGGAGAATGTACGATGGAATTAGAGTGCGTTAATTGCAAATTCTTAAATACTAAAAATATTGTAAAAGTAGATACGAAACACAGTCCCACAGATAGGTCGTGCAAGTGTTATAGCGTGGAAGTGGGAAGAATTTCCAGTAGAACTGATTATGGCTAGTGCTCATTGTATTTTGTTTAAGTGTCTTCATTTAAATTTTAGAAATTCAATTAACGCTGTTAGAGAGTTTACAAGTAATATGGACTATGATATAATATCAGTATTGTATGTAAAGGAAGGGGAAAGGCATGAGGTTAAGGGCTTTCCTAATTGCTATCAAGTTATTCAACATGAAATTGAACCAAGAGCGGCAATGGTGGTAAAGAGAAGTATTAAGTATTATAATCTACTTACTACTGACTACTTGATAGCAATCAGATGTGGAAAAGGTGACGAAGAATATATTTTTATTACAATGTATTTGCCTCCAGCTGACGGAACTATGGATCGCACTGCCCCACAATGAGGTCAGTTAATTAGATTACTCGAAAAATATAAGAACGAAAATATAATATTTATGGGTGATCTGAGTGCAAAGTCCACTGTCAGAGGGGCAGAGGCCTACAGATCATAGGGGAATGGAAATATTGAATATGGTTCTACAGTACAATGGAACAATTCATAATGATCCTTACAGTTTACCAACTTTCAATAGTGCGACAGGGCAGGGATGGATTGATCTTACAATCTCATTCGGAATGGAAGATGAAAATATCTTGAATTGGAGAGTGTCAGATGAATATTTAAATACTGATCACAATGCTGTAATTTTTGATATAGGGGAACTAAAGGTAGTAGAAGACATAAAAGTTTTGCTAGATGGGATATCTAGAAGTTAAACTGGATAGACTTTAAAATAGATCTAAGGGAAAAGATTGAAAATATAAAGAAAACATTAGAAGAGTTAAGTATAGATGAGTATATAGAGAAATTAAATGAAGAAGTGATAGACCTTTGTAAGAAGCATAGTAGAAAAATTAAGAAAGATCAAAGATACAGAGCACATTGGTGGAGTGAACAGTTGACTATAAAGCGGAGCCAGGTAAAGGCACTTAGGAGAAAGTACCAAAAAATAACAGATAATGATGAGAGAGATAGATGGATGATGAAGTACAAAAAAGAAAGAAGCAAGTATAGAAAGATGATAATAGATGAGAAAAGAAGTAAGTTTAAGGAGTTTTTGGAAGGTTTAACAGTAAAAGACACTTATGGAAAGATAAAAAATATAATGAAGGACAAAAGACAAAATGTTCTTGAAGCAATTATTGATGAAAATGGTGTAATGAGAGAAACGGAAGGAGGGATAGAGGAGGCACTGACAAAATATCATTTTGGGAAAGAAAGGGAAATGGAAAATGAGCAAATTGAAGAAGTTATTGTAGACGAGGATGATGAGATAACAACAGATGAAATTGACTTAACGATTGAAAATACGCCCAAAGATAAGGCCCCGGGTTTTGAAGGGCTAACGTTGGGAATTATAATAGAGATATACGAGATAGATAAGAAGGTGATATGTAATCTATTTAATAGGTGTCTGCGAGAGGCGTATTTTCCTAGAATTTGGAAAATGGCAAGAGTGACATATTTTGCTAAAGAGGGAAGAGATGCCGCGCACCCCGGATCGTATAGGCCAATATGTTTATTGCCTGTCATGGGTAAATTATTAGATAAAATATTAACGAACAGACTTGTTATACATCTAGAAGAGAGGAAAATATTGTCAGAATGTCAGTTCGGATTTAGGAGAGGAAAAAGTACATTACAAGCATTGGGAAATATTATGATGAAAATAAAGGAAAATAAGGATAGAGGTGAGCACACCTGCCTAATATCACTAGATATACGTAATGTCTTTAATAGTATTAAAAAAAGCAGTATCATAAGGGAGCTGAAGCATTTGGGGTTGAAAGCATATTTGTATAAAATAATAGTAAGCCATATAAGTAACAGGAAAATAAAGTTGGAGAACGGAGAATATGAGTATAATATTGGGGTTCCACAGGGCTCGTCTCTGGGGCCCATTCTTTGGCTTATTATAGCGAACGAGATATTAAATGTAGAAAAGTATAGAGATTATTTTTACATTCAGGTTTTTGCTGATGATTTGGTTATAATGGTAAGCAGTAGAGTAGTATATAAATTTGAAGAACTGGTTAAAGAACCGTTGAAGATTTGTTATGAGTGGGCTGAAAAAAATGAACTCAGTTTTAGCATAGATAAATGTGGATACACAATTGTAATGGGCAAAGGTAGAATTTCAAGAAAACCAACATTAAAACTAGGAGAAGAAAAGATAAAGTATTGTGAGGTAATAAAATATCTAGGGATTAAAATAGATAATGAGTTGAGCTTTTATCAGCATTTAGATATGGTCAAAGAAAAGGCCATTAAATTTGCACATAAACTAGCGAGAATAAGAAAAAAAACTGGGGGATCTCAGCTAATATTATAAAAGAAATATACAGTACAGTGATAGAAAAAATACTGATCTATGCGTCTGAAATATGGTATAGGGATAACGTAACATTTAATGCAAAACTGAAACAGGTTCAAAGACCATTTCTATTAAATATTACTAAGTGCTATCGAACTGTGGCAACAGATGCGCTAAATGTGCTGGCTGGGTGCGTACCCTTAAACATAAAGGCAAAAGTCAATAGTGTAATATATAAAATATATGAGGAGGAAAGAGAGATGGAAATAGACGGTGAAATATATAATAAAGAAAATTGTGAAACTAGAGAAGTTAGAATCATTAATTTAGGAAACCTCATAAGTCTAGATTGGACAATAGACAGTAATCCCAGAAGTAAAAATTTATACCGATGGCTCAAAGAAGGAAGATAGAACAGGGGCCGGGGTGGTTATCCTTAAAGAAGCTGGAGAAGAGGTTATAATTAAAGAAAGGATAGATGGAGGGAGTTCCTATGAGGCGGAACTTAGAGCCTTGCAAATAGCCATGGAGAGAATGAGAGAAGAGAATATTAAGGAATTTGATGTATATACGGATTCTAAGAGTGCTTTAGAATCGCTAAGATCAATTAAATTTAAAGGAAAGATAGTAGAAGAAATTAAGGAGATTATAATAAAGGAAAATATGAAGGTTCACCTACATTGGGTCAAGGCGCATGTAGGAATTGCGGGAAATGAAGAGGCAGATGAGACAGCAAAAGCTGCTAAGTTAAGTGAGATAGGTATAAGATATAAACAGACAAAGAACAAGATCAAAACAAAAATGAAAAAATTTGGAAAAAGTTATGGCAAGAAGAGTGGGAGAGGAGTATTAAAGGAAGAAAGGTACATGAAATATATAAAGAGGTTAAAGAAGGGCGTTTAAGTGGAGATTTTAAGATAAACCAACTTATAACAGGTCATGGTTGTATAGGGGAATACCAGCACCGTTTCCATCAAAAAAGTGATCTATGTAGTTGTGGGGAACAGCAAACTGTGGACCATTGTCTATTCAGGCGTCAACAGTTCCAGGAGCTTAGAAAAGACTTACCAGTCGACGTAGAGACATGGTCGAAAAGTAGATTCTTCGGCGATTTTTACTGTAGGCGTTTCTTAAAAAAAGTAGTTAGTATCCTTATGGATGTCCATATTCCTTATTTTCACACTGACTAGGTTGTGTCAGTGTTTATTTTGTTCTCAACTTTCGTTTCATTTTGTACTTTGTAAGAAATATTTATATGCAACTATTATATTACTGAAGTCTGTGAAAGTAAACTTAAAATCTAAATTGCATTTGAGTGTATAGCGTGTAAACAATGAAAGTCAATAATCAAAGTAATTATGTTAGCAATCAAAGTAATAGTGTTAGTTTGTGTTACACAATATAGAATTGTAAAATTTTTAAGTATTGAGAAATGTGTTAATAGAAAAAGTAAGTGTGTTAATTGTAAAATGGTGGTGTTAAAATATTGACAGAGCAATTGTTAATTGAAATGTAATGCAATATGTTAAATTATTGTGAAATGTAATAACAGAGTAAATTGTTAATTATAAAGTAAGAGTAATTGTAATTGCAAAGCAATGCAATGCGTTAGAGTTACTGAGAAATGTGATACCCGTGTAGTAAGGTGATAATTATAAAATAAGCTGTTAATGAGTTAACAGTAAAGAAATATATCAACAGTAAAGAAATGTAAGGTGCTAATTTTTAGTGTAAGTAAAAAGAAAATAATTCTATGTAAAGTTATTGCACTCACCAAATATAATGTATATGGTGTATTATATATTATACCTAAAGGCAGTGTATGTTATGTACACTGAAGTGCCACTGAATTAGGGATAGCAAAGCCTATGCAAATTGTGTAGCGCTGTCCATCATGTATGAGCAAGTGAGGGCGCTGTGGTAACTGCATATATAGCACGTACTGTGGTTCTTCTGAATTAGTTGTTGGAATTGCCAATATGGGTAAACTGCCTGATTTAGACGCCTTCGATCGCGGACAAATCGTAGGTGCGCGACGTGTGGGCCATTCAATTTCCGAAATTGTCAGACAGCTAGGATTTTCAAGGTCGACAGTGTCAAGAGTATACCAAGAATACATGGATGGTGGAAAAAAAACTAGCGATCAGGCAAACTGCAAAGGACAATTAGCCTTGACAGTGCGTGGTGAGAGACGGCTCAGGCGTATTTTACGTAGCCAGCGAAGCCAAACATTAGCTCAAATTACCACCCAGTTTAATGACGATGCCAGCCGTACAGTCAGTAAACGGACTGTGCAACGCTCGCTTCACCGTGTGGGTTTCGGGAGCCGTCGACCTACGAGAGTACCATTGCTCTATACTCGCCATCGGGCTGCACGTCTTGCCTGGGCAAGAGAGCACAGAGACTGGAGTGTAGAGGACTGGAAACGAGTAGCATGGAGTGATGAGTCTCGATTCCGACTACTTAACGCCGACGGGAGGCTGAGAATATGGCGTCAGGCTCATGAAGCCATGGATCCTGCATGCCTGGCTGGAACTGTACAAGGGCATGGTGGCTCAATCATGGTCTGGGGTGTTTTTTCGTGGCACAGTTTGGGATCTTTGGTGCGTGTACCAACCTCCCTCAATGCAATTCGGTACGTAGAGTTGCTGGGTGATCACCTCCATCCGTTTATGCTGTTCTGTTATCCGCACGGTAATGGAGTTTTCCAGCAAGACAACTGTACCGGCGTAAAGTCCCGGTTGGCTACTGGCTGGTTGGATGAGCATTCCTCTGACTTCTCTGTCATGAATTGGCTACCTAGAAGCCCAGACTTAAATCCTATTGAGCATCTTTGGGATGTTTTGGAACAAGGCGTGAAAGGGCATCACACAGCACCAAAGAACCTTACTGAATTATGGACAGCTTTAGCCAATATTTGGCAAGACATTCCCGTGGAACGTTTCCAGAAACTTGTTGAATCTATGCCTCGTCGTGTGGCAGCCGTTATCAAGGCCTGAGGAGGCCCAACTCGTTACTAGGTAGGTATCCCTCATTCAGTGGCAATTCAGTGTATTATTATTATGTATTAGATGTTTTTGTATTGTTATGTTTTGATTATTATGCATTGTTTAGTGTATAACGATTTTGTTTAATGGTAGGGTTTAACTTGGCCCACCTAAATGTAGCTTTTTTTTTTGGTACGGTTTGCTAAGTGAGCATTCCTTGTGTTAAAATTTGAGGAATAAGAAATGTATAGTCGAACTTAAATAAGATATAATAAGGTCAAATTTATAAGTCCAGATGGAACACGGTAAAATAAAAATTAGTTTTGAAGCTGTCGATAGAATTGACGATTTAAAGAATTATTGTCACTAATGACACAAAATACATGGAAACCAATAGTTTCCAATCCAATTATGACCTTCCTCAGAAATTCATGGAGGGAATCAGTGTAGTAAAGCGCTTTTAAATAAAAAGCTGGCTTTATTACATGTTTGCGATAAAAGTCGGAATCAAATTTAACGCCGACAGATAATTATAGAGTTGAGTGGAGTAATTTAGGACGTAGCCTCTTGCAAGACAGTTTTATGAGCTTTGAAGATGGGAAGGTCTGAGATGGAGACACAGATAAGGTGACGGAACCAAAAGATGACGTTATGTTACAAAAGCCCTTTATGTTAGATTTATGGCAGTACGGTTTGGAAAGTGGCCATTTTGAAAACCTTGGGTGGTCGCAAGGGCAGGCAGTGAGGGCGTAATGTTTTTGAGTTAATAAGCCAATGAGAAGGTGAGAGAGGGAGTACAGCAAATGAAAAGTTTACGGTGTCCGGATTGGCTGATTGAAGTTTATGAGAAGGTGGAGCCATAAGTATGAAAGGGGATTAAAATAATATATATAAAGAAGGAGTTTGATAAAATAGAGAGAGAGAGTCTTGATCGGGGAGGCTGTAGGCCCCCATCTCCAGCACGATTTAAAAAGTTAAACTTTAAGTGGACTTGAGGGTTCCACATAAACCGGTTGCGGCCACTGCGAGACTGCGTTGACTAAGTGAAATAGAGAGGTCCGCACCCAGATTGCAGCCGAGACCAAGAGACTCAGCTCCCGTGCCACAGACGGGAAGTTACACGACGAGAAGAGCCCAACGTCCCGTTTCACGACGTGAAGAGATACCCAGCGCCAGTGCTAATATAGTGAACGTACGCGCCAAGGAAAGCCCGGCTACATTTATCGTCTGAGAGAAAGTGGTTATTCACCGTGAAAGGAATAGAGTTAGCCCCCTGCCCGGTGTAGCAGCGTGACCCCTGACCCTAGGCGAGGCGAGAAGGCCAAGATAGCAACGAGAGTTGATGTAAAGCAATTTGGGTGAG
The DNA here is from genome assembly GCA_907164885.2 of Dolomedes plantarius. Lineage (NCBI taxonomy): Eukaryota > Metazoa > Arthropoda > Arachnida > Araneae > Dolomedidae > Dolomedes > Dolomedes plantarius. The sequence goes on along the minus strand of OU015490.1, from coordinate 192,230,297 downwards.
TGTTAAATCTCAGATTTGATTTGATCAGTTCCACTTCAGGCTAAGTAATTTAGTTTTTCGTGGGAAGGAGTTTTTTAGTGAAAAGGTGTTTAGTGTTGAACTAATAGTAAAGTTTATTTGTCGTTGCGCTCGGGACGCTCCCTAACCTTGGCAAAGTAATTATAAAATATAATTTGTGAAAGATAAAAATATTATTGTGCATTGATTTCGGAAAATGAAAGATTCTCTTTCTTACTTGTAAATATTAAGTGTGTAAATAAACTAAGTTTTCTTTTGTTAAACTCTTTAGTTTGTCTAAATTGAAAGTTGTTGATGTTAATTCACATAATCTAACATTGAGAATAGTGTATTGGTTTTTGTTCGGTTGCTAAGTTCGACATCCAGAGCTTTGGGTTGTATTCAAGAAAATAAATATTAAACACAACGCACCCAAATAAATCCTAAGAAAAATAAATACATTGTACTAACCAAAATAAATTTACGATACGCGCCCAATTGACTTAAAAACTGGATGTAGCAACACGACAATCAGCTTTTAAAGTCTTAACAGGCATTATTGCCACAACATCTTTATAATTTGATAATATACTCTGCACCATAAAAACATAAGCAGAGTTTGCAGCCCCACTATAATTATATGACATTCCTATAATACTACACCCTTTAAAATCTAAAAATGATTTTAAATGGATTTCATCTATCATCAGTGTTACTATTTTATCATTGTTAGATAAATACTGAAATTTTCCTTTTGCATAATGTAAAAAGTTTTCATCACTTTTTTCATTTTCTGGATTCATATTATAACTACCAAATAATTTTTTTAAAGTTGAAGGGTGTGGTAGAATTAAAACTCCACTATTTCGTAAGAAATTATATGAATGGGGAGAAATAGATGACATGATAGCTGAAAGGATTAACAAATCAGAGTTATATCTATTTTGATTTTTTTGTGTGAAAATTAGGGACACTTGCTCTTTAATAAAGCTAATACTTAATTTTTCATTTGGTGAACATATATTTTCTAATTTACCTAGCAAGTGAGTTATGGAAAATATTTAATTTTCTTTCTTATTTGAATTATTACAAAAATATTGATTTAAACCAAGTAAAATAGCAGAAATTTCTTGTACATTTTTAATATTCATAGGAAAACAAAATGCATCAACTTTTGTTAGCTTTAAATGGTCCTTAAAAATATTTGCACATAGATTTTCATCAACAATTAACATTAAATATTGAGGAATATTATCAATTACAGTTATTTTAACAAAAGAAAAAAATTCATTTTGACAACTACTTACAGAATTAAATCCATTAGGTAAATCAATTAAATGAACTTTCTGTCCAAGTTCAGTAAAAGATTCAAATTTATATTTGTTGTAATGATCTTCATATGATATTAGACTATTTTTTAAAACAGTCTGTAACTGTGTGCACTCAATTCTTTTTTTTTTCGCTTCTGTTTCCTCTCTTGAAACTTTATAAGAAGATAAATTTTTTGGGCACCCATTAAAAATTGAAGGAACAGCCCCATCATTTAACCTTGGCTGCTGCAGTTGTATAACCATTCTCTTTCCAGTTTTTTCACAAGAATATTCTGTTGTTTGTCTTATGTCATGTTCTGCGAAATGAAGTTCACACACCTATAATTAAAAAGATTATTGATAATAACATAAAAAATCCTTACTATATGATACATACAATTTCTAAGCACTAAATGTATACTTTTCGTTGTTGTTGCTAGTGGTTCCACATTCTAATTTCGATTTTAATAAATTAATTTCATTTTATATACAGTATAATCAAACTCAGAAATTACTTATAATACAAAAATCAGTCATATTTTCTTTAATAAGTTTCCCAAAAATGTTTTGTACTTGGATAACTCTGGGTAAATGTCAGATTAGAAGTTTCTCAAAATTTGCTTATTCATCAATCTATCTGTATATCTTTAATACTATTATAAATAGAAACTTAAGAATGAAATTCTTCTACACAATAAATTTACTACATTCCAAGTAAAAGTGTTATTCTTCATATTTTTATACCAAAAAAAATGATTATCATATAAAGTTATTTTCAAATGGTCAAATAAGTACATTTATTTTCATATATTTAAACTATTGTTATTGTGTATGGAAATGCTGCTAAAATAAATATTCAAAACATGACATATACATATCACAACATAAACATAACATAGAAATAGTTATCTCCTATCATACTCTATTTTTGTGAAATCTTCTTTAGTAAACTGATATACCTATTACATTCTGGTAAAAATAAAACATCAGTGTAATCGAAATTTACAACATATTAGAATTGTATTAAAAATAAAGTTATGATTCCAAAGCTTAAGGAATAGAATAATATTCTCTCATTTAATAAAAATATTTTTATTTTCAGGCAAAGAAATGAAACAAATACTTACTCTGGAATTCTTCGTAATATTACAATCACGTGGAATAGCAGACTTCCATTTCTGAAATAAATCTTCCTTTTTCGGAAATCGAAAAGTGGATACTTTTGGTCCATCTTTCTTGTAGTTTCCCCTACATTTTGGTACAATGCATTTGTAAACCATTGTAGATAATATTATTAAAATATGAAATTACATTGAACTCTTACAAAATACACGTTGTTCAATTATCCGCCACACGTGCAAACATTTCGCCAAACCAGTTTCTGTCGTAGTGAATAATGTTATTACAAAGCAGCCAAATCCACGCCAATTCGCAATGCATAGAGATATATGTGAGAATATGGCATACACTTCGTAGTTTTCTTCGGCCTACCTACTCTACATCATAAATGTTATCGGCAACCCGTACTAATATAAGGCTTGTTCGTTTAGGAGGTGTCGGCTCTCCCGACGGGAGAAAACGAGCCGCGCCGCAAGGATTGGCGCAAAATCATCTTGGCGAGAATGGAACACATATACGGAATCTTAGCTCAGCTATGTATTCTTTATAACTACTTATGCTTCATAAACAATAACATTACATTAATAACAGACTTTAAAAATAAACTGATTGCTGCAACATTCTCATTTAATTTTTATTAAATGAAGTAGTGTTTATTTTTAACTTTTCAGAATTTGTTTCAATTGTAACATTTTTTTGTTCAAATTCAGTCATGTTTTTCTTCTTTATTTCATTAATTTATACAAGACACTTCATCATGATATCCTGGTTTAAAATTTTCACTTTTAACGATCAAAAGTTTGATAGACAGAGGAGAAAAAGCTCTGGCTGCTAGTGATCCCCTCAGTTTAGTCCAATAACCCCTAGGGGCAACATCTGGGGGGAGTTAGTACACTCTTCCCTCTCCTAAAAACTTCACAAACGGACTTTCCAACCCACAAATTTAATGTGTCCATACCCAGCATAGACACAAGGGCATTTAGTGGTGCTTATCAGGATTCAGTTCAAGTAACCTCAGTACCGAATCTCAACATGCTAACCATTATACCGTCCTGGACCCCAAATGAAATCTTTTATAAAGTTCTCCAAAAAAAATTTTGAGTTTTTCAGACATTTACACACTTTTTTCTCCTATGCAGGTCAGGTAACTATACAAGCAACTTATTGGCCAGTACTATTCAATCTTTTGATAATAGCAGTAAAGTATATTTCATGATTCAATGATTATTACAAGATAGCTAAACTCACTATCTAAAGTTCAATTTACAGAAATCCCTGTTACAAAACAACCACAAACTAACACTAAAATATATTTTTTCTATGAACAAAAAAATATTAAATAATTTTAAAAATTTGTCTTGTAACCCTTTAAGTATTTTTAAGGCAAAAAAAAAGATGCATGTTTCGCCCCATGTGATAAAATCAGTTTGAAAGAGATGTCAATAATCTGCACACCTTGAAAAATTGTAAAAAACCAAGTCAAGGATTTTTTAAAAGTAATTTATGGGAAAAAAATAGAAAGGCTGCAGGAAAAGGCTACAATAGTTGTGTACTTATATTTCACATAAGAATCTATTAGCTACTAGATAGTTTCCAACAATAATTCAATCAGTAGTTTTCAACTGATTTATGATCATCAGATACTTTTGAATTTATCACTTTGGAGAGTATATATACCCAAACATATTGGGCTTATTTTTAATTTTAGCCAAGTGCAATGATTAGATAGATGAAATAGATTTCTAAATTAACACTTTTCCTTAGCTCAGGTTAACTAACCTTAATAAATGCCCAAACCAAAAATTTATTAAAGTTCATGCATAATTTTAGTACATGAACTTTTAGATAATGCATGCAAACCTTCAGATTTTCTCTATATTTCACGTTATAAATGGTAATTAAACATGATGAAATAACCAAACTACGTTCCAGATTAAATAATGTATTTATTTACACACAGCAAAAATCACATCAACATGGCAATCAATTACACACGCTAGCGAAGCGAGCGAGACAATAATAATGACATCTTGTTGCCAAATCTTACTACATAAGTTCTGTTCAAAAGAAGGTTGCCACTCTACAAGCCGAATACAATTATAATAAAAACAGTTAAGTTATACATATTAGAACATTTAAATATTGGAATTGGCATATATTTTAACACGCCCCCTTGCTAATTACACTATTTTAAATGTCTACAGACTTCAATTTAACAATATAAGGATCATATATGAAGACCTGATAATACATGACAGAATGCTTCTACAGTAAAAAAAAAAACATGATAATACTATTAAACATTCATGCAGTGTAATAAATATTAATACTGTTTTAGTACTGACACACTGTAAATAAAACTAACTTCTAAATACTAAAATAGTTCTGTGCATGAAGTGAGTTTGATTAAAGTTTCTAAAATGAGTCTCTTAACAACAATAATCAATGTTTTCACTAATATTTCAATAAAACTGTCTCTACTTCAGCATAGGAGAAAGTTCTTATACAAGGTTGTCACTCACTTTTAGTGCTTATTCACCAGGGATTGTTGCTGCATATCCAGAAACTTGTAGGGTTTTCTTCGACACTTGTTTTGTGAGAAGGTCAGCAAGGTTCTCACCTGATGGTATGTACTCAAAAGTAATGACTCTCTCTTAAAAAGAAGTATTTTATGTCTATGTGCTTGCTTCTCTCTGAGGTCACATGGTTTTTAGCTATGAATATGGCTCCTTGATTGTCAACTAACACTTTTTGAGGCGAGGACACCAATCCACTACATATTTCCTTCAATAGATTGTTGATCCACAAGATTTCTTTGGCGGTGTGACACATTGCAATATATTCTGCCTCTGTCGACGACAAGGCTGTTGTGGATTGCTTCTTACTAGACCATGAGATTGGAGCTCCTGCGAGCAGCATTATATATCCACTATAAGATTTTCGGTCAGTTCTGTCACCTCCCCAGTCAGCATCAGAATAGATTAGCAGCGGTTCACCTGTCTTCCTAAATTTCAACTTTCTGTGTCGAGTTCCCTTTAGATACCTCAGGACATTCTTCACACCCCGCCAGTGTTCTTCAGTGTGCTTCTCATTGAACTGGCTCATATAGATGGATGAGTAAGCCATATCTGGGCGAGTACCACAGGTGAGATATAGCAGGCTCCCAATAGCTTGCCTATATGGGATCTCCTTGATTTCTTCCCTTTGTTGTATTTTATGCTGGGGTCTAATGGTGTAGCTGCAGGTCTTGCTTCAGTTACCTTGAAGGTTTCTAGTATTTCTGACACATAGGCAGTTTGGTCTAAAGTGTATGACCCATCTTTTTCCTTGCATATTTGCATGGATAAAATTTGTCTTGCTGGGCCAAATCCTTAGCAGTGAATTTTTCCGTGATCTTTTCTTTGAACTTGTTTTTTCTTGTATGTCACCAATGATCAAAAGGTCATCAACATAGACTCCAACTATGATGTTTCTCTGGTGACAAAAATAAATACATGGGTCTGCATTTGCCCTCATTAATCCATAATCAATTAGGAAGTCATTCAAACAAGTGTTCCACACACGTCCTGATTGTCGAAGGCCATATATACTCTTCTTTAGGTGGCAGACAAGGTGCTCATTTCCCTCTTCAATGCAACCTTCTGGCTGAGCCATGTACAAGTCTTCTTCTAAGACTCCATTGAGGTATGCAGCTGTCACATCCATTTGATGGATTTCAAATCTCTTTCAACAGCTATGGCAATTAATAGTCGAATGGATTGAAGCTTGATAACAGGAGAAAAGGTGTCATGAAAGTCCACACCAGATACTCGGAGGTAGCCCTTTGCTACTAACCTCGCCTTAAATTTTGCTCGTTTTCCAGTTTTATCCTTCTTCTTACGGAACAGCCATCTGGAAGGTATTATCTTTACACCAGGTGGTTTGGTAGTAAGTTCCCAGGTTTGGGCTTGAGTGAGGTTTGCAATTTCTTCGTTCATGGCCTTTTGCCACATGTCTGCTTCAGATTTCAGGGCATCTTGCACTGTCACTGGATCTCTCTCATCATATTGGTGAATCTCTTGAGCATTATAGAGGTAGTAATCTTCAAGGTGTTTGGGTGTATTAACAGGTCTTGCTCCTTTATCCCTCTTGTTTCTACAGGTAAGATTATTTGTCTTCACTTCAGTTTCATGGTTTTCGGGTATTCTATTATCTCTCCAGCTGATTTAGGGATATTTTCGGACTGTTGGTTAGAGTAATCGTCAGGACTTAGGTCATGTAGTTCTTGAAATGGAGCAAGAAATAGATTTAGATCATCTGTGTCGAGATTTGACTGTTCTAGGATTGAATCTCCGACTTCTACTACAGATGTGTACAGGTAGTCATCTTCCAAATTTTCAATACTGAGTGTAACTTCTCCTGTAGTATTATAGCAATTGTCAGTCTTCAGGGGAAAAATATTTTCTTCGAAAATTACATCTCTACTTACAAATAACTGTTTTTTCTTCAGGTCATATAATTTGTAGCCCTTGACTCCATTGGGATAACCCACAAAAATGCATTCTGTGGCCTTAGGATCAAGTTTACTTTTCCTTGAATATGAGCGCACATGGCTCCAAGCTCTACATCCAAATACTCTGAGATGATCTATTTTGCTTTCAGAACTTGACCACATTTCCTCGGGGATATTGCCGTTAATTGCGCAAGATGGTCGCTTATTGTGTACATAGGCCGCAGTGGCTATTGCTTCGGCCCAAAATCTGTGGTCTGCTCCTGATTCAACGGGAAGGCATCTTGTTGTTTTTATCAATGTTTGGTTCATCCTTTCTGATTTGCCATTTTGCTGTGGTGTTTCAGGTACACTAAGCTGCCTTTGAATTCCATGCACAGTAAGATACCTGTCAAATTTTTCATTTCTATATTTTCTGCCATTGTCACTTCTTAGGATTTTTATCTTCGTGTTGTGGAGAGTTTCAACCATGCGGCGGTACTCATCAAATTTTTCCAACACTTCACTTTTAGCCTTCATGGTGTACAAGGTAGTAAAGTTCGAGAAATCATCAGTAAATGTAACAAAATAGCTTGATCCTCCAAAAGATGAGGGGGAAATTTTACCAACAACATCAGAATGTATTATTTCAAGGGGATCCTTAGCTCGTGTATTCGCAGACTTTGGAAATTTTTTCCGTTTCTTTTTTCCCTGGATGCAGATGGAACATGGTGCATTTGCTAACACTAGCGATTCTTTATCTTCGTTAATGGAGTTTACAGTTTTAATTGTATTGTAATGTGGGTGACCAAGTCTGCAGTGCATCAGTTCAATACTTTCAGTTCTCGTCACACAAGCAGTTTCTGTCTGTTCTTCAATAGTGTAGAGTCTTCCCTTTTTCTTAGCTGACAAGAGTGTCTTCCCATGGTTGTCTATCACCTTGGCTTTACCGTCTACAAATTTTACATTCAAGCCTTTCTCTTTGATTTTTCCAATTGATAATAGGTTTCCTCCCAGTTTTGGGACATATAGAACATTTTGAATGGTTATGTTTCTTACTTCATTTTCTTCATATATATGGAATGATATATTACCTATTCCACTGACATTTATTCTTTCTGAGTTTGCAACTTTAACTTCATATGCATATTGTCTAAGGTTTGAAAATTTTCTTCGGTCAAACGTCATATGCTCAGTGGCTCCGCTGTCTAGAATCCAGGTTTCTTTTCCTTGATTCGTCTTCATCTGCTAGCAGTGCGATGCTTGTCTCAAGATCAACTGCTGTTTTGGCACTGCTTCGATTCTGTTGTTTGGCTTCTTCACAATTTCTCGAGATGTGCCCCCATTTGCCACAGCAAAAGCATTTTGTATTTTTTCTTATGTTTATTTCTGCTTCTTCATTATATTTTCTTGGCATGTATTTCTTCATGGGCTTTCCTGCTGCAGGTCTTTTCTGGTTTGAGCTCAAACTTCTAGTAAGGAGGGCTTGTTCTTCATGGAACTCTTTGGGTAAGCTCTCATTCCTTGCTATCCTCTTTTCTTCCACTAGCAGTCTGGAATTCACGAGTGTGGTTGTCAGGTTTGCTTCGTCTTTTTCGAAATTTAGAATCAGCGATTCATAGGCCTTGGGTAGCCCTAATAGCATCACTAAAGCAACCTCTCTGTCCGTAAATGCATAACCTCCATTGGATAGCTTCCTGTGTAAGCCCATTAATCTCTCTAGGTAGGCTTGCACAGATTCATTGGGGTTCATCACAGTATTAAAGAATTCTCTCATGAGTTGCAGCACGTGCAGTAAACCGAACTTGGTATGCATTTCTTTAAGGGAGTTCCAGGCGTCTCTGGCTCTAACACAATCTCCAATGTCATCCAAGAAGGTGTCTTCAACGATAAGGAGTAAGAGAGAAAGGGCTTCGTCATTTTTCTTTCTTTCTGCTTCACTCATAGCATTTCCATATCCTGGTTCTACGGCTTCCCAGCATCGCTTCTGTACTAAGATGGCTCGGGAATGAATACACCACGTGTGGTAATTATCGCCATTTAATATTCTTCTGAGGCCATTTTCTTTTTCTTCGCAAGTTAAAGTTTGAATAAGATCCACTCGTAGTTATCTTCGTCAAGAGTTAAGGAAAATACTCACTTCGGCTTTCAACGTGGTTAGGCTTAAATTCGGCTTCGTGCTATGACTTCGAATTATCTTCGATTCTGGATCGTAATTGGCATTCCGGATAGAGCTTCGTGCTGATAACGTGTTATAAATGGTAATTAAACATGTTCAAATAACCAAACTACATTCCAGATTAAATATTTGTATGCATTGCTCACATTTAGAAAATCTGCTGATCCTCCTACCAACATAACCAGCAACATAAAAATCGTCACTTCACTTACATGTCGCGCCATCTACCGGTGAGCGACAATAATCGGTCCCTTTTTCGAAAAATTCCCCATTGAAGCTTACGCTCCTTCTGTAGCTTCATGATTTACACACAGCAAAAATCACATCAACATGGTGATCGGTTACACACGCTAGTGAAGCGAGCGAAACAATAATAATGACAACTTGTCAAATCTTACTACATAAGTTCTGCTCGAAAGAAGGTTGCCACTCTACAAGCTTAATACAATTATAATAAAAACAGTTAAGTTATACATATTAGAACATTTAAATATTGGAATTGGCATATATTTTAACATTTCATATTAAATTTATCAAGGCAGACTCTTGGTCAAATGATTGTATTCCTGGCTCAGACATCAAGACCAGGTTGATTTTATGCATAAGTGACCTTGAAGTTACCTTTTTTCCAAAAGCAGTGAATATACCACATTGCAGCTTTCCATGATATTCCATTTTTCCAGATTCATGATTAAAGTTTAACGAAAACACTTTTATGAATCAAAGGAGAAGAGACTATTTTTCAGCCATTTGTATACTGCCTCACAAGAGCTGAATTTTAGATCCCTGATACTCAGTTCTTCATTATTTTAAACTGATTGATACTAATGTGGTGACAGCAGCCATTAACAGTCAGCACACACATGACAATGAAGCATCAGCAGCTATCAAAGTGTTACTGTAATCAGCAGTATTCACTTCTAATCACAGTATAAAGAAAACAAAACATTCAGTAAACATAAAAAAAATTAAGTAAAACACTTAAGTTTAAAATTGAAGATTTAAACGTATCCATGAAAGTTAATTTTTTTTCTTTTTTATTCATTCGATTTTTTGTTTCATACACTTTAGAATTTGAAAATCTTACTAAGAATTCATGAAATGCGCATATTTCAGCTTTAAAATATATCAAAACAACTAAATAAATAATATCAGTTATTTTGAGCTATTTAATAATAAATATAAAATTTTTATTTATTTATTTATTTATTTTTTTTTTGGGGGGGGGGGAGGGCAGATTTGCAAATTCAAAGAAAATTAAACAACTTATACTTGAGTTCTTCAATAAAGAATCTTATTTAAAGAAATTTGTACAGATGATATTCTTTAATTCTAACTATTATTAATAATATTAAAATTTCATAAATTCAAAATTAATACACAGCAACCAACCACATTTAATGAAACTCTTAAGCAAAAATTATGTATTTAGAAAACTAGATTGATCCTCCCCCCCCCCCTCCAAAAAAATAAAGACCTATTGAAGCTGAAATCTGGTAGCTTAATACCATGGCTATACAGCATGGATTACATGTCATATTAAAGAGGTGTGATATAAATAGGCTTATTTTACTCTACAGAGTAACCAAAGTACATTTAGTAAGAAGATGCACAGTTTTATTAAAGGATCACTATGGTTGATTAAAACAGTAGAAAACAACTCAAATCAGTTATAAATCATGATCCTAAAATTGGTTCAAACTACTATCATTAATTTTTCTTCAGCATTTTCTAATCAAATTTGGACATAACATTAAACTTATTTTTCTTAAATAATCAGTTTTAAAATATTCCATCATCACATGTTTGATACCACAAACCTTTTGAGATTTTTAAGAACAAATAAACACTGTCTCCCAATAATATATTTCTTTACACAGTGTACACATCACAAATGTTCGAACAATTATATCATTACTACTTTTATTAAAATTATATGTATTCACATGTACATTTATTAAAGATGGCTTCCACACTAAATATGCAGAATGGAATGTTAGCTTAAATGAATAAAATGACAAGTACCGTAAAATCTCGACTATAATATGTATGCTTGAATTTGCACGAAATTTTCGGAAAAAATAAAAATTTAACTATAATATGCACCCATAACTTTTCAATATTTTATTTAAAAATTGAACAAATATTTATTAGCAGAAATAAAATTTGTAATAAAAAGAACCGAAAACATTAAATTCAGTAGAAAAAAAACTTAAATTTTTATTCAAAACAAACAATACTGGCAAATTATCAGTCTTAATCACTTTCACTAGAATACAGCTCATCTATTGTTGTTGCTTCCATGTCATAAGCATTGGTACTGTCGTAATATATATCACCATCATCATTCTCATTTGATGACAACTGCCCATTCTTCCATAATATGTCGTTCTCACTGCCATCTCCCGTTTAACAATTGATAATTTTTCTGATGCTGAATAGGACCGTCTTGAAGAAAATTTGAGGGAAATATGTAAAATAAAATAATTTTTTGCACTTGCAACAACCGAGAACTGTCACTATTGCAAGGGACCTGTTATTAAACGAACGTGTGTGCGATACGGACTGCGAGTTCCATTTATCCATTTACGAACTGTGAGTTTCATTTATTGTGCGATATGAACTGCGAGTTCCTGTTAGTTTACTAAGCAGGTATTTATTAAAAGTAATACCTGCTTAGTAAACGGGTGGATGAATCACAGAGTACAGATGAGCACGCACCAGTGTTGCAACAATGTTTTACAGCTGCTGTACGTTCGTTTATCCAATGTTTGAAACTAATTTTTTTTTTTTTTTGTACGCGAGTATAATACACACCCTCATTTTTGTGGACTAAAATGTGAAAAAAAATGCATATTATACTTGAGATTTTACAGTAGGTTAGCTGTGAGTGCTACAGTCTTTTTTCTCCTAACTCAAGGGCTAATTAGACCAGGACCTACTGCTTGAAGTCGATTCAAACAGCTACAAACATCCATGCTGATAGTAGAACTCAAACCCATAGACTCTGGTACCAAATGCCATTGCCCAAGCCATTCGGCCATCATCAAGCAAATGACAAGTAGGAATTAATTTTTGCATAGCTTGATATATAGCCCAGTAGCTATGTACATCTTACCGCGCAAAAGATCGGGTATTAGATTTTTTCCCTACTTGTATATCTTTAGTCCAGTAGTCAAAAACCAAGTTTTTCAATTCGAAAGACCTTGGCAGAATTTTCTGTGGCCTAAAAACAACGAAATTTTTTGACTTTTTTTGGTTTTTTTTAAATATCTCGGAAATGGTTGGTTTTAGAGCTTAGATTGCAATTACAATCTTAAAGAAAACAAAATTTTGAACAAATCTTATATTTATTTCTTTTTTCTAAACCCAATAACAAGCGAGCTACAGCGTCAGTAAAATGGGATATTTTATTCAACTCGTCGAGAAAGATGCAAAACTTACTTCTCTAACACATTAACTTGTACAATTGCTATATATATATATCCATATTTGAGAAATGCACAATATGTGTAATACAACATATATATATATTTACTCCAACATACTTGAATAGTGTGCATATTTATATAATTATGTACCGTAATTTCGCACGTAATCGCCGCACCCACCGTAAGCGCCGCAGGGACTGATATTTCCTTTTAAAAAAACGAAATCGGGGTAAGCGCCGCACCGGCGTAAACGCCGCGCATAAACTTTTCTTAATTACTATACCGCAACCAAGTACTGAGACACCAGCAGAGATTTTAGGTTATTTCTGTAATAAACTAATACATTTTAATGTAATAAATTAAATATAGGGCTTATTTTAACGAGTTCTCTTAAGAAATTATACTTTAACACTATAGAAGCTTTTATAGAAGTGCCGAATGACACCCCATACCCTATAAGCGGCGTCGACAGTAATTTTGGACCGCTAAGATTTGCTTTATCTAAAACTGTTTTTTTGTAATGAAATGTCACGTATCACTACACGTTTACCGTAGTACAATGCAATAAAGGAATAAAATCTAAAAGGGTACACAAACACATTTTTATTTCACAGAAACACATGATAAAATATTAAAAAATAAAAACATAAACTTAATCGTCGAACATCAAAATTGGTAAAATACATAAAGCATACAAGAATGAATAAAAGTAATAAATACTTTAGGTAATAATAATAACGATCAAAAGGAAAATGTAAGATACACAGGTAAGATTTACCGATCAATCAAAACCTTCAAAGTTCTCATCTTTCATATCGGAATTAAAAAGAGACAAAATTTTTGGATCAATTTTCGTCCCTGAGTAGTCTGGAACTTTCTCGTTGGAAGAATTGTCGCCGTCGCCGGCATTGGAAACAATTATTTCTGCCTTTCTGAAACTGGACATTGTCTTACTGGAGACACCTTTCCATGCTGGAGAGACTCACTTCGTGACTTCTACGAAGTTCCCTTTCACATAGTTCCGCGTTTTGTGTAGGAATGTAGACCTTCAACCATCAACGATTCCCAGAGACTTCGCATTCGGTATTTGAATGCTTAGTTTACAGTCAAATCAAGTGGTTGAATTAATTTTGTAAAACCTCTGAGAATTATCGCTAAATTTTCAGACACAGTATTCATGGAACTTTAATAGGCTCTCACAAGTGGACTTTCAACAAATCCATTATAAGTAGCCCTTTTGGATTGAAAAAAGTCCCTTTCCTTTTCCGCCAGACTTCGTTCAACAAATCTTGCAATACTGTTTTATTCATCCATCTTTTCTCGTTCGCGCGGATCATACCGTCATTAGGAAATTCTATTTTGGGGAGAGTTTTCTTTTAAAACCCAACAGAGGTTTCAGGTTTTCGGCGCTTGCTGTGAAAGACAAGACACAAGAATGTGATGTTTTCTCGTGACCGGTAGTAACAATACTCATTGTAGTTTCGCCAAACTTGGCGCATGTGCGATGATAAACGTCCGTTCAAGTAAAGAGAGAGGCCCAATTTTAGTAGAAAAGCGCAAGCTAAAAAGATTTTAAAATCCGAAATCGGCGTAAACGCCGCACCGGCGTAAGTGCCGCTCCCAACAATTTTTGAACTTTTTTTTACGTATGCGCCGCGGCGCTTACGTGCGAAATTACGGTACACAAACTACACATTTGTCAATACATAGGAAATTAATTACAAAAATTGGAGTATTCAACATTAATAAAAACCTTTTATATACATTATTATAAATTAGAAAATCTAGAAGTGAAATAATATATAAGAAATTACATAAAATTAATAATTATTATGTAATTATAAATGATGCAATAACTGTACTAAAACTGAAATATTTCAAATTAAATAACATGCTTCATACCTATTGTTTTTAACTATTTTGATGATCTGGGGTGGACATCATCTCTATGTTTGGTGATACGTCATCTTCATCCTCTAAATCATGAGGCAGTTCAATTACATTTGTCTATGTGAGGCCACTGCAGAGCTTATACATATTTGAGGATTTTAACCCTGCTTTTCGACAACTACATGCACCAGTACAACCCTTTTTCAGCGTAAATTGTAGCAAAGAGATCATGCAAACCACTACCAGCCATTATTGCACCAATTGAGCCTATAAACGACATTAGAAGGTGAAAATCTCCAAGCCTAACAACAACATTGTTCAATTCAGGAAGACCATTTGCAATATCCCTAGCTTTGAGATATAGGGGTTGGTCAAAAGTAACAATACACGTCTTTTGATTGAATTTTCTACAATATTCTGATGCAGTTAGCAGAGAGGTGTAGACTGTGTCATAGTGTGATGGAGGTGAGTTGATAAATGGAAGGCATATAATCTTAGAATGGTCATATTCTCTGTTAGCTGTCACTTGTGCCATAAAATCATTCCATCCCGAGACACTTTGTGCGATTTTTTGACCATTTTCCATACTGCCAAATCAAGTCTGTAGTAGATAAACATCAATCGTATGAAGCTTCTGCAAATCCTCAATGATGATTGTTTTTAAACCTCCCTTTTTTGCATTGGGAAAAATTTGGAGGTTTATGGTTCCTGCCTGTTTGACAACTTCAGCTGATGAGCACTTTTTTAAGCGCTGTATATTTTTGTGATACACATTATACCTTCCACAGCGTGGAAAGTTCCAGAACAATTCAGAGTGTCAACATTAAAATCAGCGTTGTCAAACACGTATTGACAGACAGCGTCATCTCGTAGTATACTTTCTTTAGATCGCAGGGCAAGGGATAATTCTAGTAGAGAAACCTCAGAGTACGATGCTGCAAATCCAAGTGCAGACAGAACGTTAATAAGGAGCTTCGAACCAAACTTTCTGTACAGGTAAGCAACGACTCCTGTCAACACTGAAGACACGAATGAACGTGGTCTCACTGCATTTATGACTGCGTGCGATAGCACAATACTTTTTTTTCTTCCAATTGTCAATTGATCCTCGTTTGTGTTTCAAAATTATAGAACCAAATAGCAACTTCAATGAATCAGGAATAACACTTACGGCATCGCAAAAAAAGTTATCTGACGGGGGATACTCAGTAGTGCAATATATTTGTGATCTTACGTCTTCCACTATAATTTTAGCTGCTGCTTTGACAACTCTTAGACGTTCCTCTTGAGGGTCTGTCTTCCTGTTGACATACCAGTTTTCATTGAGAATCTTATATCCAGCATTTTTAAAACAACTCACTGTCTTTTTGTTGGCTGTTTCAGCGATTAAAATGACTTCTCGATACTTTTTTTCGAGACGCGATTTCACTTTTCTCTTATCCGGAATGTCATTTACTACGTTCATCAACTTCTCAAAAGTAAATTGGCACTCTTCAGTATTCTTCTAAATAATTATAAATTTTCTCCATAGCATAGTCAACATCTGAAAAATGACGATAACTTCTTTTTGATCCACTTTCAGATTTTTGGTAAAGCTTTCTGTAGCAAAATGATGGTACCAGGCATCCACAGCATGCAAATAATCTTCATTCCTGATTCGATCCTGTATTTTTCTGGCCCATTCATCATTGAGAATCTGTGCAGTTTTCATAACTGAATCTTTAATTGCTGTTTTTGTGGTAACTTTATGAATCAAGTTTCGTTATTCGGGTGGCAACTTACGTTGTTTTGACAAAAAATCTTCTTCATTTACCTCTCCACACAAAAAATATTGTTTTCTAAAATCGAAATGACCCGTTCGTCGTCGTGTTGATGAAGACATGCCAGCTTGTTGATTACTCCAATGGTCTTGACAACGAAGAGCTGCATTGATCATTTTCTCATTAATGTAGCTTGTCTGGCAAGCTCTGTGTACTGTCACTTGTTCTAAACTTTTCAAAAAACTTTGATGACTAGGGTTTTTACGTTTAAGGTTACATTTTTTAAGAGTCTCTACTCCCCACACAACCACACAGAGCTAATGCTCGTCTATTAGAGCTCGAAATCCATCCATGACATCCAGGACGTACTATAGAACTCTAGAAGATGAAAAAAATAGATGTCTAATAGTCGTGCTTCATTTCGACGTCTATTAGAAATCTAAGACGTATTATATACATCTACTGTCCGACCACGGAAGCTAGGTCCCTGGAAGCTGTTGCGCACGCGCGAGAAAAGCTAGTCTACTTAGAAAATAGGGGAAAACGTCATATTTTCGGATGTGTTTGTTTATGAAATACGTAATGCATTTCAGACTGCTTTTTGTCCGCAATTTTAAAGTTATTTTTTAAAACTTTATTTTTGATCGAATATGTGAATAATAATTTCAAAATAATAAAAAGAAAGAAGCAAACCTATTTAAAAAAATTGGAGTTTTATAGGAGTGGATATTTTCGGATTACATCACAATCAAAATTATCTAAAGCTACGTTTTCGGTGGTTCTTTTTTTCTGACGTTTCCTCGGAGATTCAAATTTTGGAGTTTCTTCATCCTTTGCTTCTCTACGTATTCTTTTTACACTGGACATTGATATCCTGGTCATTTTACTAGCTCTCTTTGGGGATTGTGAAACTGGAACAATAACATTTCCTTCTAGTGCTTCTTTATCACACAATTTAATTGCATTGTGTATTATACGTTTACAATCACTACGGAACGGCTTATTCCGAGCAGTCGTGTTGGGTAAAGGATGCATTAATTTTAATATAATAATCAAAAATAACAGACGAGGAACAAGCAAGCAAGCGCAGTTAGTAACTGATTCTAAAGAATGTCGAGAGAATACGAGACTTTTCCCCCTCCTTCCTAAGCAGCCTTACCTACAGCGTGAATAGAACCGTCTTGGCACTATGCCAACCGTGGTTCTTCGTACTGTGGTCGGACAGTATAAGTCGTCTAAGTTTCGATCTCTAATAGATGAAGCCTCTATGGTCAGCGTCTATAAAAGGTACTGATATAGACATCTTATAGAGCTCTTATAGAGAAGCTTCATCCAAAAGCACCATCTATACCCTGATGAACAAACTATACACTGCTACTGTTATTTGTTCAGTAGGTGCAAATGAATTCTTCATTTGGATCTATTCTATACCAAAACAAAGCCTCGGCGCAGTTTTATTAGAAGATTTTGGAATAATTCAAATAAACGTAGGTACCCTTTTTCACTGTAATATTAATATTACTAATATTTAAAACATGTATTACTTCTTTTTCATTACTTCATCATGGAGTAGGCTTAATTGCTGACTATCAACACATGCACTCTTCAGTGATTTATGTTATTTCTGCTTAAGTATGTTATATTATCGAGAATTTTTATTCTAAGTAATAACGTAACAATGCAGAAGATCATTGTTAAGCCTCCATCAGTTTAATTTTATCATTTGCAAGACATAATAAATTTCAAATTGAAGCGATCAATATTAGTAATGTGTTGCATATATATCAAAACATTTCACACGTAGTGTTTTCAGTCTTATTGAACTATTAATGAATGACTAAATTAATATTTTTGAGCATTATTTATCGCATAATTTATATAGTTTTAGGTAGAAAATAATTGCATTCATGGCTATTAATGTTGAAGTAACAATCGTTTAATTTAAGCTACAGAAGTAAACAATATATATATATATATATATATATATATATATATATATATATATATGTGTGTGTGTGTGTGTGTGTGTGTGTGTATTACTGATTTTAGTTGTACTAATAAATAGTTTCAGTTGCACTTTATAAATCATTGTGTAATAACTAGTGCAAACTGAATGTTAGAATTCGTAACTTTTTAAGGTGAGAAATTTCTATGAAAAAAATTATATATTTATACATATATATGTGTGTGTGTGTCCCTATATATATATGTATTACTGATTTTAGCTGTACTAATAAATAGTTTTAATTGCACTTTATAAAGCATTTAAAAGTATAACAACTAGTGCAAACTAAATGTTAGAATTTGCAACTTTTTAAGGTGTGAAATTTCTATGAGATAATTATGTATATAAATATATATATATATAGAGAGAGATGATTTTAGATGTACTAATAAATAGTTTTAGTTGCACTTTATAAAGCATTTCACAGCATAATAACAAGTGCAAACTAAATGTTAGAATTTGTAACTTTAAGGTGTGAAATCTGTATGAAATAATTTGTTGTTCTTTTGCATTTTATTTCGGAATATCCCAAGTAGAATATGTTAACAGAAAGAAGAAATAGTTTAAGTTATTTCTTCATTCTGTTAACATATAAATTGTAACTTTTAATAAGAATTCAATGTTGCTTCAAAATAGTGCTACAATAAAAATATATAATTATATAACTTTGTTCCATTATGCATATTAATTTGCTTACAATAAAGATTCAAACTATGAAATTAATGTTTTACAAGATTAGTCTAATATTTATTCAATACGTCAAAGTCAAATGAAATCAGTCACGCAGGAAATTCCTGAGAGCAGCTAGAAAGAAAAAAATTACTGTTTTAGAAAGTAAAGAAGGGGAATTTTTCAAAATAGGAGCATTTTTATGTGTAATTTGTTGTTTATAATGCAAAAAATAAGGTAAATGTTATTTTTGCAGTTTTCTTAAAATGTAAATTTCTCTTATTTTACCATAACCGAAACACTATATAACAAAATATAATGTTAAATTAAGAAATTGTTAAGAAAAGCTGATAAATCTTACCATAGCTAGTAAATAGAGTATTTGATCAGTGAAATTGTAGATCAGCAATATTTTCCTATTCGAGTTCATAGAAAAATTTTATGGTATAGAAGTAACATTAATTGTTCATTTTAATAGACAAGTTTTTGAATGTTACAAAATATATTCTAGTAAATATATTGTGTTGTTAGTGGCACGTCCTTGTTGTATAATTTATATTTTAGTTTACTTTTGATCATTATATTTTCAGTTATATTAATGCATTATTTATGATTTGTTTGCTTTAATTTTTCTCTCATATTTTCACATTTTCAGCATTGTTTTTCGATTGCATATTTTGTGAATTCATATTTATATTCTACGTTTATTTATTTTTTTTAGTATGAAGTAATTAGACCAGTGGCATAAGCCTTGGAAACTTGGTACAGCGGATGCTGTTCAAAATAATGACAACTCAATTGGCAGTAAAATTTAGCTGGTTGGGTACAAAAGAAAAAGAAGCATTTAGCAACCTAAAAATTTCACAACTTATATTTAGTAAGCTATTATTAAAATTTTTTCTTTGTTATCTCATTATAATGGTTAATTTCATATTGAAATATTTATTACTTTCCTGAAAGAGAGCTGCTTTTTTCATGCTGAATTTCGTAAGATTACCTCAAAATTTTATGTAACTCACCTGTCTGTGGGAGTCAAATTTTGCAACCGATTTTTTTTTTTGTGTGTTGTAAAATAGTTTTAACATCTACAACAGAAATGACGGTATAATTAAATGCTCAGTATCATCAGTGTTCAGAAAGTCGAGTGGAGCCACTCCAGATTTTTTTTATTTAGCCTTTTTTTTCTATACATGTTTAGCATCCTTTTTAAAATTTTGTAGGTTTATTTCATATATAGATACTTGGTATTTATGTATAATACTTATTAAAATTAAATACATTTAATTACATGCAGAAGTATTTCCAACAATAGTAATATCACTGTGATGGGTATAATACCAAGGAAAATGCTCTGAAGGAGATTAAATTTATGTTACCGTAATTTCGCACGTAAACGCCGCACCCACTGTAAGCGCCGCAGGGACTGAAATTTCCTTTTAAAAACACGAAATCGGGGTAAGCGCCGCACCGGCGTAAAAGCCGCACATAAACTTTTCTTAGTTACCGTACTGTAACCAAATATTGAGACACCAGCAGAGATTTTAGGTTATTTCCTTAATAAACTAATACATTTTAATGTAATAAATTCAATATAGTTCTAATTTTAAATATTTCTCTTGAAAAATTATACTTTAACACTAAAAACGCCGAATGGCATCCCATACCTATAAGCGCCGTAAGCAGTCATTTTGACCGCTAAGATTTGCTCTATCTAAAACTGCTTTTTTGTAATGAAATCACTTACCACTACATTTTTACCGTAGTACAGTGCAAAAAAGGAATAAAACCTAAAAGGGTACAGACACATTTTCGTTTCATTTTAACATGATAAATTTTTTAAAAAAAGAAAAAAAGGAACATCAAATGGGTAAAATACATAAAGTATACAAGTATGAATAAAATTAATAAAGACTTTAAGTAATACTAATAACCATCAAAAGGAAAATATAAGATACACAGGTAAGATTTACCGATCAATCAAAACCATCAAAGCCCTCATCTTCCTAATCGGAATTGAAAAGAGACAAAATTTTTGGATCAATTTTCGTCCCTGGATAGTCTGGATCTTTCTCGTTCGAACAACTATTGTCGTCAGAACTGTCATCGTCGCTGGAATTGGGGACAATTATTTCTGCCTTTCTAAAACTGGACATTATTGCCTTAATGGAGACACCTCTCCATGCTTGAGAGACCCACTACGTGACTTCTACGAAAGTTGCCTTTCGCATGGTTCCGCTTTTTGTGTAGCAATGTAGACCTTCAATCATCCACGATTACCACAGACTTCGCATTCGGCATTTGAATGCTTTGTTTACAGCAAAATTAAGTGGTTGAATTAATTTTGTCAAACCTCCGGGAATTACCGCTAAATTTGCAGACACAGTCTTCGCGGCAACTGTAACAGGCTCTGACAAGTGGGCTTTCATCGAGTCCATTTTAAGTAGCCCTTTTGAACTGAAAAAAAGCCCCTTTCCTTTTTCGCCCGACTTCGTTCAACCAATCTTGCATTACTGTTTCATTCATCCATCCTTTCTTATTCGCGCAGATCACAATGTCATTAAGAAATTCTCCTTTGGGGAGAGTTTTTCTTTTAAAATCCAACAGAGGTTTCAGTTTATCGCCGCCTGCTATGCAAGACAAGACACAAGTAAATGACGTTTCCTCATGACCGGTAGTAACAATACTCACTGTAGTTTCGTCAACCTTGGTGACAGTCCTTGTTGGAGGAGAGTCGAAAGTCAATGTCACCTCGTCCATGTTGATAACCTGATCGGTGGAAAACTTGTTGTCCTTTAATTGGTCCCCTATAAACTTCAGGAAAAAAAAATTTCTTTATTCAGAAAAAATATTTCTTTATCTCCCAATCAACAGGAAAATTTTGCCTCACGGTTGTGCGGGCCTGGACGAAGAGGTGTTTCGTTTCATGAATCGGTAGCACCGGTTGGGTTCAGCTTTGAAATCGTCTATTTCCATGTTCGCCGCCACAATTTTGGCTTGTAAACGTATCTTTACAGTTGATATTGGAATGCCCTTACTTCTCTGGGATGAAATCCATTTCTCAAGGTTAGTTTCCAGTTGAGGACAAGCAGCTTTCCACCTTCTGGTAGCTATCTTACTTTTCGGCATCTTTAATAGAACTTACTTTTCGGAGCGCCATCGCCGAACACAACGTTCATCAATACTGAACTTTCTGCCAGCTGCTCTATTTCCGATCTCTTCTGTTTTGACAATTACATTCAACTTAAAATTAGCAAAGTAGCTTTTGTTTCTGCGTTTTGGAGCCATATTGGGAAATAGTTTCACATTAAGGGAAAAAACTATTTTCGTAAAAAGAGACAATGACAAACGACAGCAATGAACGTGTGTGGTTGCCAAAATGTGTATGACATCATCGTCATGCTTTTCCAAAGATAGTTAAGAACTTGGCCGTTCAAGTAATGGGTGAGGATCAATTTCAGTAGAAAAGTGCAAGCTAAAAAGAAAATTTTAAAATCCGAAATCGCCGTAAACGCCGCATCGGCGTAAGCGCCGCTCGAAAGAATTTTTGAACTTTTTTTTACGTATGCGCCGCGGCGCTTACGTGCGAAATTACGGTATATGAAACAAATGTATTTTACCAACCAAAGGTTCGGTGCTTTTTGAAAACAATTCATATTTAACTGTATATATATATATATATATATATATGTGTGTGTGTAAGTAACGATATTAAATTTAAACCAATATTGATTTTTATATCTTAAAATATTTCCTATCACATTTAATCAGTTTATTCCGTTTCATTTTACTCTGTTCAGTGTCCAGTCATAGATTCACGATAAGAACAACTTTCACTTAAGTAGTACATGCGCTCATTTAATATTCTGTCAAGTCAGCACTTTAACGTTCTTATGAGAACTAATCACAGATAATCAAACCCATCTCACAAAATGTGAATGATATTAAGGTAAACCTAGTGATATTTTCTAACGAATTAAAAATTTATTTATTGTGCTTCTAGGTGCAGCTAGGAGAAATCCATTGTACAAGCAGGTGACTGACTCAAAAATTGAAACCATCGTCAAAGACTGGTTAAGGCATGCAAATGCTAGGAGTTCAAAACAAAAAGAAAATTGTGTTGGGGGAAATTTTATGATTTTGTATTCAAGAAAGCCTTTTATTAAAACATTTTTTCTTTCTTTCTTTGTTGCAGTATTAAAAATATATTTATGTTAAAGAATGTGAACACAAGCAACTCTGGATTAATTATTGAAGAAGATATTTTTAATGAAAATCCAACTGAAGCAGAAAAGTTTTTATAAAAATAAATTATGATTTTCATAGATATACTTTTTGAAACTTAATTTATTATGTCCTACTAAGTTACTTTTATAAGTAATGATGGCTGAAAAAAGAAAGAGATATGAGATATCTATATATTCAACCAGTATACTGTTGCAGGGTTGGGTTTTTGACATTACAAGCATCAAAACCTGGTTTAAACAGTCAAAAACCTATGACGAATAAATAAGTCTTAATCACAATAGCTATTAAAAAGGAAGAAACTTGTCTTCAAGCAAATTTAAAAGGTAATTCAATATTCAAATTATGTTTTAATTGTGAAATGTATATTTATTAATTAGAACAATTACATTTAAAAAAATTATATATGCACTTATAATAGTTCAGTTTTTCAATTGAAAAATTAGCATTTTGGTTAATTTTCTTTTTTTCTTAAATTTCAGAATGCATTAATACCAAGTTTTAATGTAAAAATATTAGTTTTATTATTATAATATTTAATATTATAATTATTTTTAAATATTTTTACATTAAACATTAGTAATAATATTATTTAAGTAATAATATATATCGCTATTTTTGGCAGTTATAATATATGATAATTGTCATCGTAATAACATCAAAAGTAGTGGTAAATATTAATATTTACATTGTATTTTGGACCAAATATTCTTAATAAATTAAGAAAAATTAATTGAGCTTAATATATTTCGAACAATTTGCATTCTAATAGGACATTTTCATGCAAAAATAATTGCTACAGAGATTCTAAAACTAAAAGTAAATTTATGGAAGTATAACAAAATAGTATAAAAATAATAGTGGTAAATGTATTATTACTTATTAAGTAATAATTACTTAATAAGTAATAATACATTAAGCTTAATTTATTTTGAACAATTTGCATTCTAATAGGACATTCTTATGCAAAAATAATTGTTACAGAGATTCTAAAACTAAAAGTAAATTTATAAAGTATATAACAAAGAGTATAAAAATAATAGACACTATTATTTTTATATTCTTTGTTATACTTCCATAAATTTACTTTTAGTTTTAGAATCTCTGTAGCAATTATTTTTGCATAAAAATGTCGTATTAGAATGCAAATTGTTCGAAATAAATTAAGCTTAATTTATTATTAAGAAAGTAAGATCCAAACTACAACATTTTGGAGGGGAATAGTACGTCCTTTAGAGGTCTAAAATATCTAAATCGCGTACCCTCCACATTGAAATTTTCGCTCTTATAGACGTCCTATAGAGCGCCGCTTAGATATCGTAGACGTCTTATGGATCTCAAAGAGAGCACACCTCAGAGCTCCTATAGAGCTCCATTTCACGTGATGTAGATATTTTTCGACGTCTTATACAGGTACGCGTTTTTATGAGGTGAGGTATTATAGACGTCTAATAGAGATCGGTGTGTTGTGTGGGTCCTTTCTTTTTCACTACTATAGTATCACCCTCACTTAAGTTCAAATCACAAATAAAACAAACTTCAACTTTTGGATTGCTCATTTTTCACGACGAACGGAAATGAAAAACTATGGAGTGACAAACTATTAAATTAAACTATAATAATTAACTACTAAAAATAACTTTTAACTATTATTAAAATAGAATAAACACGTTATAACACTGTACCGAGCAAAAGAACATGCAAGAATGACGCGATTAGTTTGATACAATCCAATACAAAAGAAATAAAAAATTCCCCACGCTAGGGGAGGATTCTAAAAATAGAATCCTCCCCCAATGCTTCGGACCCTACCCGATTCGGACAGGTCAAACACAAGAACAATAAACGTGAGGAGTGTTAAAAAATAAATAATCCAACAGAGATAGATAAAAATAATACAAATATAGACAAGAAACAAACAGAAATCAAACATTCTGGGCATCCACGCACCAACGGCAAGATTCTGTATAAGTGCCGGAACTGAACCATAAAATAACAGAGGTAACCGACAGGTCTCGTCATCAGGGAGCCTAACCATATCAGTTACCTCAAGGGGAACTTTCTGAATAGGATGCAGGTAAGCCCAAAAGACATCCGAAGGCCCCGAGTCCCCCAAAGAAGCAATAAGTCAAAAAGAAAATGAAAAGACAAACACCGACTCGGGTCCTTGGGATGTCTTTTGGGCCTACCTGCATCCTATTCAGAAAGTTCCCCTTGAGGTAACTGATATGGTTAGGCTCCCTGATGACGAGACCTGTCGGTTACCTCTGTTGTTTAATGGTTCAGTTCCGGCACTTATACAGAATCTTGTCGTTGGTGCGTGGATGCTCAGAGTGCTTGATTTCTGTTTGTTTCTTGTCTATATTTGTATTATTTTTATCTATTTCTGTTGGATTATTTATTTGTTTTTTTCATTATGGGGATATGAAGCTTCTGCGCTATCCTCTATTGAAAATGTTTTCTTTGCAGGATATATTTTATGTTAAAGTGATTTAGCAGTCTATGCTTGAATTTTAATTTTTGTTTATTTCTATTGTTTACATTTTACAGAGTGTTAAAAAAGTAAGTTTTGCATCTTTCTCGACAAGTTGAATAAAATATGCCACTTTCCTGACGCTGTAGCTCGCTTGTTATTGGGTTTAGAAAAAAGATGTAAATGTAAGATTTATTCAAAATTTTGTCTTCTTTAAGATTGTAATTACAATCTAAGCTCTAGAACCAACCATTGCCGAGATATTTGAAAAAAAACCAAAAAAAGTAAAAAAATTTCATTGTTTTTAGGCCACAGAAAATTCCGCCGAGGTCTTTCGAATTGAAAAACTTGGTTTTTCACTACTGGACTAAAGATATACAAGTAGGGAAAAAAAATCTAATACCCAATCTTTTGTTCGGTAAGGCCATTTATTTGAACCCAGCTACTGGGCTAATAAGCACAAAATTGAGCCTCTATACATACATCTACAAAATGAGAATGCATTTACACAATTGAGAAATGACGTACACAGGGCCGTTCCTAGGGTAGCTGCCGCCCGTGTGCGAGAATAATTTTGCCCCTCACCCCCTCATACCGTATGGATTAATCGAAATTTCTGTGAAATATATTTAACTTAAATGAAACAACGAATTACAGAAAATACTATAAATTCAATTTATTTTTTAATTTTACAACCTAACATAATTATTAATGTATTGATATAATAACCAAATGAATACGTTATATTAAATACATGCAACACATATCTATTAATACATATACAGTGGAATCTCGATCGATCGTTTTCCCGTATGTATCATTTATTTCACCCAGTCCCGAATAAATTCCATAGTAAAAAGACCGCATGGATCGTTCCTCGATCCATCGTTTTCCCGCAATATTCGTTCAGAATATCACAGCTTTACATTTATTTATCGGATCGATCGTTTTTTCATAATAACTGAACTTGAAATATAAATGTCTGGATTGAGCTAGAATGACGCTCTAATTAAACAATGAGCAGAACATTTGAGATGCACAGTCTCGTATTTTTGTTTTCTCTTGTTTAGCCTGATTTCGCTTTATTGTGCCACTCCCATTATATGTTCATCGTTGGTGTTCCTTAATTCTTTAGCTCCTGGAGTACCCTATTTTCGACAACTCATTCCAAATTCACCGACTATTCAACATTTCTGTTCTTATCAGCAATGGCTCACAGTCAGCTTTTTTGTTGGCCTTGGGATGGAGGCGCCCTGGTGTTTGGTCTAGTGTGTGAGAAGTTTGTGATTACTGCAGTTCTACTCTGACCAATGAGTGTTTCACCCGGAAGCAGAACTTCCTGGTGGTCGTATGTCAGGAGTTTTACATAACGTAGGAAGAGATGTTTACGCTAAGACTCAACTGTGATCACGTGACGCAGTTGGCGTTGGCGCCAAACACGTTTCGCTGGTTTCACGCCAAATTCGTGGATGTTTACGCTGGTCAAGTCAACTTTAGAACATGTGACCGTAGACAGTCAGGTTGAACGCCAGTGTCGTCACATTTTGTTTCCTCGTGGCTTTGGCTGCTGAGTGCACGTGTGGTTGATTACCAATTTTATCTCTTCATTATTAGCACTTGTAAGTATTTCTTTGTTTCTGTAAATGTAGAGACTGTTTATTACCTCTTAATTATTAGCACTTGTAAGTATTTCTTTGTTTCTGTAAATGTAGAGACTGTTTATTACCTCTTAATTATTAGCACTTGTAAGTATTTCTTTGTTTCTGTAAATGTAGAGACTGTTTATTACCTCTTAATTATTAGCACTTGTAAGTATTTCTTTGTTTCTGTAAATGTAGAGACTGTTTATTACCTCTTAATTATTAGCACTTGTAAGTATTTCTTTGTTTCTGTAAATGTAGAGACTGTTTATTACCTCTTAATTATTAGCACTTGTAAGTATTTCTTTGTTTCTGTAAGTGTAGAGACTTTATTTTAAGAGTGCAGTGATATTAAGCTATAATTTTATCATATTTTACTCTGTGATTTGCATTTAGATTAAAACTGAAAATATTGTAACCTAATGTATTACCTAGCAGTTGCATTGTATTCTGAATTGTGTTTTCCTTTCATATTCTACATTATTATTTTTTAATTGGTGTATTGATTGCATTCTGTTTAATTACAGCATTATTATCCCTAATATGTCAAAAACAATGTTAGGCATTGACTGCAGTTTGGAGGATGTTGCTGAGAATAATAGGAAACATTTGCTAGTATCGTATCCTCGTCAGTGTGTTGCTTGTAAAAAAATTTATAAAAGTAAATCATCTTTTAGTCATCACAAGAAACGTTGTGTAATAAATGTGAGTAATAATAATTCAGCTGTAGAGAGAATTAAACGGGAATGTAATGTGTGCCACAAAATATTTAGTTGCCGCCAATCACTATTTACTCATAAAAAATCTTGTTATAATATAATAGCTACAAAGAATGACCATTCTTATCCTCGCAAGTGTAGTTTTTGCAATTTAACTTTTTAAAATAAGGTTAGCTTCTTTAGTCATAAACCAAATTGCACGAGTCATGATAGGCCACCAGTTTTTAGTTGCATATTTCTTGAATGCAATGTAAATTTTGAGGATGTGTTCAATTTAAATAAGCACCTGTTTATGGTGCACAATATTAAGTATGTTAAACATCTAACATTTGATTCTGTAATAAGATTTTCAGACTGGTTGGAGATAGAAGGTACTTCTACATTTACATCATTTAGAAAGTTAACTGGAAGTAAAGTTTACAAGAATAAGATATATCATTATTATTCATGTCAGTTGTCTGTAAATGTTCCAAATAAAATCCCTAAAAGTAGTCGCAAAAATATAAAAGGTATTATTCCACAAAATATTAAATGTCCAGTAAGAATTTACGCCTGTGAAGAGGAAAATGGTTCTGTGAATGTTGTCTATTATCCTCAGCATAATCATAAACTGAGCTTTGACAATTGCAAATATCACCAAATAAAACCTAAAACACGCAACTTAATAAAAACGTGCCTAAGCCTATCAATGCCATGTCAGAAGATAAGGGAGCTGTTACAAGATGATGCTGGAGGAAGGGAAAATAGGGATGTCTTTCCAGTCAAGGAAACTTTTATTTCTAGAAAGGCTATTTCTGCATATTCTAATTATATGAATAAAACATTATTCCCAGAAAATGATGCTGTCTCTGTAGCATCTTTAGTTAATAGATTGCAATCAGAGCAGTATAATCCTGTTTTAATTTATAAGCCTCAAGGAGGTTTGACTGTGTGTGGTCCATGTCATCTTGATAACTCAAAAAATAGTAAAGATTCTTTTGTTTTAGGAATTCAAACTCACGAACAAAAAATTATGATGATTAAAGGATCAGCTAAAATTCTTTGCATAGACTCAACACATCAGACTAACCAGTATGGTTTTTATGTTATTACTCTAATTGTTCCAGATGAGTTTGGTTGTGGATACCCGGTAGCACATTTCATTACAAATTATTTAGATCTAGAGACAATGATATGTTTGTTTGAAAGTCTTAAGAATAAAACATCTAACCTTTTTGTTAATTGCCTTATGACAGATGATGATAAGGTTACATTTCCTGCCTTTTCTCAAGTTTTTGGCCCTGAAATCAAACACTTGTTATGCTCATGGCATGTTCGTCAGAGTTGGACTCGTCAGCTTAATAGTAAGGTGAAGGATAAGAAGCTGCATAATGAAATGCAATCTAAATTATCCGAGCTGTTAAATGAAAACTGTAAACTTAAATTCCATTCCCTTCTTAATTCCTTTATTGAGTTTTATAATTCTAAGTGCAGTTTATTTATTGATTATTTCAAACAAAATTATTTAAATAGGGTTAAAATTTGGGCTTTTTCATATAGGAACTTTTACCATGCTTTCACTAATTCAAACATGTATTGTGAATCATTTCACAATAAGTTAAAAACAAATTACTTTTATAGGAAATTTAATCGTCGTGTAGATAAACTTATTGCTACTCTTTTAACCATTGAAAAAGATACATTTTTAAGTTATAAATATAAAATCTTAACTGGAGTTCCTAATAAAGAATTTACTTCCTTTTGTCATAAAAATCATACTAAGGGAATGAGAATTCAAGATAATGCTGTAACAAAAATATCTCAGGATGAATGGTTAGTTTCATCACAAAGCATTTTAGGCAAAAGTTATAATGTTAAAAAAAATAGTGAATTTTGTACTTCTGATTTTTGTTATTATAGGTGTCCAGAAATGTCTTGCATTTCATTATGTAGCCACTTATATGAGTGCAATTGTCCTGATATGAACATGCTTTGTAAGCATATACATAAAGTACATTCTGTAATTAAAAGAGAATTTAAAATAAGTGGATATATTCCTGATAATGGAAATGATAGTTGTAAAAATAATGAAGTAGTTTTGAATTATGTAGATTATCCTAAGCCCCGTACAACAGAATCCAGAATTAAAGATTGTGAAAACCTTGTCTATGAATTATTAAATTTAGTTAAAGAGCCTAAAGTTCAAAATATAATGCTAAAACATGTTAATTCCACTTTAAAAACATTAGTGTCTTCTTGTAAAGGGATTTTAAATTGTAATGAGCCTACCAGCTCCTTTAAAACAAGTTTAAAACTTGCACCAAATGAAAGGGCTTCTAAAGTGAATTTTTATAGAACAAGTAAAAAACGAAAATTAGGCAAAATTCTTGATAATCAAAAGTGTGAAGAAAATGAGATAAGAACTCCTGGATATCAGCCTTTAAAGCGGCAGAAATTGTGTAGCTTTCCTCAGGTGTTACCTGAATCTTCTGCCCCAATTTCTAATACAGGTGAATCTTTTACTCCTTCCATAGCTCATAGTAATTTGAATAAGCCATTATTCACTGTACAAGGATATGCTCTTGATTTAATATCGTTAAAAAGTTTAGATATCTTTATTTCTGAAAGTGAAGAGAAGGCACTAAAAATTCAGTCGCCCGATTTTAAAAGAGGATGGCTGTATGATGTTATTATAAATTCTTTCTTTTGTCGGTTGTTAGAAAATCTTCATGATGGTCTATTTGTAGATTCATCTGTAGCTTTATGTATTGCACAAAATCATAGTAAGCAATTATGGTTTCCACGTCCATTAAAATCTGCTAATTACATACTAATTCCATTATGTATTAATTCACACTGGTTATTAATTGTTGGATGTACTTTAACAAATACTTTTTATTTCTTTGATCCTGCTAGTAGTTCTTATAATGATAAGTATGAAATATATCTGAATAATCTAGGTTCTGCAATAAATAACTGTTTAGATTTAGATGTTACTTGGCATGTAAAGTCTCCTCCTCATGTTTTGCAAAATGATAACAGTAGTTGTGGTGTTTTCGTTTGTTATTATGCTTTATGTCATGTAAATAATTTAAATTTCAATAGTCCTATTAACATTAATCAATTTAGAAAAAAAATATATGATACATTAGTTAAAAATTCTCTAGCTGGTTCTAAACTGGGTTTGACTCAAGTACCATTTATCGATCTTAAGCTTGATAACAGTATTGACACAATGAACAAAAGTGTCATAAAAATAAATAATATACATATTACAGCATACATGCTAAAATCACTTGACCCTACAATAAGTGATGAAGAGGAAAATTATTTAAAATCTATTTCTCCTAGTTTTAAAAGAGGCTGGTTGTATGACACGATTATTGAAGGGTTTTTGTCAAAAATTTCCGATGACTGTAAAAAGTTTATCTTTCTTGATTCATATTGCTCTTTATCTGTATGGAATTCAAATTCAATTGATACTAATTTTCTTAAAAAAATTAATTTAAATTTGCTTCTTTTAATACCTGCTAATATAAATTCTCATTGGGTTCTGATAATAGTAAACTTTAAAGAAAATGTTTTTGAATTTTATGATCCTTTAGACAAATTCTGCAGTGATATGTATATGCTTCTTATTCACAAATGGAGCAATATTTTTAAATTGTATTTTAATATTCAAGATAAATTTAAAATCATTTGTCCGCCACATGTTATTCAGACTTACAGTAATAATTGTGGTGTTTTATTGTGTTTCTATGCATATCAGAAAATAAACAAAGCAAAATTAAATGCAAATTTTAAACCTTTTGAGTTTAGAAAATTTATATATGAAGTTCTAATAAAAAAGGACATTTTCATGTGCTAAGATACTAATAAGTATTGTTTCTCCCAGTTATTTGAGTCCCTGCTTTAAAAAGTATTGATTAGAAATGTATGTATAGTGGCTGGTAGTTATACTTTTTGTAATAATATTTTTAATGGGGCCTGCACGCATGAATACATTGTGTGGGTGGCTGTACCCCTAAAACTTAAAGTTGAACAATAAAGCAAGGTGAAAAATA
The DNA here is from genome assembly GCA_907164885.2 of Dolomedes plantarius. Taxonomy (NCBI): domain Eukaryota; kingdom Metazoa; phylum Arthropoda; class Arachnida; order Araneae; family Dolomedidae; genus Dolomedes; species Dolomedes plantarius. The sequence continues at coordinate 192,198,352 of OU015490.1, read as the reverse complement.
GAGAGATAATCAACGGCTTCAAAATTTTGAAAGTTCGACATGCAACTTTATTCAGCAAAATTTCATGGCGCGTTGGGGAATTCTTTCCTTGTACGGTTGGAGGCACGGAAGAGTAGCAAGACGCGAGGTGGTGGATGAAATTTTTCGAGGTAGATATTCGGATGTTCGAGCACTGTGCTAGAGAGACCTCGCCTTCCACCTTCAATCCTGGCAGAATCAGCTTGAGAGAGAAGGCGCTATGATGAACGATCAACATGTTCTTGGCGGAGATAAGGAGACTCGTGACATAAGCCATCGGAGAACTTCATTTGCGAGCATACCCCATTTCTTTTCCTTTTATTTTTTTTACTTCTAATGGCTGCAGCAGAGTCAGTAAAGATTTTTTTTTTTTTACTTATTAGTTTAAAGTATTTTTTTATAAATAATATCACCAGCCACTTATTTAACTGGAGTTTGTCAACATGATTTCTCATGGGTTTTATTTTGTGTAATTATAAGTGGCAATTGCGTCCTCGTGCATTTAAGGTCAACTTAATTCTATTGGAGACTTGTAAAAATCTTGTTCAAGCCTATAATGTTAAAATAAATTTTGTTAATTATATTCTCTAAATTGGAGTTATGTCGTTTTTTGTGTCTATCTGGTTTTAAGTCTTAATTAGTCTTTTCTTTTAAGTTATTTTTGTTTCAGCTTCTCGTTTTTATTTTATTTTTGATTCATAGCCCATGATGGGTGCATCCGTTGGAACCACATTGATATATCACACCCCCGCAAGTGACACAAGTCAAAAAATGGTAATTTTGAGGTTATGTCATTGAAAAATATGTATGAAATGCCCCATCATGCTTGAAAAGTGACACATCTCTATCTCACAATTTGTCCACCTGGGGGCAGTTTTATTGTAATGCTAGTTCAAGCTGTATAGTATTGTTTAACTTTATTTTTCTCAAATGCTGTATTTTTGAGTTATGTTACTTTTCTTGCCAGTGTGAATTATGTTCATCGGGTCATTGAAACACAATATATTTTAATATCTAATGTACTAACCCCTAAATGATTTTTAAAGGCATAACCTTTAGAAATTGGTTCGTGAATTAAATTTTATTACCCCAACTCAATTTTGTCACAACAGCCAGCACTGATAAAAGATGAAAAGTGATATAAAAGAATAAAATGTTAAAAAATGAGAATAAATATATGTGTGTGTGTATATTAATATATATACAGATGGAGTACAAAATAATACGAACACCTGTGAAAAAGTACGACGTATTTCACACCTGCAACAGAAGTCTGCCACCTAGTGAGCGTGAAGAGGAAGGTATCAGTCTCTCAACAGCAGTCACCTATGTTGCATGCTTCTATCGAACTGTCTGTGATAAGTTGAAATGTCAGACCACTGAGTTCCAAAGAGGAATGATAGTTGAAGCGCGTTTAAGTGGAGCATCGGTTACGGAGCTGAAATGCTGTTTCCGTAAGGAATGGCTTAATATTCCTTTAAATATTGTCCATGACCTTTATGCATCTACCCCACATCGCATTAAATCTGTACTTACGTCAAAGGGTGGTCCAACCTCCTATTAATAAAGATTTTCCATTATTTCACAGGTGTTCGTATTATTTTGTCCACCATCTGTATGTATGTATATATATATATATATATATATATATATATATATATATATATATATATATATATATATATATATATATATAAAAATGTGTGTGTGTGTGTAAAAATTTAAGGACAGCAAAAGATTTGTTTGATAAATTTCAAATCAGATGAAAAGAGTATACTATAATGTGTATCATAAAGTTGAAACGCTAATTTAAAAAAGTCAACAGAATTTATTTGTAACTATTTTATTATGAAAATAAGATAATTATATAAAAAGAAAGAAAACCTATCTCTGCCTGAGTAAAAACTTTAAGTACAGGAAAATTAAAAACAATACTTAATGTGCTGTGTGCCCACCATTGCTTTTAATGACTGCAAATATTCTATCTTTCATAGACATTAATTTTTGGGACTAGTTTTGTACCATTCATCTCCAATTGTAGATCTGAGTTCTGACACTGGGGGAAAATGCCTTCCATATATGTAAACTCGGGTTTACATATATGGAACTGTGTAATTCTAGATCTCCCCAACTATTTCTCGATAGGGATTAAATCGAAACTTCTGGGTGACAAAACTATAGTATTTTTCTTCTGAAACCAGGTGTCAACGGAAAAAATAACCTGTGGCCATTTGTCGTCCCAAGTCATCACTTGTCTTGTAAACTGTAAACACTGAGTTTTGTGTCTAGTCAGTAAAGAGGGTATACACAATTTTGCTGTGTACTGGAAATTCCTAGATCAAATAATTGTATTGCAGATTGTTTTCTTGCACACATTGAACTCAGTTGTTCGTAAAATTTCTTTACTTGAGTATTTTCCAGTTGATGGTAACTTTAAAACTTTCCTTCCATCTCTGGGTGACAAGGCTTTTGGTCTGCCTCCAGAATAATTTTTTTTCCCGTATTTGTCTTTTAACCTTAAAAAATTGTTGATGACAGTTTTAGGTCTTCCAATCTTTTTTGCAATAGACCGACAACTCATTCCTGAAAATGCAAAAGATTCAGCAGCACCTTTTTCGTATTCAGTCAGTTTACTTGCTTTTGGAATTATTATAAAATTTAAAAAACTCTTAACAGGAAATTCTAGTAACATCACTATACACAAGAGTTTTTAACATGCAAATCAATAATAGTTGTGCATAACATTTCTAAAAAAAAGAAGAGTGATGTTCTTAAAGCTTTTTCATAGGTGAAAATAGCATTTGTTTTCATAATTATGTTTTCGCAATAAAAAGCATGCAAATACATTTTGTTGACTTTTATACTGATTTTCCAACTTTATGATCAACATTAAATTTCCATTCCAATTATCTCATTTTAAATTTATCGAAATTTTTACAATTGTTTGCTGTCTTTAAAGTTTTTACATGCACTGTATGTATATATTTTAAAGTAATAATTATCCTTTTTTATGGATAATTAAAATTAAAGTGGAAAGTAGATATATTCTTTCAGGAACCTGTATGCCATTGTATGAAACTGAATAAAAGATAATTCCATAATTATAATTTGTTCTTTTATTCTAGAAAGAGTCGTGCCAAAAAGCAGGCGACAATGAGCCTTTGGGAAAAGATGCTACCCTCCACATTCCAGATAGCATTAAATAAGCATTAGTAAGTTTTATATTAAGGAGCTTTTTTTAGGGGGGGGGGGGTAATGTAAGGGTACTTGGGAGCCATTCACATAGAATCATGGAAGTTATTGCCTACTTTTTATCTGGGAGCACCTTACAGGTGAGTCAACATTTGCAAATATACTTGAATATGTGATTAATGCATGAGTTAAAATTTAAGCTTAGATGAAGTTTTTTGATGTACCATATTATTAATGTAAAAATTAATGTTATTTCTTAGTTAAACATCATTTTATAAAGTTGAACCAAACTTACTATATTGAAACATACAAAATGCATGCTAACATGAGTTGAGCCTGATCTGTGAATGGAAGTTAACCACACATGTAGTCTACATTGGCTAGTTGGAATGTCTCTGAAATAAGAGTTTTATACTGTTTCCTTATTTCAAGACGGACTTGCTTGCTTTTTTGTCAGCAGAACTCATACTATTAATATTTTATATACCTTGTAAATGTTTTGTCTTATATTTAAGTAGTATATATGTCATTAATATAGCTTTATTCTTCTAATCATTGGGCAACATAGTGTCTTCAAAGATATTGTTTTTATTTATTTATATTATACAGTGTTGTATACATTTTTTAGCACTGCATTTAACTATAAACATGATGAAAGAAAATGAATACTTGGCTCGCTGGAATATCTCTGAAATTGAAATTATATATTTGTTCTATTTCAAGATAAACTTGCTAGCTTAGAATGGACATTTACATACAGAAGTTACTACCAAAATGAAAGTGATTCAACTCAAGTTACTGCTGGAAAGAATTTTAATAATTTTAGCAAAATGTTATCTTCTGTGTAATGCTATATTAGAGAAAAAATGAAATAAAAGTATTGAATATGTCAAACTTGTAGGTTATTTATTCCAGTCTGGAAATATGTTAACTTGCTAGTATGAATGTACAAAAATTTGTATAATATTTTCCATTTTGCAGTCTTTACTTTTAGACTACAACAAATTCTTAGTCCATGTTTTGAAAGATATTAATCCTTGAATCAGGTGATGCATAATTTTTCAGTGTGTTGTTTTCTTTGTCATATCATATTTGTTCTTTCAGTATTTTTAATCCTTAAAAATGCTTTTTGGCCTTGTATCATGGATAGTTTACAAAAAATTAAAAAGTCTTGAATTCCAAATTCTGAAAGATGAAATTAATAAAATCCTCCATATAATTTCTCCATTGTGTGAGCAGTAACATGAGCTGACCGACTGAAATGGCTGTTAATCATGGTCCGCTATGGGAGCATCTCCCGCAGTATTTGTAAAAAAAGAATAGTTTCAGACTGCAAATCCATTTCTGTTACAGTAACAGTATGTTATATGTGACAGTCTGATTTTCAACTTAAATGAAAGAAAGAGGGAATATCATACATTACAAAACAGATTTGGTTTTTTATCAAATAGAGGTAATTTACCTAAAACTTAGCTTTGTGGGGCTGTTAAAAAGTTTCAAGAAGTTTACTCTGATGATATTGATGAAGAATTTATAGAGGAATTCCTCCAGTTTAGTGATTTTATGCCCAGCGTTTCAAATGCTACAGAGATACTGCAGATGATAAGATCTTTGCATATTGAGCATACGTATCCTAATGTGGAAGTTGAACTTAGGATATTTGTGTGTATTCCTGTATCAAACTGCTCTGGGAAACGATCATTTTCTGCAATGAAATGCATAAAAAGACTAAGAGCCAGTATGTCTGATGACAGACTCTCTGGGTTAGCTCTTCTTACCATGGAGAACGATATAACTAAAGGTCTTCTGTTTAAAGATATTTTAAATGATTTTTAAGCAATAAATCCAGAAAAAAATTGATGTAAAGTATTTGCAGGTGTACATAATATATATATATATATTATTTTGCTTAAAATGATTACAAATACACATAAAATAAAGCAGTTTTTAATGATTAGTTTTGTCTATTCATCAAATTTACATAAGAGGTAAGTGCACTTGATTTTATTTATTTTCTAATTTGTGAAAAGTGAATTATGAGGTTTAAGGGATTATTGATTAATATTATTAATGGTCTGATTACTATTGATTGGTTCATCATATGTATGGTATAGTGTATATAAGGGATTAATAAGTTTTTCTGGTTGCATTGTACAGAGGCTGTTCGCATATTTTTTAGACGATTTTGGTAAGTGGTAATAAAAAATCGTTTGCTGCAAAAGAAATAATTGCAATTGTACTATGTTTTTAAAAGTCAAAATTATGGTCTGCGGCTTGAAAGTTTTGTTTTTATTCAAAATGGCGTTTTTAACAAAGCAATGGTTCGAAGGCTACATTTATGCTCTTTCCGAGGAGAAATATGCATACTCCGTTATCCAAAAACGATGTGAGAGTCATGGTTTTGTGATATCTAAAGCATCGATAGGTAATATCGTCAACAAGAAAGGGAAAAAAACGTCAAATTGGAGCCTCAAGTGGAACAAAAATTCCAAACAAGTATCCAAGGAAAAAACGGACATCTTCGACTATTGCAAAGGTACGTTGCTTAATGTTAAAAGAAAATCCCCCTAGTCAAAGGACAGTTGCAAAATCATTAAAATGCTCGATGTCCACTGTAAACAAAATGATAAACGTTGATTTAAATCTTAAGAAAGCGATAAAACGCAATGTGCATCGTCTTCTTCCAAATCATATCGCTGACGCAGGACACGCTGCAGAATTCTATATGAAAAACACTTATCCAAAGAAAAATGGAAAACAATTGTCACAATAGATGAATCATGGGTGTATTTAAATGATCGCAACAAAAAAAAAGAGCCATTTATTATCATAAAAGGGGAGAAAAATTTTTTATGTACATGGTTCAAAGAATCGAAAGAAAGTTTTTCTAAGGGATTCATGATTGTTGCTGGTTTTTCTTATAATGGCAAGTTAAAAATAAAGAGAGTGGAAAAAAATTGGAATGTCAAGATTAACTCCAAATACTATCAGGAACATATTTTATCGTCAATTTTCCTGAATGAAATACCATCGCTTTACCCACAGTGCCATCAATCTGTGAAACTCCATCAGGACAAAGCTAGCAGTCACATATCAAAATCCACTGTAAATTTCCTAAAAGAAATGGAACAAAAAACTGGTATCAAGGCCATACCCTTCACTGATATCCCTACTAAATCTCCCGATGTATCACCTATGGATTTTTGTGCTTTCGGACTTTTAAAATCTGCATTATCCAAACGTCGTCCCAAAACCCTTACAGGACTCTGGAAAGCTGTTCAGGAGGAATGGGATAGAATACCTCTTCTGACACTTCAAAAGGCATTATTATCCTGGAAATTGCGGTGTCGAAAGATAGTTCAGAATAAGGGATGTCAAATAGAACATTTAAAACACAAGAATTTTATGTAATTTAGTTTTGTGAATACAACATACATCGTCTAAAAAATGTGTGAACAGCCTCTGTATTTGTGTTTTAATAATGATACTATGGTGTATTGCTTTTTGTTATTTGATAATGTTCTAGGCCTCTACACTTCAAATAGCCAATTCTTTGTAAAATGGTACTTTCCCAATGATTCATGATTTTTTTTATTTTTGTGTGTGTGTGTCAATTTTGGAAATTTTACGCCCACATGACTGTTAGGGGGCCCCAACCCGAGTTGGGCCTATAGTCATGAATTTTCTAAATCGGGCCCTGCTGTTACGACTTGAGTCCATAACTGTTGAAAGGTAGTATTTTACCTTTCAGCATTCATTGAAACTTGTCCACTGTAACAAGTGATGGCACTGCATCACAATTGGTGTAGACTGACTGAAGACAGTGTTATGCACTCCGTCAGTATACTCAGTAAAATCAAAGTAAAAATAAGCTCAAACATTGTGATATGGATTGACAACAATCTGGCCTTTTACCCACTTCTCATGGTAGTTTCCTCAGAATGTTGTAAAGCTTTGTCCAGAACATCGAATCAAGCCACAACTGCTCGCACAGCTTCATTTTGATAGTACCACTGAATGCCCGACAGGAATATCAGTGTATTTGCACTTCCTGCAAATTGTATATTTATTAATACTGCTTATTTTATGTCGGAAGTTTCCACAAAGCAGGGAGTGCAGAATATGTTTCATACATTTTCTTACTGCTGAAATTGAGCAACGGCAGAGCATTCCACTCCTGCCACACACAGTAGCTCAACTAGAATATATTTAAGGAAATCAGGAAGTGGTGTCTCATATCTATTATGATGATAAAAACACTGATGTAACCTACCATTTCGCAACTTGCCCGTGGTTGTCCTCTTGGCCATACAGAGCTTCCAAACTAAGTCCTGCACAGAGCGTTACCAGTTATCCAGGCAATTTCGCATTGAATTTGTTTCATCCTCTAGGTAATATGATGACATGACCCTGGATACCGTGGCTCTTAATTAAAAGAAAAACTCGACAGCTTCTTCACATACACTAGCGGGACATGCTCATATAATTTTGACGCCTCAATCTAGTCGCACAACCATAATTTATTTCTGGGAGGAAGGTGATAAAAATTAACACTGAAATAGTACTTCTAAAGAGAGCATTCTGGACACGATCTAGCTCAATCAAACAGGGTTGACTTACTAGGCTAATTACCTCGCTTGCCATATAACATCACAAAGCGGATATAAGATCTACAGATGGTGGACAAAATAATACGAACACCTGTGAAATAATGGAAAATCTATATTGATAGGGGTTGGACCACCCTTTGACTGAAGTACAGATTTAATGCGACGTGGGATAGATGCATAAAGGTCATGGACAATATTTAAAGGAATATTCAGCCATTCCTCCTGCAGAGAGCGGTCTCTAATTCCGAAAGTCCAGATGGAGGTGGAAATCGGGAACGAAGTTTGGACTTCAAATATTGCCATAAATGTTCAATAATATTCAAGCCCGGAGACTGAGGGGGCCAGGCGAGATGTTCAACTGCATCGAGCATAATTGGCGCCCGGGGCACGATACCTTTTTGGCACTCTCCCCCTCCAAAAAAATATAGTAATAAATATATAGAATTAGTTACTTTGGGACCATTTGGCGCCCAGGGCATGATAGACCCCCCCCCCCCTTGCCTCCCTCTCGCTATGCCACTGTCTGGCTACGTCTTTGATGATTTTTATCCTAATTCCCTCTGCTTTGTTCCATCATTGCAGTTCCGTGAAATAAGGCACATTTAAGGGGAGCACAGCAGAAGACTCAGAAATCAACGTTTTTATAGTTTTAAGATATTTACTTTATATAATTCTTGCCTTACAATTGAGGCTCCACAAAGGAGTTACAGCACAGGGAATGTGAAATGGTAATAAAATTTAGGAGGGGGGGGGGACTAAATTTCCAGTTTTGTTGACCAACCCCTGAATATGATTTAAATTACCCGAGTTCCCCCTTCCAACTCATATCACTTTTGAAATTCAAACAATTTTCTTTTTACCGTTATTAATTAGGGTTGCCCAAACTGGTCGGCAGATCTGTACTGTCCGTCCGGCGCCCAGGCCTATATGAAACTTAAACTGAAAAGGGGAAATGAACCCTCGGCTGAGTTTGCAGGAATTGCTACGCAGCGCCGGTCTTCAGATATTTCATGGGCCAATACGCGAGGTGTCAAACGACTTACCGTTATTAATTGGTCATTTTACACAAAATCTTTTAGTTTCCCATAAAATTCTTAAATACAGGAGTTGTCATAAATAACACTACGCTTAAAAAAGTGAATTTCATTCCTGCTGATTAAATAGCTAATTGCACAAATCGCCACTACTTTTTTTTTTATTTTCGTGGAGTCGTTTAGCTAGCTAATCGTTTAGAGACGGGATGACATTAAAGGTGACTGTTATCTCAAACAAAAAGATCACCGAGACAAAGATGAATGCTGTGCTTAATACGCATGCACAGAACCCATACAGTCTTGACTCATACAGTGAGGTGGGAACTGTATAATCAAAATATTTACAACAGAACTGCTTTTCTAAAATTCCGTGTCACAGATGAATAAAAAAAGTAGACTACAGTGGTGCCAGTAACATAAAGACAAGGAATTGCGCACCGTTGGGTTTTTCTTTTTCAGGCCTCTCGAGCATCCATTTTCGGCATGTTTCTACTAAATTAGTTCTATTCAAAATTCTTCTTTTATCCATCTTAAATGGAATTTTTAGCCGGCGGATTGGAGCGATACACGTTTTTCCCTTGCTATCTCTGTGGCCCTGGGGTGGGGGCGCCAGGGGCTTGTTTAGGTGCGTCCGCGGAGTAGCTGCCGTCTGCGGTCTATACCCAGACCCACCGGTGGGAATCGAAACCTAGATCTCCTTTCATGCCATGGTGGGTCTCACTTGGTGCCTTAGGACAGGTCAATAGAAACATTTTTTTTTTCAGATGAATCAACCTTCACTCTATTCCCTACCTCGGGACGTGTTTACCGGCAGAACATCACAACTGAAAATATCTCCTTCCAACCGTAAAGCATAGTTGAGGTCCCGTCATGCTTTGGGCAGTCATATCGTGGTTTTCAGCAGGTCTCATTATCACTTTAGGACGAAAGATAACTAGCAGGGACTATTTAAACATTTTGGATAAATATGTCTATTTAAAGGCGCTCACATTATTTCCTGTAGATTACATCTTTCAAGATAATAGCGCCCTTATTGACAGAGCTGGAATTGGTAGATCATGGTTTGAGTAACCCTGATGATAAAGTTGGACACCTTCCCTGGCCTGAACAATCACCATATTTAAACAACATTGAGCCACTGTGGACTGAATAAGAAAACAGAATGAAATCTCGTTTTCCTCCTGCATCTCTCAAGGTAATAGAGCAGTTTTCCCCTGAAGAATGGTGTAACATACAACTTACCACCATTCAAGACTTTCGTCCGTTTCAAGAAGAATTCAAGCAGTTTTAAATGCCAAATATACTCCAGCACCGTATTAAGAGCGTAATACTACAAGGTGTTTCCATTATTTTGGACAAAATCTAGACGTTATTTGTAAAAGTGATTATTCTTGGAGCTAGCCTTCGGGATTTAGCTTCAGAAATTCTTTTCTGGTGCCTCCATAATTTATGAAACAAAACATTTATGTGAAGATTGTACGGATTAGATCCCATTTCCCCCCTTTCATTGAAATCCAAAAAATCTCAGGAAATACTCTGTACTAAAAGCAAATAGATTAGTCTTACCAATAGCTGAGATTCCATTGGACGTTTGAGTGCTTTTTAAGAGGTGCCAGTGAGATATGCCATTTTGTAATACTTTCTGATTTCTTAAAGATGTATTACATTTTAAGTTAATTTCCTTTTTCACAAATAAGTAGCTCTGTATGAAAATTATATCTTCAATACACATCACTGTGCATAAAACTGGGATATCAAATACACTTACACTTAAATGGTAGTTCAAGCTCTCGCATTATATCTCCAATTCTAAGTGATACATATTATATACTAATTACTTACAAATTTTAACTGACAACAAAAATCTCTTAAATAAAATAATAAACAAATTTAAAAAAGGAGCTAAGTTTGAAGATATTATCTCAGCAACTTAATTATTAATCCTCCCATTAGTAAAAGTTTAAATTTATAACCCTCTCCCATGTAAAATCATTATCAATTCTTCTTTATTTCCCCACAAATGATGGAAAAACTAATAAAGGTGGTTTAATCCATGGTACCACCTCTCAAATTTACCATATTACTACATAAATTTCCACTGCCCTCCTATCAGTTCACATAAATCTTGACTAGCAGTTCTCTTCCTAAATATCATTAGAGAATTTGGTATATGGAAAGTCTCAAACTCACAGACCTTATATTGATAAATAATTTCCAACTTAACACTCCTACATCTTGTAAAATACAACCCAATCAACAGCACATTTTTTTTCACATTTTAACAAATGTATCATTTACTGACTTTCTGAAATGGAAATGACAAACAATGCTGGCTAATGTGTGGTTGCTGTCATGTTAACAATAAATTATGTTAATAAAATAAAATAAATTGCAAAACTACTTAAAAGCAAAATGTACAATATACTCATCCCTCTCTCCCAATAAAATTTATTAAACTAGACATTAAGATTATTATTTGGAGCTCCTGCAGAAAACCTAGGCCTATACCAGGCTGTGCACCTGATGATGACGATGATGATTAATTTTACATATTTATTTTTTATTCAGTACCTCCTGAACAATAAATATTTTGTCAACTACTCATGACTTAACATATTATAATATTAAATTTCCATATTATAAGACAAAAAAAAATCATCATTCCTCCATACTTTTTTCATATATTATGAAAAACAAATATTTCAACACAGTTGTATAAGTGTAAAGGTACTAAATTTAAACTAGACCTGGAAGCCTATAACGTTTGCAACTCCTCCCAAAATAAAGCTAAAGTTATTTGAATAGTGCACAACAGCAACAACATTATACACAAACATAAACATCTATATATAGTGATAAGAGAATGATTGGGAGAATTATGTCATCAAAGTTATGCCAGAAATATAAAATGCAAAGTAAAGCAGCTCACACAATTGGATTAAAATATAAAAAACGTATTACTGTGGTAAAGGCTAAAGAAATCAAAGAAAAATATGAGAAAATAGTACAGTTTTTTTTTACATGATGATGTAAGTCATGCTACTGCAGGAAAGAAGGAAACTTGCACCAAAAATAAATTAAAGATGCAAAAGAGGTTTTTGTTAGATTCCATGTGTGTTGTATAAAAAATTCTGTGATGAAAAAATAACTTCCGAACCTGTGTCATACACTTTGTTTACAAAATGCAGACCATTTTATGTTCTGAAGACAACCGATGATGACAGAGACACTTGAAGGTGTGTGAAACATGCAAATTTAGAGTTCATGGCTTGCAAGCTACGCCATTTGAACGTTCTGCCTACTGTAAACCTGCATGTATTGACATCATTCTTAGCTTATGATAAAAACAACTTTAACTGCATGTTTAGTATATGTAAGAATTGTATTTACAATACAATCCCAGTATCAGTTGAAGATCTGAACAGTAGTACAACCTGGAAAAAATGGAGCAAAGTAAAAGAAGAAAGATAAAATAAAGGATGGAAAAAAGTCATTGTTTTGAGTGAATGTGCAAAAAGTTGTAACACTTCATGGAACTGTTAATGAATTGAATAATTCCTTCCAGAGCCAGATGAAAGCATTCAAACCCCATTCTTATAAATTAAGACATCAAAACAAGTCTTTTGAGGAATGCAAAGAGCAGTTATCTGATACTGAGGCTGCAATAATTATCGACTTTTCAGAAAATTATAATTGCAAACTGCATGAGGAGATCCAGAGTTACCACTTTGGAGCTTCACGACATCAGGTGGCTATTCATACAGGAGTGTTATATATGAAGGATAAAAGTCCTCTCTCTTTCTCATCAATTTCCCCAAGCAATGAACATGGTCCACCTGGAATCTGGGCTCATCTCGAACCTGTTTTAGATTTATTAAGAAAGGATTATCCAAATATACAAGTTCTTCATTTCTTTTCTGATGGGCCTTCTACCCAGTACAGACAAAAAAAAAATTCTATCTTTTTACAAGAAAGATCTTTGATTTTGAATTTAAAGCAGCAACATGGTCTTTCTTTGAATCTGGTCATGGCAAAGGAGCTGCTGATGGCATTGGGGCAACATTAAAGCGAACAGCAGATCAAATTGCAGCACATGGTACTCACATACCTGATGCTGAAACATTGTTCCATGTGTTACAAAATCAAGGATTAAAAGTGAAACTATTTTTTATACCTCAAGACAAAGTTGATAATTATTTTCAGCTAATATCATCCAATCTCATGACAGTCAAAGGTATTCATTCCATTCACCAATTATTAACTACAAATTCAGAAGAATTTTTTTACCGTTATGTGTCATGTTTCTGCATGAAAAACGAATGGACATTAGGAAAGTTTTGCAAGTGTTTTCAATCTTTTAAAAAGATTGTTCTCAAAGGAGTAGTAAAACATAAAAGATCACCAATTTACAGCACTGATGATGATGATGACATTTCAATATCTTCCATTGATCTTAACAACCTAGGAGCTAGTGGCTGTGAATCTAAGCTTCAACCTGGTGCTTATGTGCTAATTAAAGTTTTTAGGGATAACCCAAATAAAGGACATTACCAATATGTTGGAGTTTGCCAAGAGTATGATACTGTGGATGGAGAGCTTAAGGTTGCTTTTTTTAGATTAACTGGTGAAAATGGCATATTGTTTCGATTAATGGAGGAGGACATTTCATATGTAGAATTTGATCAGATAATAAGTATTTTGCCTAACCCCCAACTTGTAATGAAAGGCAACAGAGTTTATTACCGTTTCCCCTTTCCAATTGATGTATTTGAAAAAGCATAACATGCTTTTCTCTCTTTTTATCAAAGTGTTACCATTTATGTCACAAGTGTTACCATTTGTGTCATGTGTGTTACCTAGTAAATGAGCTCTAAAACACAATAAAAAATTAAATAAATCCATAATAACTCTACTAGAATTTGTATAATGATTAAAAGTAATGTATTTTTATAACAATATTATTTTGAAACTTTTTAAAAATTTTATTTACAATAGTGATAGACAGTAAAACATGATATTAGAATAACACTCATGACAATGAATAGTGCATTTTTATTAAAAATTATTAAATTATTTTTTTGTTTAATGTTATATAGTCAAAGAACAAATTTATTAATGGAATGTATCATTTTTGGAAAAATAAACACTTTCATACTTTATAGAAATGTAGTCACATTGTCCGGTAACACTCATGACATTGAAGCTCAAAGATTTACTTTCAAAGTTAAATATATCCGGTTGTGGGAAAAATTAAGCTCAAATATCACTGTATCCTTAAAAATTAAGTATTTCCAAGCATGTATTCAAAAATAAATTAAACAGTTGATGATTTTTAATTTTGAAAATTTTGAAATGTTGTTTTGGCAAATCTTTTGAAAATGACCCATATATATATATATATATATATATATATAAAACAGTGTTTCTCAACAGTTTAAAATTAGTAAAACTATTTTGTATTTCAATTATTATTAACAATGACATCACGTTTTAGAAGCAAGTACTTTAAACACATATTACATTTTCAAAATTCAATGTTTTCCCTTTAACCTTTGATAACTTAGGCTAGTTCAGTTTATAAAATACGGAAAGGTGAAAAGAGAATTTTTTTATTTTTCTCTAAAAGTCAAATAAATCTTATCAGATCATATTATCAAGTAACCTTTAGAATTCAAATATAAATATGTAAATATATTTTAAATTAGTAGCGTTAAATTATCAAACTGCAAGAATAATGTAATTTCATACACTTAAAATTTTTAAAATTAAGCTCTCTAATTAGATACTTTATATATTATACATAAAATCAAGTAAAAGTGGCATTTCAAATTTTACAAACTGAGAGAAAATAAATGAGAGATACTATAAACAGTAAAACGTTTTATAAAATATTAATTAGATGGTTTGTACAAACGCACGGTACGATAATGGCATTCATAATTTATTTGATAATCAACAATTAAATATATTCTGTTCCATACTGCAGAAAGATACTCAACCTTAACTATGTCCAACATACAAAAACAAAGTTTGTAAGTCTTGTAAATTCTGGGCAATAACCATTATAACAAAATAAAAAAGTAATTTTAGTTCGTTTACATGGATTTTCACCGAAGAAAAAATTGTGGTACATCAGTTACAATATGAGCAAAACTTACGTAAAAATTATAAATTTTTTAAACATAAATAGATACTTAAAAATTAATCGTTGATACTTTGAAAACAAATTTTTGGTAAATTACTTTTTAAGAGTTTACATTTTTATCCTTTATTATAAATAAAACTTTAAATGTAATGCACATGCTCTTATAAGTGATCTATTCTAAAATTAAACCTGAGAATACTGTTTTGATCACTTAACATTCTGTTTCAATTTTATTTACACGTGTTACGTACATCAACATCACCACGTATCGCTTGACGCTATTTGAATTATGAAATTTAAAGAGAAACTCTTTTTCATGCCAATAAATTGATCAATTCTATTATCTAGTAACCCACACAAAAAGGGTTGCCACACGGTTGAATCCTCACCGTCAACATGAAATCCTTAACTGTAGCAGACTCGTATGTCAGACCCCATCTGGTGCAATGGAATGGTTCTAGTTACAAACGATTCACGGCTGCCGCTTCTTTATACTCTCACACAATAACCGATACCGAAAAGAATGCAATTTGCAACACAAAAAAATATTGTTTACTTGTGGAGAGAAAACCGCCAAAAAACAAACGACGATTAAGTACTTTTATTTGAATCAAAATTCCTGTGTATCTACGTGTATTTCTTTATTATTATCATCTTGGATTTCAGTACAACTTTGAAATTTTATCTTCAGTTACACTACGGATATGTATGCATTTATGTATGTGAGTAAATATATTTTAGGGATATCAAACTTTAAGATATGTTAATACTTTTTTGCATGTTCCCGCATCCATCGTTTAGTTCAGTCGGTCTCTTCGAAAACGATAGATCGAGATTCCACTGTACTTAATAAATCAGTCAAAAAGCTTAAATAATCTTTGCTTTTCTTGCCTTTTTTAATGAAAATTCTGTTATAATATCTGATACATCTATATCTTCCGAAATGTCTTTTTCGATACTAATAACAGATAAGTCTGAAAGCTTTTCTTGTTCCTTTGTTGATCTCATATAAATTTTTACTATTTTAAGTTTTGAAAAGCTTCTTTCCCCGCTAGCCACAGTCACAGGTAATGTTAAAAAAATTCGTATGGCAATCACAAAATTTGGAACCAGATTGATGAGGTTATTTGTAAATAGGTATTGAATAACATTTAACACGTTCATTTCAGGGGAAATATAGGGTGCAACATTGTCAATTTCATCACATAAATCTTCAGCTATATCTTTTTCATTTTTAAATGGATCATGTCACATACTTTCCACAGATTTACATTTTGTAGACCTATTTGATTTATGTTTCAAGGAAATTATTTAGGTTGTTTAGAAAACTGAAAACAATGTGATGTTTTATTTGTTCGAACTTTTCTTCTATTTTTGATAATGCAGTATCCAATATTACAAAGGAAGAATTAATTTTGAATTGGTCATCTGGATTTTTTGGAGCCTCATCTTTATATTTGTAGTCAAAGGAGTATAAAAAAGGAGCAATGGGAACAGATGTAGTATACGCAACGGTCCTATTTTTGGCGACTTTTTTTTGTCGCCAAATCCCCGTGTGTCTCCGGGGTTCAAAGTTTGGCGGCCATCTTGAAAATCCGTAAAAACATGGTTTTTTCCAATTCTTCAACTAAGCTTGAAATTAAAAAAACCATGTTTTTATCGGAATTTTCGCTAGATCCCCGTGTATCTCCGGGGAGTCTAAGTTTGGCCGCCATCTTGAAAATCCTCAAAAACACGTTTTTTTTCCCCCCAATGCTTCTACAAAGCTTGAAATTAAAAAAAAAAACATGTTTTATCAGAAATTCCCGGCAAAAACCCGGCCGAAATAAAACACGGAACAAACCAAATTTTTTTTAAAATTTAGGAATCAAATTTTAATGATTTTGAACAAATTTTAAAAACCAAAAAAAATTAAAAAAAAAAAAAATTGACACTCTTCCAAACCACCCAGGAGGTACATGTCATAGGCTCGTTTTTTTAGTGGTTTCCCCAGATAAACTGGGCCTAGTCCACAGACAAAACAACAAAAATCTGTAGCATTAGGCCAGATGTTGATATGTCATTTTTTTTATATTTTTGGCAAAGTACAAAAATTAACTCTTGTTGTGAAATATAAAATCGCTCAATTGAGTTTTTCAATCCAAATATTCTCTAGTTAATACTTATATTCAACCCCCAGCATATGGCTGGTCTTCAATGAAAATTTTGAATTTGGGACTAAAATATTCTATTAGGGATCAGGTATTACCTCTTTTATACATAACAGCATTTGCAAACAATACGAATAACTTAGTATTATTTCATAATTCCACTATCAGCTTTTGCCACATTAGACATATCAACTTAAAACATAAAATTGAATTTTTCGGACATATCAACATCTACTGGAGCCATAACGCCACAGAAATATAATAAAAATAAATAAATAAATCTTGGTTAAAAATATTTTTTTGTTATAATAATAAAATCTTGACTAGAATAAAAATAAATAAATAATCTTGGTTAAAAATATTTTTTTCTGTTATAAGAAAATCTTGACTAGAATAAAAATAAATAAATAAATAATCTTGGTTAAAAATATTTTTTTCTGTTATAATAAGAAAATCTGGATTACATATAGACATGAAAAAAAATACCATACAAAGCAAGTGGAGACTTTTTCTTTTCATTGCATGGATTTTCTTTTCTTTGCAGTTACAGTTTTAAATTCCTCCCAGTTAATACCCGCCACAATTTCCAGAAACTTATTAAATGGATCAACGTTTGTTTCTTCGCAAATTTGCCTAAACATGTACATTGCTAAGTAAAATTGAAAGTCAGCTTGTCGGTTGTATGCCGGCAAGCTGCTTTTAACGTGTCTCCACGTGCTTTCTATAGTATTTGTGTGGCATCCACTTTTAGGATCCACAAAATGTACACTGTGATTTACAGTTAAATACTGGTATCCCTCCTCACCCAAACTATCATAAGCCTTCCAACAATCTGAATAAATAGTTGTACCTGGCAAAATCCATTCATTAATTACACCCACTAGCGTATTAGCACTCCTATCACCTACAGCAACCAAAAAAAGCTTCCCGCTGCCCCTCTCAACTCCACCAAAAACCCATTGACCCTCAACTGCATGTCCCCGATGATATTTTCTCTTCCCAAATTTAGACTCGTCAATTTCAACTATTTTGCCAGGACCCCCAATTTTCTCCGAGGATACCTCTATATAATCTAAAATGCACTCGTTGACAAACTGCCTCCAGTCGCAAACAGTATGACTATTAAAGCCATACTCCTTCCAAATTTTGCCCGACTTACTCCCATCCAAAATCTCATAAGTCAAAAAAATAATTTCCTGCAATTTTAATTGACTATTTGAAAACCAGGATCCTACCCTAATATAAGTATGCTGATTGCAGGTCTTCCCGTTAACATTCCTACGGCAAGAATACGTATACCCATCTGAAATTGATGATTTTACAGATGACTTCATTAATCCCGAACACCCCTTGCATAACACATTAACTTTCAACAGTCCCACTTCCCTAAGAAAATTTACATACAGCTCCTGATTGTCTCCTAAATGAATCAAAATAAAGTTATTCGCAATTCCTGGAGGTCCCATTGTATGTTTACCATTCGAAAAAGAGAACCCAGATTTTGAACCCACAATTCCCTGATATTTCCTAACAACATCACTAACACCCAGCATTTTAGACATTGTAAATCAAAAAAGAATAAAGCAATTAATATTTTAGAAAAGAATTCCTATGAATGTAATAGTAAAAAGAACAAAAAATTAATATAAATTTAAAGCAATGAGAACAAAAAATTAATATCTATGTGAAGCAATGAGAACAAAAAATTAATATAAATTTAAAGCAATGAGAACAAAAAATAAATATCTATGTGAAGCAATGAGAACAAAAAATATAAATTTAAAGCAATGAGAACAAAAAATTAATAATTAAGTAATTTAAAGTAATATATAGTAATTTAAAGTAATTTAAAGTAATATAAAGAAAAAAGTTATATAAAATGAAAATTTTAACCACGTGCAAAAAAATAGGCTTAAAAAATACGAACCACACGACCTCCGACCTTCAACCTGTGAACTCAAGACGCAAATGATGTTATTGGCGTCAAAAAAAAACTTAACTAACCTTAAAAATAAAGGGATGACCCAAAAATTTGGCTTGATTCCATATTTGGCGTAAAATCGCGCAATTTGGCATGATTTCTTATTTGGCGTAAAATCGACATTGCCAAACCTTATAGGTTTGCCAGAAAAAAAAAAAACCCGGCAAAGAACTACCAGATTTGGCGAAAAATCGCCCCTTGGCGTTCGTTGCGTATACTACATCTGTACCGAGCAATGTAAGTTAAGCTGTTTCTCGATAAAGATTGACTTTTGCAAAGAAAGGTTCCAAATCGATTTTATTTTAATTTTGTTCATCTTTTAAACACAATTCCCCCTATGTTTACTTTAATAACAAAATCGTATTTTTCCGATTTCTGAAAAATTTGCCATATTTCACGCACCTGTTAAAGAAATAAGGTGATGTAGTTCAAAAATTTAAGTTTACACTTGTTTCTGTAGTACATGTTTAACATTTGCAAAATAAAAACATTTAAAATAGAATTAAGTAATGAATCCTAGCTTTTTTTTTTCTCCCAAAACAAATATCAAACCATAAATGTATTATTTCAATTTCGAACCGCTAACCGCACAAAAGAAAAAATATCAAGTTTACTTACCCATGAAATATTTTGTCAGCAATCACAAAATCGAGCACAAAAATTAGAGACAAAAAGCTTTGCTTTTCAGGTGTTGAGATGGACACTTTCAAAATTAATATAGTGCAAACTATCCCAGTCCTTGTATTTATAGGCTCAGGGTATAAACGAGTATTTTCCTGCAACCTGACAAAAACCGCCCACACCTACACGATGCCGGCAATACAACGCGATTTGATGGGATGATGGGTTAAAACGTGTTAAAACAAAAAATGTATTTCCCAACTGGTTGCAACATGGAGTAGCCTTTTTAAAACCAATGTGGTTTCCAGTTATATTTGTAAAATGCATTTTTAATTCTAAGTAGTTACCTTGCATAATATTTTTATATTAATTATTTTATTAATAAATTAGTTTTAATTTTTTTTAAACTGGGTGACTGACTTGCCCCCCCCCCCCCCCTGACTTGCCGCCCGTGTGCCCTGCACCCCTGGACGTACAATTTAATTTGTAAACACTAAATCATTTACGCATAAAATGAATTTGATAATCTCTAAATTATTTTATTTGCACAAGAGGAAACTTGCCTATGAGTTTACTATATCATTTAAGAAATTTTGCAGAGCTTCTAAAGTATCCTCCAATTCACTTTTTTGGTCAGGAGGAAAAATTTCAAGCTGCTTCTTGGCTCTAGTAATGACACTCTGTAAATCAAACCTAGCATCTGCTTTTTGTTTATTTTTTATATTTCCATCAAGAAGTTTATCAGCTAATTTTAATGAACACGACAACATTTCTTTACTTAGTTTGAAATCTCTCTCCCAAGGCCCTTTCTGATTATAAAAACGTATAGCCTTTCGTAGATGATCAACAACTTTCTCAAGAGTGTCCCTTTCAATTGATTCCTCAGAATTTGAATTTGTTAGTGCTGCATATAATTCCCACACTTTGGGATCATTTGTAGTTTTAGATGTAATTCTTCCAAGGAGTTCTAATGTTCTTTTTTTAAGTCTGGATGAAGGATAACCATTTATATCAGAGAGATCTTTCATTATGGCATTCACTAATATTTCTAATAATAATGTATCATCATGCTTGCCTTTTATATCAAGCAATCTATGCCAAGCTCGTAAAGCATCCTCAAAAGCACCTACATCAGTGCTCACCAAAAGAAAGTTTTCCCAGACTCTCCATTCATCATAGTTGCACTTTAATGCTTCTTGCAAACTCCTCCAGGCTTTAACTTTCTGTTTTATCTTAATGTAGGCATTAGCTAAATTATTCCATGCTTCAAAATTATCTTCAAACATGACAACTTGTCTGTATGCCCGGGCAGCTAATTCAAAGTTTTCAACTTGTGTAGCAGCATATCCTGCTGAAAACCAAACCTGAGGTTGTAAATGATTGATTTCTAGGGATTTAATGAAGTGAGGCAAAGAATTTTCATAGTCTTTCCTTTGAAAATAGTAATAACCTAGGGAACGTTGAGCTCTAGCACTTCTATGATTCGACAATTTCCAAGCTTCTAAATAATGTTCAGTATTTCCAGTTACATCCCCTAAAAGACACCATAGCAAAGGGGTTTCCTCTTTTTTTAGTTGATTCAGAATAACTTTTTCTGCACAACTAGTACGGTCTAAACAAACATAGCACTTTACTATACCTTCCCATAATTCAAGTCTTTCATACACTTCTAAAGCACTTTTTGTACGACCAATAGAAAATAATAAATCAGCTAACTCTTTTTCTAGAATCCAGTAAGCTGGAAATGAGGTACAATAAAATAATTTTTCACGTTCATTCAATGGTGGTGATATTTTCTTTAGAGATTCTACTATTGCTTCCATCTGCATTACAGCTCTCTCAATACGTCTTGAACTGGTCTTCTCAGTTTTACACCTCATTATCAATGCCTTCAGGAAAATAGACCAAACCTGAGGCTGAGACAATAAACAACTAATATATGACATTAATTCTTCCTGCAATAAATTATCAAATGAACCACTTCTCTGAACTAAACAACAATATCCCAACAGAACAATTTGCTCTTCAGCAAACAAATTCTCAAGAGCATATTCATTATCATCAATAAAGGCTACTTTATTCAACACAACTTCATCTTGCAGAGGAAGATCAACATGGAGTGATCCTTTCTTATCAGGTACTGTACCTGTAAAATTATGGTGATTTCTTTTCAATTTAACAAAGACTTGAGCAACTGCTTTTTGCTGATACTGAGTCCTTTTTCCCATTGCACCACTCAATTCAATTTCAAGGCCAGTAATAACTTGTGCATTTCTTATGTAATTGCGAGCTTGAACTATCTCTCCATAATAAAGGAAAATTTGGCAGCATTCAACAGAAAATATTAACCTTTTGGTGACATTTTCGTCCTTATTTAACCACTCCATTTCATATATATCTGTTATGAGAGAAACCAGGGTACTATGCAGACACTCATTTTTTTCAGGTAGAATAGACTGGTGAATAAATGTACTTCGTAGTAACCACCATTTTTGGGTAAAGCTTGAGTGATTTTTTACATTAGTAAGAAGAAAGACGCTGAGATATAAAAGTTTGGGATGTACGACGTTTGAATAAACAGATTCTCCATCTAAACTAAGCAAAGAGCATATTTTGGAATCAGTTACATCAGAATCCGGAATAAACAAAGAAACAACATTATACTGATCAACTTTATGTCTTGGTCCACAGAAATTACTTCGGACAAATTCTTGAAGAGAGGCTATACCAATGAACATCAAAATGATTTCTTTAATCTGGTGGTGGACATCATTATCATCTTTCAAGATATTACATATAAAATCATCTGGATTCTCAGTATTAATATTGGATGTTGAAAATCCATAATGACTTAAATTCAACTGCAAAATTGCTTCGTAGTCACTTTTTGCCATACACTGAAATACATGATATATTGCTTCGCCCAGCTCATGAGCAATCGCGTTTTTCAGTTCCTTTTCCACATCAAAACAGTATTCTCCAAAGTCATTTGTAATGCAACGTATTTCAAAGTCATTTAAAATATTCGAGATCACATCTTCTACCTTCATGATTCTAATTAACACGACTTAATCAAATACGTAACCTACGAGCCTATGACCATGCACACTTTTCAATTTAAACATAAAGAACGTTCGCGGCATGTAGAGTTGTGTAGCCATTGAACTGGGTGATTTCATGCAATAAAAAAATCGGTAACTTTTATATTTGGATTTTGATTCTTAGGGACGCATTTAATTTTTTCAATATTAACACAAAACAAATATCGCCTATTCCAAAAGTCCCACTAAAAGTTTCTGCAGGTCGTCTGTACATGATCAGAAATATCTGATCGAAGTGTGACGGCAAATTAAAAATTATAAATTTTATTTATAATTTTTAATTTCCCTGTCAGGTCCGCCAGACCTGAAAGGCAAATTAAAAATTATAAATAAAAATATTTTATAGAATAACTAAAACTGTTTACTTGAATTTAAAATATCATTTTAACCTTTGAAGTATTTCATAAAGCTTTTTATCTATGTACAAGGATGAGTGAATCTCCCAACACTAAATAAAACTCAGTAAAATTTATCTAGGAGAGAAAATAAGTCGCCAAAAATGGCTTTCCTTTGGTTCTAAGAAATATTTATTGGTGAAACCGAAAACAGCGATAAGTTGCAGCAATTGCAAACCTTGTCCACAACCAAACTGAAAGTGAGAAAGGCGGACTCCTATGTGAACAGGATGGGCCTGTTCACATAGGAGTCCGCAGCGTTGCGTTAAGGAAAAGATGACGTTGGGACGAAAATAAACCAATCATAGGCCTCCAAACGATTAGCAATGAAATATTTAACGCCTGTGATTGGTTTATTTTCGTCTCAACGTTATCTTTTCCTTAACGCAACGCCACGGACTCCTATGTGAACAGGCCCCTATGTGAACAGGCCCTAAGTTAACACGATGCGCAATAGGGTGGGTCGAAAATAAAATGAATATTTTTCTTTCGGATCGCTTTAGTGCGGAAAAGGTGCCTACTGTTATAAGAAGAAAAACGACATAACAAATTAAAATCGGTTAATATCTTCCGTTAGTGCATCGTACTTAAAGTTTATGAATAATTGCAAAAATAACGATATTTTTGTAATTTTTTTCTATTAATTAAAACTTTTAAAATAAACATGCTTTAGTTTTTTATGCTTGTTCTATGGTTTAAATGACCTAAATAAATTAAATTCTGATCAATAATCTAATTTTTTCCGTTCGCGCAAGTCTTTAGAAAAACAGAAATTTATCAATATTTCGCAATTTTCATTGTGCTACTCTTCGTTCGATTTGCTAGAACAAAACGAACCAGAACTGACTTGAAATAGGTTGAACTGGTTTGGACTAGATTGAACCGCGTTGTGGTCCCTCCCTATTCTGCCGCAGTTACAAAAAAGTTAAACGAGAAGGCCGAGCGGAAAGCTCGCGATCTTCAGCAAGCACTGAGTGGCAAAGAAGTTCCTAACGAGTACTCGGAAACTGATGAACACAAACACAGTTCTCGGAGAACTGTGTCGAACTGTGTTCGTCAGAAGACTGAGAGTATGAGGAAGATGAATACAAACCAAGTACATTGACTGAAAAGCCCCAATGTCAGATGTGAATTCAACTTAGCGCAATAGCACTAAACAGTGATCGGTTCCGAGTTTCTGATCGGGCAACAGCTCTAATAGCGTCTATACTCGGGGCAATCCTAACCTGAATCCTGGTGGGAAGCTAGAGTAGTATGATTCCGCGATTGCGATATAGTTCGCAGTTTTTCCTATTAACAGAGTTGATTAAAGGTACATTTCAGACATAAATCATTAAAATAATGATTTAACTGATAAAGCGTAGACGTATTTGGGCAACAAAAATGTGGTGTTTCATGTATTTAGTAAAAAATGCGCAATACAGCATACGAGAGAGAATGTAACGTCATAGAATAATCTGATCATTCACAAGGCTTCGTTTTCTTGGCGGGAGTATCTGGCGTTCACTGTGGATGTGGAATTTTGGTAACCCCAGGTCTGTTACTTCCTGCCGATGGGTAATGGTTTACCCTAAGAAAAGGCAGTGTTTACAAGAGACAAGTGGGGAGAAATACACATCTGCAGTTAACAAAAGAAAGGAAATTTTCAACACCATACCTATTGGAATATTAACAGCCGTGATTTGCTGTACAAACTGAAATGTTTAAACGCTGATTTCTTAAGTTTATTTTCCAAGTTATAAACTTGCTACTAAGCAAAAAATCTTTCACGCTTTCATTTAGTTTTTAAACTGGGAAAAAATATGGCTAACAAAAACCAAGTTATGAGAAGATATTTCACAAAGGATGAAATTAGAGTTTGACGAAATATTCCCCTAGTTAAATTGCGAAAAATGGGAAATTTTTATAAAGTGTTGAAAAGATTAAATGCATGTGATTTTTCATTGGAAGAGGTCATTAGTGTAGTCATCATTAGGGCCTGTTCACATAGAAGTCCGTTGCGTTGCGTTGAGGAAAAGATGACGTTGAGACGAAAATAAACCAATCATAGGCGTTAAAAATTTCATTGCTAATCGTTTGGAGGCCTATGATTGGTTTATTTTCGTCTCAACGTCATCTTTTCCTTAACGCAACGCCACGGACTCCTATGTGAACAGGCCCTTAGTCGCGTCGCTTTCAGCGGCATTTTTCAAGCCCATGTTGCGGCACCGCTTTCAATAAAATTGTTACTTTACAGTCCACTTTGTATTCCCTCCGTTACATTTTGGTTCTAGCGATCCGGAGGTGGAACTTTTCAAGTAACTATGGAGAAATTTACCGCTTTAAAGAGACAAAAATCAAGTTTGAAAGGAAAAGTAACGCAGATCGAAAATTTCGTGCAAAGCTTTAAAAACAGTGATCAAGCGAGCATTAAGCTCCAATTAAAACTAACGAATGTTAAAAGGCTTCAAGATAAAACCGAAGATTTACGCAGTGAATATTATGATTTACCTGAGGATACGGATTTAGAGGAAATCGAAGAAGAACTTCAAGATTTAGATTCGAGACTGGAAGAATTAGAGGTAAGCATAAATTGCCTCAATAGTAAACTGTATGCAAGTAATAAACTTGAAAATGATCATATTAAAATAAATAATGCTGATCTGCCAACTTCATCATTGAATGTTAAGCTCCCAGAAATCCCGCTTCCACAGTTTTCAGGAAAATACGAGGACTGGAGTCAGTTTAAACTCCAATTTTCTAATTTAATTGATAAAAATGTTGTCTTATTAGAAACGCAAAAACTATATTATTTACGCGCAGCACTAAAGGGTGAAGCAAAACAATTAGAAACTCTAGATGACACTTATAAGTCTCTGTTTAATGCATTAGAAGAACGCTATAAAAATAAAAGAATGTTAGTTGATGCACATATCCAAGCTCTAATGAATTTCGAGAAAATCACGCATGAATCACCAAAAGAATTACGTAATTTGTTAGATTGTAAAAATCGAAACTTACGAGCCTTGAGCGTTTCAGAATATAAAAGAAACAATCTTTCAGATATTATATTGATAAATGTAAAGTAAATTACAAGTAAATTGGACAGAGAAACTAGAAAACAATACGAGTTATCTCTGAAGTCTAAAGAAGTTCCATCACTAGACAAACTTTTAAATTTCTTAGAAACACGAAGTTTGATGTTAGAAGGCTTAAACAGAAATTTTTTCGGTTAAGTCCAGCCCAAAAAACGTTTCAAATATCTCAAATCTTTCTAAAACTTTCATGGTTGATTCCAATGAGCATTTAAAACTTTGTGTTTTATGTAAAAACTCCCACCCTTTACATAAATGCTCGCAATTTCAAAATATGAAGGTCTTAAGCAGATATGAATTCGTTAAAAATCAGAAGTTTTGCTATAACTGTTTAAATTTCCATACTGTATCTCAATGTAAATCGAAATACTTTTGTAGTGTTTCTAAAAAGAAACACCATACATTATTGCACTTATTCGATGAAATGTAAGAAATACATGCAAATCAAAACACGTTGCCTCAGAACATTAAAAGCGATGATTCAGATAGACAAAATGGCGCGGTTCAGCTTGGCGCTGAAATGATGACTGTTTTTGTCAGTTCCAAGCTTTCAAAAAACGAAAAAGTAAATGCTGCACTTCCGCAGAATGAAAGTGTTTTATTGAATACTGTGGTTATTTATGTTAAAAATAAATACGGTCAAAGGTGCAAATTTAAAGGCTTGTTGGAAATGGAAGCGAAATAAATCTCATTACTAAGCGTTGTGCAGAAATTTTGGGGTTAAGAAAAGAGAATATTAAAACTTCAATTTCAGGAATAAACAATTCAATTTATTCAGTTAAGGCTAAAGTAAATGCTAATATTTCTAACAGAAAAGAGACATTTTCGGTGAATATAGATTGTATATTGGTTCCTTGAATAACTGAAATTTTCCCAGTAGCAAAACTAGATGTATCAGGTGTTAAATTTCCTGATTATGTGGAACTAGCAGACAGTGCCGGATCTAGGAAATTTCTCAGGGGGGCAAGTCAGCTCCATGCCGCCTCTGTAGCTGTTTTCCACTGTTTAATGCAATAATAAATAACAGGATAAAAGTAATAGTTTTTTTAATGGTGTGCCAAACAAGTATATGCATTTAAAAAAATTATACCGACTAAAAACAAAATCCACTAAAATCCATCACTATCCTCTTGCCCAAGCAATGATGGTCTTCACAGTTACCTTTCCTTAATGTTTAGAAAATGTGTGCAGATATTTTTACAAAATTAATTTCCTGATTTTCTTTCAGAAAATGAGTTAATGACTTCTTCATAATTTATTGAATTAGCCTCTTGGATTTCTATAGACAGTATTGTGAGGTTTTTCAATCTGTCTTGAGTCATTGTTGATCTGAGATAGTTTTTAATTATCTTCAGTTTGCTTAAACTCCTCTCGCAGCTTGGTGATGTAGTTGGGAGCGTTAAGAAAATTCTCAAGGCTATGTACACATTTGGGAAAGCATCAGTCAAATCTCTTTCTTGGATTAGGTTTAGAAGATCAAGTTGATTCATTTCTTCAAAATTTAGTGTTGAATTCTGTAACTGGTAACGAAGAACTAGGATTTCAGTAGGGAACTCATCTTCACTTATATATTCACGATATTTACTAACTAAGTTTGCAACACAAGTTTTCAACTCCTTGTCATTCAAGCTTTTCAAATCTTTACAATTTAGAAAAGAAAAAATATTGTTGAGTGCACTTATACTCTGCATTCTATTTTTCTACTGGTATAACATCGATTACTTCCTTCATAGTATGGTAAAAACTTTCTTCTACAGAGAAACTTCTTCCTTCATCTTGCGCCATTTCCCCAGGCCTTATTTTCCTTTTTGGGATTCTGCGAGTTTCCATAGTTGGCTCCACTTCAATTTTTTGTGCTATTTCTACAGCAGTCTTTAGCCATTCATTTGTTTCACTTCTCAGCCTTTCCATAGTTTTGGTGAGACCTTCCAACATTTGTATTATTTTTGACAATATTATGCTATGTTTCTGTATTTCCTTGTTAACTCTGTTAATTTCTTTTAAGATATTTGCTCAAGCAACCAAATACGAAGTAAGTCGGAAATTTCTCAAAGTACGAATGAGACTGGAGGCATCAGATTTTGACTCTGGTGTATAGTTTTCTTCTTGGTTCAACTCAGTGAGAGCGCTGATTACTCTTCGAAAGTTTTTTACAAGAGCATGCACTGCCTCGGACTTAGCAGCCCATCGAGCATCACTGGTTCCTTTTAAATTCGTTTTTGTGTGTTTCTTCATGACTTCCCACCGTCGTGTTGATGAAACAAAATAGGTGTATAATCTCTGGATTACTCCAAATACGTTCGCTGTTTCAGGAGATGTTGATGCTGCATGCAGTCCCACCAGATTCAGGGAGTGGGCTGAGCACGGGACAAATGTTGCTAATGGGTTGATATCCAAGAACCTAGCTTGAACTCCTTTATAAACACCACACATGTTCGACTCATTATCATATGTTTGGGCTCGGCAATTTCTTATTTCTAACCCATCTTCCCCCAACTTATGAAATATTGTATCTGCCAGGTACTCCCCAGATTTTCCAAAAACTGCTATAAAATCAATGAAGCTTTCTCTGATTTCAAATTGGCCATTTTTTTTGGAATATATCGGATTACTTGGCTCATTTGTTCTGTGTGTGATTTATCAGGTGTGCAATCAAACAATAATGCATAGTACTTTGCGTGATTTATGTCATTCAGTTTTTTTCTTTCGAACATGATCTCCCATCATTTCAATGATTTCATTCTGTGTGGTCTTTGACAAGTAAGATACGTGACCTTCCTGGAAATTTGTTTGGCAGTCTTTGCCCGCTTTTTAATTTTTTTGTTTGTGTTGAATGGTTTATATTATTATACTAATATGCCTAGATCACACGAAATACTCATGTTCAAAATTCACTTGTACTTAATAGCCCAGTCAAAATAGGTTTTATGGATAAAAAAAATATGAAAGTTTTGAAAATTGGTGGAGATGTTTGTTTAGGCATGCTAATGAACATACTAAAAGTCCCCACCGATCAGACTTGAGCTTTCGCCGCCATCTTGGAAAATGTATACACTTTTTTGGTTTTTTGGAAATAACTTTAAAAATATTGATTTTATAAAAAATAATTAAATGCAAAAATTAAAGAGCGTTAAATTATGAACAAAAATCATTCATAACATTTTCTTATATGTCTAACAGGAACAAAGATAATTGTCTTTGAAAAGAGCGCACTATCGCACCTGGGACGCGCAAGCGCGGTTCCCCATTACGGTGGGGGGAAATACCCGCGCATGTGCATACCATAATTAGCCAAATTAGTTTTACACTAAATGGGAAGGTTTTTTGTATTTTTTTAAATAACTAGGGAAATATTAACTTTACGTAAAAAAAGTTTATTTCAAAAATTAAAAAACATTAAATTATGTGCAAAACCGATTTTATACATTTTTGTCGTAAACCTAACAGGAACGAAGATATTAACTATAAAATGCGCGTTGATAATGGAGGTAGCTTTAAAGTCTCGTTGCAGGCGCTCTTCTTTGAATTTCTAACCTCTCCCACATTTCGGCATTCTTTAAAAACAAGAAAATAGACTTTAATGTTTTTGGCTATGTAGATAATTAATCATTATTAATTTTTTGCATGAATGTAGTAAACTTGGGGGTATTCACTATCAGATTTCTATTGCGAATAATTCTTAAAGCTTACCGACTTCAGGATTTACGTGTTCTTTTCGGTACGGGATTCTCCCCTTCGTCAGGCATGTATAGATCGTCTATGGATCCGCTAGCATCGGCCCATTCATCAACTTCTTTCATTCGATCGTCATCATCAACAGGGCTGATGCCATTCTGACATACCCCATCGCAATTATTGCAGGCCGTTGTGCAGTTGATGCCTGCTTTCAGACATCCGAATCTTACTCCACAGTCAGTCTTACAGTTGCAAAACACCATGTTTAAAACTGAATCGGGAGCTACTGCATCCATAGTTGTGATGGGCACAAGAATTTTCTCTTGACGCTTCCAGCCCCACAGGCAGTTGGGCGTTTCTTTTTCAGGTGCTCCAAAGTCTTCCTCATTTTAATTTCGATGGCTCGTATTTGATTACGTGTGTTTAAGGTTTCTTGCGATGGTGGTTCAGTAGCAAAATCTCGAAACAACTCACGGAGATTTTTACATTCCAAATCCGATATGTCCATGCCGTCAAAAATTATTTTTGCTAAAGCTGTTTGGGTCAATAAATGAGCTCGGACGGCCCTAGCGTATGCATGGCCAGGCAAAATTTTTCTACTGACGTAGGTGCATAAATGAAAGAGAGTATTTCTTTTAACCCACTTCCAGCAATTATATACCCAATGCAGCCTAAGAATGACATTAAAAGATGGAATCCACCAAGCCTCACAATACAACTTGATAATAATGGATTGGATGCTGCTACGACTATCTCTCGAGCTTTAATATACAGTGGTTGGTCAAACGTGAGTATGCAAGACTTTTGGTGCATTTTAACACACTGCTGGGCAGCATATTTCAGCACAGTGAAAATGGTGCCATACTTGCTTGGTGGTGAATTAACAAAAGGAAGGGGTATTACTTTAGTCTTTTCACAAGGCTGGTTTCTGGTTATACAATGGAATTCAATTCAGATATCTGTGGAAGACCTAACCACTTAGCACACATCCAGGAGATATCAGATGGCTTAGGCAGTGGTAAATCCTCCGCTAAAGGATTTAAGACATTCAAATCTTCGATAGTAATTGTTTTTAACCCAGGCCCTCGAAAATTTTCAAACGTTTCCAGAGGAATGATTCCCATTTTGCCTACTGTCGATGCGGATGTAAGTTCGGTTAATATTTTTATCTTCGTCCCGGGTTCCACTGCTGACTCTGGAGTAAAACAAGCAATGCCCCCCCCCATGCTATGAAACGTATTCAGGCCATCGATTGTCGACACATTGAAATCTGCATTGTCAAATACGAATTGGCAGAATGATCTCTCGTTCATTTGGGGTTGCGGATTATTTATGGCTGACAACTCAAGTGTTTGGGCTTCATAGTAAGAAGAACAAAATCCCAAATTCAAGAGCATTGTTATTAAATTCTTGGAACAGAACTTTTTGTACAAAAATAAAGCAAGACCATTGAGCAGAGGAGACATAAATGATCGTGGCCTTAGCGCTGATATAATGACGTGAGCTATTGAAGTGACTTTTTTTCCCGCCCTAGCAGTCTTTTTTTTAATAATCAAGTGCTCCAAAAAGATTTTAGGCTTTCTGGAATACCCTTGTTCACGTCTCTGAAACAGTTATCACTTGGAGGGTAGCAATGATTGTCATAAACTGGTGTCTGGATATCTTCTTTTATTATGGCTGCAGCAGTTTGTACTATTCGTAGACGCTCCTCATGATCATTTCGTATCCTTTTGTCGTACCAAGAGTCTGATAAGACTTTCATTCCAGTATTAAGTAAACATATGACAGTAACATTTTTGGAGTTTGAAGCAAAAATAATCCCATCCCCGTATTTTTGTTTCAACTTATTTCTCAAAGTGATGTCGTCTGGAACTAGCCCTGTAATTTGAGATTTGAGTTCGGGGAGTGAGAATTGACAGTCGTCATTATTATCAAGGAAGAAGGATATTTCGTCTACAGCTGATGAGACGTAATCCGACTCAGGCCGCCCTCTCTTTCTGATTGGTGCAGTGTGTAGAAAAAAGTCATGAAGCAATCTTGGTGATAAATCGCATCAGCTGCAACTAAATCAGCAACGTTTATTATACGACACTGAACTTCCTCTCCCCACTGGTCATGTCTATTCTCTGCAGCTTCAAGAACTTTGTTTTTCATTTCGAGACTCCTAACTTCGTATATAGTTCTTCGCCTGTCAGTTGGTTTTTCTTTTGTCTTGCTTTGAATTCTTCGTCTATCACTGCCTTACAAAAAAGACATTTTGTTCGAAAATCGAACTGAGGTAACAAAGATCGTAAACTTATCGCGCGCTCTTCACTTTGGTATGTTGACGCGATTTCTGCATTTCTTTTTAAATCAACTTTTATACTTCCTGGTCTGGTGTAATTTCTCCGACACAACGAATGAACCGAAACAGATTTTAAATGTTCCAACTGTTCATGCTTATTGTCTTTTCTTTGGACACTAGCTCTCTTTAAAACGTCGATCCCCTTTTCTCCTAAATTCACGAAATCATCATTTGACATTAATTTTTTACATATAAAACATAGTTCCGTATCAGCCATTGTTCACAGACGCACACGGAACGGAGACTAACTATTAACTGGCTAGGAAAATACTAGGGTAAGACCGATTTGGCGCCTTATGGTATGCAAATGCGCGTGTCTTCCAGCCATCGCGATGGGCACCCACGCATGCGCGTCCCTGGTGTGATAGTGCGCTCTTTCCAAAGTCAATTATCTTTGTTCGTGTTAGACTTATAAAAAAATATAATATATGTTTTGTGTAGAAGCTGCCTCCATTATCAACTCGCATTTTATAGTCAATATCTTCGTTCCTGTTAGGTTTACGACAAAAATGTATAAAATCGTTTTTGCACATAATTTAATGTTTTTTAATTTTTGAAATAAACTTTTTTTACGCAAAGTTAATATTTCCCTAGTTATTTGAAAAAAAAATACAAAAAACCTTCCCATTTAGTGTAAAACTAATTTGGCTAATTATGGTATGCACATGCGCGGGTATTTCCCCCCACCGCGATGGGGAACCGCGCTTGCGCGTCCCAGGTGCGATAGTGCGCTCTTTTCAAAGTCAATTATCTTTGTTCCTGTTAGACATATAAAAAATGTTATGAATGATTTTTGTTCATAATTTAATGCTCTTTAATTTTTGTATTTAATTATTTTTTATAAAATCAATATTTTTAAAGATATTTCCAAAAAACCAAAAAAGTGTACACATTTTCCAAGATGGCAGCGAAAGCTCAAGTCTGATCGGTGGGGACTTTTAGTATGTTCATTAGCATGCCTAAACAAACATCTCCACCAAATTTCAAAACTTTCATATTTTTTTTAGCCATTCGTCAAAATCGGGTCTATTTTGACTGGGGTATAACTCAAAATGTCATGCACACATAATACGTATATCAAACACAAGTACTCTTATACACTGAAGTGCCACTGAATTAGGGATACCTACCTAGTAACGAGTTGGGCCTCCTCTGGCCTTGATAACGGCTGCCACACGACGAGGCATAGATTCAACAAGTTTCTGGAAACGTTCCACGGGAATGGCTTGCCAAATATTGGCTATAGCTGTCCATAATTCGGTAAGGTTCTTTGGTGCTGTGTGATGCCCTTTCACGCCTTGTTCCAAAACATCCCAAAGATGCTCAATAGGATTTAAGTCTGGGCTTCTAGGTAGCCAATTCATGACAGAGAAGTCAGAGGAATGCTCATTCAACCAGCCAGTAGCCAACCGCGACTTGTGAGAGGTACAGTTGTCTTGCTGGAAAACTCCATTACCGTGCGGATAACAGAACAGCATAAACGGATGGAGGTGATCACCCAGCAACTCTACGTACCAAATTGCATTGAGGGAGGTTGGTACACGCACCAAAGATCCCAAACTGTGCAAGAAAAAACACCCTAGACCATGATTGAGCCACCATGCCGTTGTACAGTTCCAGCCAGGCATGCAGGATCCATGGCTTCATGAGCCTGACGCCATATTCTCAGCCTCCCGTCGGCGTTAAGTAGTCGGAATCGAGACTCATCACTCCATGCTACTCGTTTCCAGTCCTCTACACTCCAGTCTCTGTGCTCTCTTGCCCAGGCAAGACGTGCAGCCCGATGGCGAGTATAGAGCAATGGTACTCTCGTAGGTCTACGGCTCCCGAAACCCACACGGTGAAGCGAGCGTTGCACAGTCCGTTTACTGACTGTACGGCTGGCATCGTCATTAAACTGGGTGGTAATTTGAGCTAATGTTTGGCTTCGCTGGCTACGTAAAATACGCCTGAGCCGTCTCTCACCACGCACTGTCAAGGCTAATTGTCCTTTGCAGTTTGCCCGATCGCTAGTTTTTTTTCCACCATCCATGTATTCTTGGTATACTCTTGACACTGTCGACCTTGAAAATCCTAGCTGTCTGACAATTTCGGAAATTGAATGGCCCACACGTCGCGCACCTACGATTTGTCCGCGATCGAAGGCGTCTAAATCAGGCAGTTTACCCATATTGGCAATTCCAACAACTAATTCAGAAGAACCACAGTACGTGCTATATATGCAGTTACCACAGCGACCTCACTTGCTCATACATGATGCGCAGCGCTACACAATTTGCATAGGCTTTGCTATCCCTAATTCAGTGGCACTTCAGTGTACTAAAGCATTCAAAATATCATGAACATATAACTACAGGGTGGTTATAAAATAACGTGAGGTATTCAGAGCCCTCTAGCGAGTAAAGTATTGCACGAAATTTTCCCCCAATACTTTACTCCCTAGAGGGCTCTGAACACCTCACGTTATTTTATAACCACCCTGTATCAAACACAAATACTCTTATATTAAATCATTCAAAATAATCATGCACATATAATACGTATATCAAACGCAAGTACTCTTATACTAAATCACTCAAAATATCATGCATATAATAAGTATATCAAACACAAGTACTTTTAGACTAAATCACTCAAAATATCATGCATATACAATAATTTCAACACACTTTCGAATTATTACATGCGATATGCTGCCCAAACTGAGAAATTTATCTCTAAGCTCAAATGCACCGTGAAGTTTCCTACAAACACGCTCACAATTTTTTTCCTTGTTTAGAATCTTAAACATAAACCGTGGGAGATTTATCCCTCAAAATTACCCATAAACCTTTTCTTCGTTTATTCTCAAAACAAAATCACTTACAAAAACCCGAACCTCCGTTCGATTCCTAAACAAATTCGCTCGGTATTTATCTCCAAATCACTTATAAAAACCTATACATTGTTTACACTTTAAACAGTTTTTTTCCCTTAAATTTGAGACATTTACCCGATCAATTACCAAAATTTGAAAATTGTTCGTTCTTGAACAAATTTTCTTTAAAACATTAATTGGTTTAACTTCTGGACTCCCTACTAAAGGATTTAAAAATCATCTAATATACTTTCTACAAAATTATCTACGCCTAAGAATAATTTGTTTCACTAGAATTAAATATAGACTGATTTAAACCTGCCTAACAATTACTATAGCCCGAGACAATTATCACAAAGACCTCTCTAGAACAGCGTTTCTTAAACTTTGGGTCACGACCCCAAATGGGGTCGAAAAGCGAAATTTTGGGGTCGCGAAAATTTAATTCTGATACATGAATTTAATTCTTGTCGCCCGCCGCGAGTATCTAACACATATATTTTATTTTATCTACTACTATTTTTCATATATACTACTATTTTTCATATGTATATTGTTTACCAAAGAAATAAATTATTTTTGAGAAAATATTTATCTTTATATCCTTATTTCCTGGGGTCGCGAAAAAATCTTGATGATAAAAAGGGGT
This sequence comes from Dolomedes plantarius, assembly GCA_907164885.2. Lineage (NCBI taxonomy): Eukaryota > Metazoa > Arthropoda > Arachnida > Araneae > Dolomedidae > Dolomedes > Dolomedes plantarius. The sequence goes on along the minus strand of OU015490.1, from coordinate 192,162,506 downwards.
CATGAATAAAAAAAAGTTTAAGAAGCGCTGATCTAGAAGATGTTTCAATTTGACTTATCTCCTTTATGGAAAGATTGCTGTCGTAACCGGCTATGCACACTGTTAGACTTTTCTTGCAAGGACTCCACTTTTTCCTGAACTCTTTATTTCAATTAAAAGAAGAAATAAATATATACAAGGTTCTAAAGAGGCACGCAAAGTACCTTCCAGGCCTTCTCGCCTAAAATACGGTCGATCTTTCCGCTCCAAGTCCGGACTTAATCATCGCGCGACCTTTCTGCTGCGTCCACCGCGTTCTCCAACGAACTCGATGACAATTAAGCCCTCTCTGTCCCTGTGGGCCACACGTCGCTTGCTTTTAACATCTCTGCAGCCCTCTTGTTGAATGAAAGGCTGTTTCTTTCAACCCCTTGGTGAAATCAGGGGTTCGTCTGGAGACACTCCGTCTGGCGTATTCACTTCCGAAAGAGTCCGTTAGTCTCATTGTCAGTGCTGACTGCTAGCCACCCCTTTTTTACGAGTCATATCATTAGCACCTAAATAAAAATACTACCGACTGAAAAGGCAAAGATCGTTAGTTACATTTGGGCGGACTTCAAAAAGCAACGACCCTTCCTAAGCTGTGCCGACCCGCAAAATAGTCTTTTCAGTTCTACGAAATGCCGGGATTTAAGGAGAAATACTGGAATACGTCAGAAATACTTGACTACCTCATACCATCACTAAACTGAATTGCAGCAACAAATGCACCACATTTTAAAGTTTTAAGGCATACAAAAACTTCTTTAAGCACCTTCTGCTATATAATACCATTAAAACATTCATTTGAGTTCCGTGTTTCGCAATGTAGGCATTTTGTGAGTAGTTTATTAGAACATAGTTCTAAATAGTTGGCTTCAGCCCCGGATCTAGGGGGGGGGGGGCAAGCCGGGGCCCGTGCCCCGGGAGCCAACTTCAGGGGGCGGCAAATTCAAACGTAGCAGACGAGTACACCACCCAGAGTTACCGAGATTTTGCGATGAATGAGACTCCCAGCACTTATTATTACCTTTCTCTGCTGCGCACTCAGGAAATCACTACGTGATTTGCGTTAGCATAGGTCAGCAAACCATGTGAGCGAGTTGCGGGCGGTAAAGGAAAAAGCTCGCAGTCAGCGAACGCCGCACAGACGCATTTTAGGGTCGTGTACCGTAATGTGGCCAATAATTCAAACTTTCACATTAGGAGAGACATCAGGTAGCGTTTTTATTCATTTTATTTACGGCACAGAACACACACAGCTATATACAAGAACAGAAAACATCATCACAAATCTAGCTTGTAGCTCAAGCGTCCCCTCGCCGAGACCCAACGAACTCTCCCCCCTGCAAAATCTTCTCCCCTCCAAATTATTTTCATCTTGACGCATGCGCTTAGTGTTCTAATAAACAGCTGGGGACTTGACTCCCACGCACAGACTTCGGGGTGAGATAGTACGGTACAGTGGTTAGCGTACGTGCGAAAAGGATAAGGCTGTATTTGGAAACTCCGTCGTCGGTCTGCAAGACTGGGTCTTTTACAAACAATTATTTAGTGTTTACTGCTTAGTTTTTGTCGAACAACCTAACGTAGTACTAGTGCCGCAGCAACACATCACTCACAGCTCATCGCTCGCCCCTAGGTAGGTATATAGTATTTTATCGTGTCTTGAGCATTTCCCGTTTCCGTATCCATATTATAAAGAATGGAAAACCCCACGCAATTTCAGCGTCGTATATAGACTTCGCGTATCTTATCTTATTATTCTTAATACAAATATGTACTTGAAAAAGATAGACAGAAGAATGCAAGCACAGCATATTTTTACAAAATGGGATTTTGGTGAAAAAACGTAGCTTTGAGTTCTTGTGAGTACTGAACCGAGTGGATACATTACTCGGTAAGAATCTCGATAAAAATTCTTTAAGTGTTTTTAATTTTCAGTGGGTAGTTATTTACTCATGATTTCATGTTATGAGATATGTATTACAAAAAAAAAATTATGTTTGGATTTTGTTTATTAGAGGTAATGGCAGAGTAAAATTTATTTATGTTTACCCTTTTTATTCAAGTACAGTGGTACCTCGACTTACGAGTGTCTACTTACGAGCGACTTACGAGTGTCTCGACTTACGAGTCTTTCGAGATACGACCATTCTCTCGGCAGATTTTTTGCATCAAGTTACGAGCTAAAATTCGGGTTACGAGCAAGCTTCAGATACCCCACAGCTAGTTTGCCCAGCGAACGCCATGTGCTCATCAAATGAGAACACGAGAAGCATATAATCTTTACAACCTTTATGTACAATTATTATATAATTGTATACATATTATTCTAAGACTACTATCCAGTCTAAAACCTAGAGATTAACACTCAACAATTATCGCCGGGGGCAGCTCGCTCTGCCCACACTTGAGTCGCCCTCCGAAACCGAACAGCGTCCTCCCTCTCGCAGAGAGATAGCTTCAATTCCCTCCCCCACACTGGTACTCGCCATGGGTTCTAGGGGATGGAATGACCTTGGTCTTAGGATCGCAAGTTCTCCTCCTTCTACGGATTCTGAAAAAACGTTCTTTGGATTCTCAGAAAGAGGAATTTTGACATTACATCCCAGTGAACGATGCAACAATCGCTCGGCTTCCGTGTCTCGCTTTAAGAGGGTAGCTCGAAATAAAAGAGAAAGCGAGGAAAATGTGGCGAAAAGATCAAAAATCAACGAATAAGATTTAATTTTTCAGTTCAGCTTTTCTTCTTCTCTTTCATCAGCATCTTCAAGTCTGATCTCCAAGGTAAATGTTGTACATTACACTTAATAAAACAAGTTTATTGCCGTACATTCTATTGTATTGCGTGTTTATACAACGTTCGTCATTTATAAGAACATTTTTCTTATTTAAAAACATGTAACCAAAAATTGCTTTGTTTGGGGGGAGCCCGGAACGAATTAATGGCATTTCCATTCATTTCAATGGGGAAAATTGATTCGATATACGAGTATTTCGAGTTACGAGCTCCGTCATGGAACGAATTAAACTCAAGTCGAGGTACCACTGTATGCAGAAAATTTGAATGGCTTTTATTACATACAGCAATTGCCATGGGGCCGTATGGAGTGTGGGGCTTACTTTCACTGCACTTGAGTTTTTTTAATAATCTTTATCAAAAGCCGGTTGCATATTGCTCTTTTTGACCTAAAATGCTTTTCTTATTCTTAAGGGTAAATTATTTTATTAACTTTATATTTCAAAGGTTGAAATATATGAGCGCGCAAGAAAAAAACTATCAGGAGCGGGATATAGGAAAAAATGCCAAAGATAGGGCCGAACGGGGAAAGCATATTGCGGATAAGATAAAAAAGTGAGGAGGTTGATGGTCAGTCTCTGCCGCAACTTCTGAAGATGCTGTTCAAATAGAGGATATTTCTTGCAGTTTGCACGACCAAGCGGACCAAGATTTTTCATCTACTATCTCCAAACAGTCTAAGAGTGCTGACTCGAGAGTGCAATATTTTTCATCGATCTCCAACGAGCAGCTCGAGGAAATTGAGCCAGGATACAAAGAATCTGAATCGGCTCATTCGGTGTAGGATGAGCAGTAAAAAATCGGAGTTGATTTGACGGACCCAGGCAGCTGGCCAGACATGGAAAAAATGATCGATCAGCAACGATCTTTCTTTAGCAATCAAGCTATGTTATTATCAGAAAATCACCCAGAAAACATTGAGTTTAGGTCAACCGAACGCGATGGCAGACATTTGACATCTTTTATGTGGCTTAGAACGTTGGCAAATAACGAAAAGGTTAAAAGATCTTGGCTTATATATTCTAAGACTAAAAATGCAATTTTTTGTACGCCTTGCAAGATTTACCAGAAACCTGCCCCTGCCGCTACATCTGCGTTGTCTACTACAGGATTCATGAATTGGAAAAAAGCTCGAGAAAGATTAACCGAGCGCGAATCATCTCAAATGCACAGAGAGTGTATGATTAAGGGGAAAACACGAGTACAACAAATTAAATCATGCCAGGGTATTGATAAAGACATTGAGCGAGAAATTCACACAGAGAAAGAAAAATGGAGACAGATCCTGCATATTGTTATAGATGCTGTACTGTATCTATCAACAAACTGTCTTTTCGTGGGTCCCATGAAACCCCTAGCGACCTCATCATAGATTGTCCTCAGCCTAGTTAAGGAAATTTCTTGAATTTAATTTCCCTGCTCGCCAAATATAATTTAACTCTTAAGTTCCAATTAGAGCACCTAAAAAAGGGACAGATATCATATTTATCAAAGATAATACAAAATGAAAGTATTCACATAATGGCGAAAACAGTTCGGAATAGCATTTTAAACGACATCAAATAAGCCAAATACTACACAATAATGTTAGACTGCACTCCAGATGTGTCGCATACAGAACAAATGAGCCAGGTAATTCGATACGTAAAAAAATCTGGTGATGTGTGCGAAATAAAGGAAAGCTTTATTGATTTCATAGAAATTACTGGAAAGACAGGAGAATATATTTGTGAACGGATTGTGGAAAAATTGACAGTTGGTGGTTTAGATATTGGGCAATGTCGTGGCCAATCTTACGATAACGGGTCTAATATGACCGGTACCTATGAAGGAGTGCAAGCCAGGATTGTAGAAAGAAATGAGCTGGCGGAGTTCGTGCCATGTTTAGTTCACTCCTTGAATCTTGTCGGTGTCCACTCTGCCTCATCGTGCCCAGAAGTAACAAACCTATTTGGAGTCATTCAAAAAGTATATTCCAAAAGTATATCGGATCCACTACTTGATGGGATATTATGAAAAAATGTGCCAAAGTCAATTTAAAAAGAAGCAGTCAGATAAGATGGTCGGCAAAACATGTTGCTGTGAAAGCCCTTTTAAATCATTTGCCGGAAGTAGTGAAATCCTTGAAAGAAGAGAAATTTCTCATACTCCAGAAGCAAAATACGAGGCAGGTCATCTGCTACATGCTATAAAGAATTTTGAATTTATCCTTAATGTGACGATTTGGGCTAATATTCTCCGAGAAATTAATCGAGTAAATATTGAAATTCAAAAGAAAGATATAATCCTCGCGCGTTCCATCGCTTTAATGGATGGCCTGACCAAAATTTTGCAAAATATGAGAGAAAATTCAATGGAATATTGGATAGAAGAGGCTAAAGAAGTAGCCGAAAAGTTAGCGTTGAGCCTATTCTGCCAAATAAACGAATTCCGAAGCGCAAAACACAATTTGATGAATTTTACGATGACGAATCACGAACACTTCAACCTGTTCAGCTTTTTTCTAAGGCAACAATGATGGTATTTGATCGAATCATATCAGAAATTAAGAAGAGGGTTGATAGTGCTACCCCCCTAAATCTAAATTTTGCTTTTCTCAATGGAATTGAAATCTTGAATATGTCGACTGAAGAACTGCAGAAGCATGGAGCAGATCTCGCACGAAAATACGAGCGAGACTTAAATACAGTTGAATTCTGTCAGGAACTCTCCGTTTTTAAAGAACAAGCTCCAATTTTATTTGGTGATATAAAAAAGGCTAGCGCTTTCTATCTCTTGCAGCAAATCTTTTCACATGATTTGCAGGATGCCTTTCCCAATATTAGTATTGCGCTGCGGATTTACTCTACGCTTCCGACTACATCTGCAAGCTGTGAGCGAAGTTTTAGCAAACTTAAACTTATTAAAAACTATCTTCGTTCCTCGATGAGGCAGGAACGTTTATCGAGTCTCGCGATCCTAACAATCGAAAATCGGACCGCACATCAGATTAATTATGACAAGACCATAGATTTGTTTGCAGAACAAAAGGCTCGAAGAGTAAAATTGTAATCTCAAGTTTTGCTTTAAACTCTATCCTGTCCTATCCTAATTAAAATAAATGTCATACATGTCCATTAGGGTGGCCCTTATTTTCAACTTTTTTTTTTAATGTCTCACCCCCTCAGTTTTTTTTATCTAGCCTAGAACTAATGCCCCCAAAATATAGGGTCATTCGCATAATTTTAAGTGGTGCCGCAGAGGCTGTGAATGTCGCCATTTATATAAAAATTACTGTTTTTCCCACAAGTTTAACAGAAAAAATTAAATAAGATATTATGCGAGTTAATAAACTAAATAATATCAAATATACACTAAAACATAGTTTTGCATAACCCACCAGTACGTAGGACTCCCGACAAGGGGCGCTGTGCAGGCGGTGTCGGCAGTCCTGGTTGTCGGGAAAACTGACCGCGGCGCTTAGTCATAATCCGTATTGCGTTGTCTTCCAAACGAAGCCGTAGCACGTGGTTTGTTAAAAATGGCGCTAATGAGTAAACTTCGCAATCATATATATCTGATTGAAAGAGAAGCAAATCAAATATTAGGTAGCAAATTACCTTCTAACAAACCAGTAATGCAAGTGCTATTTTATAATATTAGATGCGTAAAATGAAGTCTCCGTGAAAGTGATCGTTTAGTAATTTCTGAAACTGTAATTTTTTGGCAAAAAGCACGAATATCATTTAGAGAACCTCAACATTGCATTGTTAAACAGGAAGCCCTATATAATGAATGGAGAATGCATCAAAAAAGTTCTAAAAGAAAGAGCGAAACTCAGGAGCAAAAAGAACAAAATTTTAAAGAAAAACTAGAGGACCTATTTGATATTGCTCACTCTAATGTCTTGGAAATTATTACAATAGAAGAAGACAGACAATTTCTCATCTCCCAGAGGCAGGAAGGACGAATTGGTGTTTTAGGGGGCATTGATAAAAGAACTGATGAAAGGAAAAAAAGAGTTCTAAAACGTCTTAGTGCAGAAAAACAGTGACGAAAAAAAATTAAAGAGGATACAAAAATGAGTGAAACAATGGAGGACATGGACATCGAAGAGTCGTACCAGTAAAAACCATTAAGTACTTTTAAAATTTGTTTCTGTCCAATTATTACATTCTTAACGCCATATTTTGTAGTATATTTGCAAAAGGTTTTGTTTTAGTGTCAGTTTCGTCTGAAAAGGAGAGTTCATCTGAAAATGAAATTGACCGTGAAGATACGTTGTGTCCCACAAATCAGCCAGGTCCACCCAAAGAATGTAAACGTGGGAACATTAATTTTATTAACACTAAGTTGGTAGCAGCTCTTGATAAATGCAAGTTAAGTGACAGAAACTCTGTCGACATTTTAATGGCTACTGCAGAAGATTTGGGACACAACACTGAAGATCTAATTATAAATCGAACCTCGATACAGCGATGCCGTCAAAAGCTAAGTGCTGAGAGTGCTTCAGCAATCAGAAATGAACGTCGGACGTTACAGTTAGAGTTCACTACCGTCCACTGGGATGGAAAGCTGCTTCCATCAATAACTAGAAACAAAAAGCTTGACAGGCTTCCAGTAATTATTTCCGCTAACGGACAAGAGCATCTTTTAGGAGTCCCTCAATTGGATTCTTGCAGTGGAGACGATATGGCAGAAGCTATTTACAACTTGCTTCCTGAAAATAAACTTTTGGATACAGTGCAAGCCTTGTGTTGTGACAACACTGCGTCAAATACTGGAATAATAAAAGGTGCCTGCGTTTTATTAGAACAAAAACTGGGTAAATATCTCTTATACCTACCTTGCAGACACCATATATATGAATTGGTTTTAAAGTCTGCTTTTGAAGCATGCATTGGTACGTCGTCTGGACACGAAACATGTTTATTTAAACGTTTTCAACAAGCTTGGGCCAATATAGATAATTCTAAATATACTGTTGGAATCGATGATCAATTTGTTGTGAACAGTATTTATAAAGACATAGAGATTGTGCTTCATTTTGCCAAAGCACAAGTTGTTATTAAACAGACAAGAGACGATTACAAAGAGCTGCTGCAGTTAGTTATGATATTTTTAGGAGAACACGAAGCAAATGAAATTACATTTCGATTACCTGGTGCTTTCCACCATGCATGCCAGGTGGATGGCGAAAGCTATTTATTGCTTGAAAATATTTATTTTTCGAAATCAATTTCATTTGACTCAGCAGGAATTGCAAGGAATAAGGAATATTTGTATATTTATTGTAAAAATATACATAAAAGCTTGGTGCAAGGCTCCCTTAGCCTGCAAAGCACCATACCAGGATTGGATGGTTTTAAAAGATCTTTATTTTTACAATGAAGCAACAAAAAAATTTTATGGACATTTGTGGTATCTTACTGAAGAAATAGTGGATTTAGCATTTTTTGATGACACAATTCCTGTCGAACAAAAAGTAAAGATGGCCAAAGCATTTAAAGAAAAAGAATCAACTACTTGTGACTCTAAGCGTTTCCATTTTGATTTAAAGGAAATGGCCGAATTCACACACAAAGAACTACATAACTTTGTGTCAAAAAGCACATCCATATTTTTTAAGCGGTTTAAAATATCGTCCGATTTTATTGCTCGTGATCTTGCGATCTGGAATTCTCTTCCTGATTATCAACATGGCCTTACAGTAGTCAGAAACCTCACAGTTGTCTATGATATCGCAGAAAGAGGTGTGAAGCTTATGGAAGAATGTAACAATATTTTTCCATAAGCTTCACTATAACACACGATGAGGAGCAAAAGCAATACCTATTGCAAGTCGAAAAAGACTATAAGAGCCATTTTCCATCTTGCTCAAAGCATTCATTATCAAAATATTATTGAATATTTTATTATTGAAATTTAATGTTATAAAATATTGTTTTTGTGGTTAAGCAGTTCTAGGCATTATTTCCGTTATTTTTACTCCTAAATATTTGTTTTAAAATTAAAACAAAATTATTAAAAGTGTTATTGCGAAAATTTTGGAATTTAACTCATTTACACTGCTGGCCACCCAAATTGCAACACCAAGAAAGACAAGAGATATCACAGCAAAATTTATTTTGTAGATAGCATGTTGACCAAGTATCCAATGATTAAATTTATAGACTTCTGTGAAGTGTGGTTCCTGCCAAAATCAGTAGCCAGAGTAGCCGCCATTGTTGGAGATCACCGCCGCCACACGCCTCGGCATTGATTCAAAGAGACTTTGGATGAGTTCTTGGGGTACAGCAGACCAAGCAGCTTCCACACGTTGCCAAAGTTGATCTGCTGTGGCAGCTGGGGATGGAATCTGGGTCAATCGTAGAGCAACCATGGACCCACATGTTTTCTATCGGCGAAAGATCCGGAGAGCGAGGCGGCCAGAGAAGCAATTCAATCTGGCGATTGACGAAGAACCGTTGGACAATGCGTGCCACGTGTGGTCGCGCATTATCCTGTTGAAATATGGCTGTGGGCAAGCCCTGAAGGTAAGGCAGGACAACTGGCTCCAACACCTCGGAGATGTAGCGCTGGCTGTTTAAAGTACTGGCAATGCGTACTAGAGGTGTGCGAGAGTGATATCCAATACTACCCCATACCATAATACCCAGTGCAGGACCAGTGTGGCGGCGCATAACGCAGCTGTTCAGCATCCTCTCCAGGCCCAGATTTCCGCATGGGCAAGTGGGGCACTTGCCCAGGGCCCCAAATTTATGGGGCCCCTTAATTTAGTATTAAGTTGTACATATTTTTGAAAATTTGGTTTTAGGTTAATTCAGTAAAGGGGGGCAGTGGCGGATACAGAAAAATATCCTGGGTGGGGCACAGTGCACCCACTATATTCATTTCAAAAAAAAAATTTCCTGAATTTATTTATTGACATTAAAAGTAAATTAATTAACACATTATTATTATTATTATTGTTATTATTGTTATTATCATTTTTCAAATGTTTGACTTGTTGGTCGAATTTTTTTGATTTTCCGGTCCGAATTTATGGGGGGGGGGCCTTGGTGAGTGTCCCACGTGTTTATGTGGAAATCTACTCCTGGAAGGGGGGGGGGGAATGGCCTCCCTCTGGATCTGTCCTTGGAGGGGGCCCCCAAAGTCTGCTTTGCCCAGGGCCCCATTGGGTCAAAGTCGGGCCCTGATCCTCTCTTCACGGTGTCTCCAGACTCGAATGCGACCATCGTGGTGTTGCAGACAGAAGCGTGACTCGTCAGTAAAGACAATTTCATTCCATTCTGCCGTCCACATCCTTCTGTCCGATTTCCCTGAAAGATAATCCACAATCTCGGTAGGCCACCATCCTTCCTCTGTCGAACTCGGATACTTGATCAAAAGATGATCGCTGTTTTCGACGAGGCATAATTGATCGTTTTTTTGAAAAAACCACAAGAAAAACACAATTGCTGAACTTGAAATCGTCGAAATCTCCAAGCCTTAAATAGCGCTTTGAAGTGGCGCCACAGGCGCGCGTGATGTGCGTCTGCGCTGAGTCTGCCCTAATGTGCGTCTCCTGTGCGTCTGCCCTGATGTGCGACTCCTGTGCGTCTGCCCTGATGTGCGTCTGCGTGATGTGCATCTCACCTCCGCTAATGCATGTTGTAAATTTCATGTTATTTGCATGTTTCCTTCAGGGTGTTGCATTTACAGTGGCCAGCAGTGTATATTGAGCCCCCCAATGCTGCTGAAATCACTGAAGAAGATTCTGCAGAGGAAGATGAAGGAGGTCTTAAGGACAATTTGTCTGGTAACCAGTTACGGGCAAATGCCGAAATAAGAATGAAAGTACAAAAAAATTGTGGCGATATTGAAATTTCAGATTCCGAAGAAGAATTAGACACTTCCAAGACAATAACTGATGGGCCACCAAGTGCAAAGAAACAACGGAAGGATAAAAGATCAAATTCTTCAAAGAAAAGAATATGGGTTAATAAAAATATAAAGATTTTAATTCATTTTTCCCACAAGCAGATTATTCAGACTTTCGTTCAAAATCACCACTTGAAATATTTGAAATGTTTTTTGATGATGATATAATCTCACTTTTAACATCAGAAATAACAAAGTATGCTTTATTTACAAATAATGCTGATCCTCAAGTGACACCTGAAGAAATAAAAGTTTTCATTGGAATTCTTATTCAATGGAATTCAATGGAATTCTTATTCATTGGAATTCTTATTCGTTGGCTGTTTCATTACTTTTCATACAAAAATGTAACTTTATTTGAATATGTAATTAAAATTTTATGTGGGAATTAAAATGCAATCTGTTCTTCATAAAAATTGCTTTTGTTTCTTTAGAAAAAGAATTTTGAAAAAAAGGTGATTTGATAGTGTAAGAGCCTAGCGGTACCATATGGTACCAGCAGTTTCTGACTAAAATAATTTAATTTTTTTTTTAACATTTTATATTATCCTAAGGAAGGCAATAAACATACACTAAAGAGTAAAAGTAAATTTGAGAAAAAAAATTTATTCAGGCTTTGCCGGGTTAAAAAGATAAAAGATTAAATTTTAAAATAAAATCAAATTCAGAAAATCGAAAAATTTGAGGAAAATTTCATTTTAAAGGTGTACCAATACCTTAAGTATTTAATTGAATTTATTCTTATTGTTACTTACCTCAAAATGTAGATTTAGGTAGAAATTGTAGACGCGAACACTAGACTACAAAAACGTATATTTGATTTAAAACTATGTGAGCTGAAGACTAAAACTGTACCATTGATATATTGAACACTGTTACACAATTCTCTAAAAATTACATCGGAAATGAACTATTTTTTGAAATTTTGAAAAGTGAAAGAATTTATATGGAAGATGGAAATTTAATGTTACAGAACACTAAGTTTGGTTATATAGTAATCGGATCTTTACAACACGAAAAATATAATAATTCTCATTACTATTGTTTACTTAATGAAACTAATTTAGAAAAATCACTTAAGAATTTTTTCGAAGCAGAACTGATACCGGAAGATAACGTTGAAATGATTAAAAGTACTGATGATAAACTATGTGAAAAACATTTTTTGAATACGCACAGAAGGGATAATTCATTCCGATACATTGTTCAAATGCCTTTTTCGAAGAATCCTGATTGTTTAGGTGATTCCAAACAAAATGCCTTACGAAAACTTGATTGTTTATGGAAAAGATTAAATCAAAATCCCAAATTCTTAGCTGTATAAAGAATTTATTCATGAATGTTTAACCTTAGGCCATACGGAGGAAGTTTTAGAAAATGATGAACCAGAAATTGTATATTATCTCCTTCACCACGGTGTCTACAGACCTGATAAGGAGACAACGCCTTTAAGAGTAGTATTTAATGCTTCGTCTGTTACGTCTTCGGGAGAATCACTAAATTCACTACAGTTGAAGAGAGGTATAATCCAGGATGATCTTTTTGCTGTTCTACTTAGATTTAGAAAACACGAATATGCACTTACTGCCGATATAAGAAAAATGTTCTGGCAAATTTTGATAGACGGTTCTCAACGCGATCTATTGCGCATATATTGGAAGGAAGGGATGAGCAAACCTGCAAGGACTTACAGACTGTGCACTGTTACATATGGCACGACAAGTGCTCCATTTCTAGCAACGCGATCGCTTAAACAACTCGCCATTGATGATGGAGATCAATATCCACTAGCAGCTTCTGTTCTTTAATCAGATACATATATGGATGATATCTTAAGTGGAGAATCTGAATTTTTCAAACTTAAGGAGCTACAGTCTCAGTTAATAAAGTTGTTGAAGTCTGGAGGTACGGATTTACACAAATGGTGCACAAACCACCCTAGTTTATTAACAAGTCCATCTCAAATTAATCAAGAATATGCTATTAAATCAGACTCTGAATTAGATGTGGTAAAAACATTAGGTATGTTGTGGAAACCTAAAACTGATATGTTTACATACACGACCAAGGTTAATTTTAAATTGAATTACTCTAAATCAGAAGTGCTTTCACAAATAGCCAGAGTATTTGATCCTCTTGGTTTAATTGGTCCGGTCTTTGCAAAAGCTAAAATCTTCTTGCAGCAACTGTGGTTACTGAAAATTGCATGGCATGAACAACTTCCAGTATCTTTAGCTAAGGAGTGGCATGATTTTTCTTTATCACTTTGGAATCTAAATGAATTAAAGATACCTAGATATTGCCTATCCAAGACACCTGTACGAATATTTCTACATGGATTCGCAGACGCCTCAGAAAATGCGTATGGTGCAATTATCTTCATCAGCGTATGGCAACACTGTAAAAAGTCAATTACTGTGCAGTAAATCAAGAGTAGCACCAATTCGAAAGGTAACAATCCCAAGGTTACAATTTAATGCTTGCCTACTTGTATCTCAACTTATGAGAAAATGTTTAACATCAAGTTGAATCAGTGTTCTTATGGTCAGACTCAACTATCACTCTGTCTTGGATAAAAACATCGCCTCATCAACTAAAAACTTTCGTCGGGAATAGAGTTAGTAACATTCAAAGACTGACTGAAAATTTCCACTGGGCTCACGCCTCCTCCAAGCAGAATCCGGCAGACATTATTTCACGGGGACTAGATGCTAAAGACTTTTCATCAAGTGTTTTGTGGTGGAAAGGGCCTACATTCCTACAAGCGGATATTATTGTTCCAAAGGATATTCCTGACTATCCTTCTACTGAAAATGAACAATATTAAAATGAACTCAAAGGGCACTCCGATAAAACTCTAATTCTTACAAGGGATAATTTTTTGATGCATTTTTTAAGTTTAACCAATAATTACTTGAAGTTAATTCGTATTTTGTCGTATATTTTTAGATTTTTAGTAATTGTAAGACAGGCCACTAATTAAAAGGACCGCTCACCACCAAGGAATTGAGGTGGTCGGAGGTATTTATAATTAAAGCCGTCCAGGTAAGATATTTTGAAAAGGAGATTATCTATCTTCTAAAGGGCGAACCTGTGCCCAAAGATAGTGGATAGCAAAATTTAAATCCATTTTTAGACGAAAGCAACATTTTAAGAGTTGGAGGTCGCTTAGGCAATTCTGACTTAAAGTTTGATCAGAAACACCCCATTATTATTCCCAAGAGTGATAAATTGACTAGAATGATTTTTGAGCATTTTCACAGGAAGAACCATCATGCAGGCACACAAACTCTCCTATATACCGTACGTCAAGAATTTTGGCCCATTAATGGATGATTGACAGCAAGGAAGGTAGTTAACGGTTGCATAATTTGCTTTAAGTAAAACCTTAAACTTGCTGTGCAGATTATGGGTAATTTACCCTCTGATAGAGAAACTCCTAACGCACCGTTTAACGTTACCGGCGTGGATCTCTGCGGACCCTTTTCTATAAAAATTCCTTATCAACGGAAATGTATATTGAAAAAGATTTATGTTTCAATTTTTATTTGTCTTGTGACTAAAGCTATTCACATGGAAATAGTTTAGGATTTGACATCAGAGTCCTTTATCGCATGTCTTAAAAGATTTTTTGCAAGACGAGGAAAAAGCGCGAAAATTTACACAGATAACGCCTCGAATTTCATTGGGGCATGTAGTGAATTAAAAAAATTGTAGAAATTAATTCAAGAGCCTAATGAACAGCTTGGAAACTATTTGTCCTCAGAGCAGGTAACTTGGAAATTTATCCCCCCCCCCCTAGATTCCCAAACTTTGGAGGATTATGGGAAGCAGGGATAAAATCCTTCAAATATTATTTAAAGCGAGCAGTTGTAATACTAATTTAACCTATGAAGAATTTTTAACGATCATCACACAAATAGAGGCTATTTTAAATTCGATACCAATTTGCCCATTGTCATCAGACCCTAATGACTTTCAAGCTTTAACACCGGGTCACTTTTTAATAGGACGCCCGCTGAATTCTGTAAGATATTTAATATATATAAATGTAGATGGCAGCACCTGTGTACAAAAAGTAAATAAAAGTGTATCAGCCACTAACTTCAGTTAGAAGTAAGCTAGCTGAGAACATGCCTGTAGTAACGATGTACAGTTTGATTGTCTGTAGTTATCTCAATTCATCCACCTAAATAATAATGCTTATGAATATTAAGTCATCTAGAGTATCTTAAATGGTGTCAGAATAGAACACCGTCCACCAATTTCCAGTAAAAAATCGCCTGAAAAGAAGAAACTGACGATCGCAAAATGACGAGTAATCTACCAGCGATACAACCTTTCGATGCAGGTACAAATCCGCCGGAAGCGTGGAGAAATTGAAAACAAGATTTTGAGGACTATATTGAAGCTCTACGTTATGGAAATGAATCGGAAAAGACAAAAACAGCTCTTTTTCGCCACGTGTGTGGAGATTAACTAAAGAAGCAGTACAGAGCATTCAACTTGAAACCGTTAACCGGCACTACGGATATAAGCCTACAACAAATTCTATACGAATTTGGAAAATATTTTCAAGATTTCCAAAATAAAATATATGCGTCCTTCAAGTTTCTCGAAATGAAACAAGAAATAGGGGAGAAATTCACGATTTCTACCTAAGACTAAAGAGTGCCGTTACTGAATGTAATTACGGAGAACTAGAAGATCGCATTCTACGGGATAAAATTGTACAAGGGTTACAGGATAAACCTTTGCAAGAGCGCCTGATAAGAGAAGCAAGCAGAAAAGCAAAAACGTTGCAGGAAATTGTCAGCGAGTGTAAAACTGCAGGCACAGCAGAGCGCAAGCCAGCGAGATGAACAAACCCGCCGCGATAGCCGCCATTGAACGAGGGATCTCCCAAGCTGTGTCATCTAGAAGAGAATTCGGCGCCCGAAATGAAAATAAATATATGTGCCGATCGTGCGGTATGGTTCACGAACCTAGAAACTGCCCAGCTTTTGGAACTGTATGCCGAGTGTGTAAGCTAAGAAATCATTGGGCTAAAGTCTGCAGATCGCGAGGAAGAAATCAAAATAAAATGAAACGCGTGAAAGCAGTGGAAGAAAATGATGAGGTAAGTGACTCTGAATCTGTTTACCTCGGAGAGCTGAAAAAAATTGACGCAATTAATTGCAATGATAGTGAAAGTGATTGGTATCAGGATATTATTGTAAATGGCAATTGTGTAACATTTAAAATGGATACAGGATCTCAAGTGAATGTAATACCGAAAAGTAAAATTTTAAAATGCCCAATAAACCTATTGTTACGAAATGCAAACAAACTGTTCTGGACTACAGTGATAATTTGGTTCCACTAATAGGAGAACGTAATTTACCCTGTAAAATTAAAAACAAAGAAGAAAATTTACGTTTTTTAGTGACAGAGCTAGAATCTAGCCCCATTTTAAGCCTACAAGCCTGTACTAAGCTAGGACTGATAAAACGTCTGTATCAAATAAAAGAAAACATGTCTAATTTAGAAGAAACCCCAGAACAAGTAATAAAAGAATTTAGTGATGTCTTCACAGGTGTAGGGAGACTTAACCGAACAGTGAAGATTAAGCTTAAAGATAATTGTGTCCCACACATAGCAGCAGCTCGCAAAGTGTCATTAGCTCTTCATGATAAAGTTAAGGAAGAGCTAAATAGAATGGAGGATACAGGCATTATTACCAAAGTTGAAGAACCTACTGAGTGGGTAAGTAACATGGTTATTGTAAACACTCCTAAAAAGCTCCGAATTTGTCTTGATCCAAGGCCAATGAACAAAGCCATACAAAGGCCACATTATCCAATCCCAACAGCGGATAGTTTAATGACTAAGCTTCAAGGCAGCAAAATCTTTACCATATTAGATGCTAAAAATGGGTTCTGGCGATTGCCATTAGATAAAAATTCGTCATTGTTAACAACATTTGCCACCCCATGGGGTAGATACCCATTTTGTGTTTTGCCTTTTGGGCTCAATAATGCCCCAGGAGAGTTTCAGAAAGCAATGGATGAAGTGTTTGAAAAAGAGTTGGAAGTGAATGCACATTTTGATGATATAGCATTAGGGTCTGTTTCAGTTGCAGAACACTGCCAGCTGTTACGTAGGGTTCTCACCATTGCTAGAAGAGCTAACCTTAAATTCAATCTAGATAAAACCCAGCTTGCATTGTCC
Source organism: Dolomedes plantarius (assembly GCA_907164885.2). Classification (NCBI taxonomy): domain Eukaryota; kingdom Metazoa; phylum Arthropoda; class Arachnida; order Araneae; family Dolomedidae; genus Dolomedes; species Dolomedes plantarius. The sequence continues at coordinate 192,145,573 of OU015490.1, read as the reverse complement.
AGTGTGAACTATTTACGACACATAATATCAGATAAAGGAATTAAAGCAGATCCCAAGAAGATAAAGGCAATTCATGAGTTTGCAGTGCCAAAATGTAGAGAAGACTTGCAAAGATTTCTGGGTATGATAACATACTTGGCAAAATTTACACCACATCTGTCAAACTTGACTCATTCATTGCGACAGTTATTGAAAAAAGACATTGAATGGGTATGGGATGAAAATATTCAAAGAGACTTTCAGCTAATAAAACAAACTATCATGCAGTCCCCATGTTTACAATATTTTGATGAGACTAAAGCTGTAACTGTGTCTGTTGATGCTAGCAAAGATGGGTTAGGAGCAGTTCTACTTCAAGATTGTAAACCTGCTGCCTATGGATCAGCATCACTCACTGAAGCCCAACAAAACTATGCTCAAATTGAAAAAGAGTTATTAGTTATAGTTTATGGCTTGGAACATTTCAACTACTATACATATGGAAGAAATGTAACAGTGCAAACTGATCACAAACCACTACTTGGCCTTAGCAAGAAACCGTATGATACAATTTCTCCTCGTCTTCAACGCATGTTACTTCGGCTTAACAGGCACAATGTAACATTAGAATATGTACCAGGAAAGGAATTACTCATAGCCGATGCACTGTCCAGAGCACAGTCTATAGTTGACAAATTTGATGATGGGTTATATCAAGAATCTACAGTGAAAATAAACTTGTTAACACAAGCTTCTTCAGCAAGATGGGAAGAAATTGCAGAGCTCACAAGAAATGATTCCCAGCTGCAAGATTTGATATTTCACATAAAAAATGGATGGCCTGATAAAAAGAAGACAAGATTAGCTGCTCACGCATACTAGCATTGTAAAGATGAACTGTATGTAACAAAATAAGGAGTAATATGTCGAGGACAACGACTTGTAGTGCCAACAACCTTTAGGCATGAAATTTTGAAAATATTACATGTGTCACATAAAGGTGTTGTGTGTAGTAAAATCAAAGCTAGAGAATACTTTTATTGGCCTTATATAAACAATGAAGTTGAAGCATACGTATTAAAGTGCAAGATCTGCCAGAAATATCATCTCGGAGCACGAGATGAGTTGCCGAAGCCTGACGCTCTGAAAATTAAACTCCTAGAAGAATGGGAAGCAAGAAAAGGAAAAGGATGTCCTGAATCTCAAAATGCTTACTATAGTACAGAAACAAAAAGGAATATTCAAGAACAGAAGAAAAATGACAAATGTCGGTCATATCCGAATAGGAATAATTTTTCTGAAAGAAGTTATATAAATTTCAAGTGCAATTATTGTCACAAGCCAGGTCACAAGGCCTCCGAATGCAGAAAGAAAATATCTGACAGAAAAGCTGCTTCAAATAAAGGAAATAACAGTTCCATGATAGCTACAAGTTATGATAATCAAATTACACTGGCCTGCAAAGAAAATCTTCAACAAGCATCATCCTGGTGCTTAGATAGTGGCTCAACGTCCCACATGTGCAACGACAAGCAGTTATTCACAGAATTTTATCCTCAAGAAAATTCGAGAATTCAACTCGCTGTGGATAAAAGTGCTGAAGTCATCGGTATCGGTAAAATTCTTATAACCGTACCTACTGACAACGGTAAGACATATCTTACTTTAAACAACGTACTGTGTGTTCCTGAGCTAAAGTGTAATTTAATATCAACCTCCAAGGCCACTGCAAACAACCGTTCTGTAATTTTTAAAGAGCGGTATGCTAAAATATTAGAGCCGAACGGTTCTACTTTAGTGAAAGCTATCAGGAGAGGCGATCTTTATTATATAGAACCCTTCATCGAAACAGCTGCTGTTGCCAAGGTAAGTGACTTACAAAAATGGCATCTTAAATTAGGACATTTAAATGAAAATGACTTAAAGAAACTCAAATCTGAAAATATGGTACGAAATTTAAATTTTAATGATTATGAATCTTTAAAAGATTGTAAGATTTGTATAGAAGGCAAACAATCAGTCAGACCATTTCCCAAAGTATCAAAATATGAAAGTGCTGATTTATTAAATCTTATTCACTCTGATTTATGCGGCCCTATGCCTGTACCATCTCATGCTGGTTCTAGGTATTTTGCGATTTTTATTGATGACAAATCGCGTTATGTAGAAGTTAGTTTTTTAAAAACGAAAGACGAAGTTAAAAACGCGTTTATAAAATTCAAAGCTGTCGTAGAAAATCGCTTGGATAAGAAAATAAAAGCGCTGAGAACAGACAATGGTCTAGAGTACCTAGGGGAAGAATTTAATAAACATCTTGAACAATGCGGAATTAGGCGAGAAAAATCAAGCCCCATGACACCACAACAAAATTCTCGGGCAGAGCGAATGAACAGGACTTTAGCTGAAATGGCCAGATGTTTATTACTACAATCCAATTTACCGCAAACATTTTGGGCAGCAGCGATAAATTGCGCTGCTTATATTCGAAACAGATGTCCCTCTAGAAGTTTAACTGAAAACAAAACTCCTTTTGAATTATTTCTTGGCATCAAGCCAACCGTCTCTCATCTTAAAGTATTCGGACAAAAATGTTTTGTATTGAATAAGAGATCAAAAGGCAAGTTTGAACCTAGATCGGCTGAACATATATTTGTAGGATATTGTCATCAATCTTAAGCTTATCTCCCGTGGAATAAAAATACTAGAAAAATTATTATAAGCCGCGATGTTCGATTTATCGATGAGTTCGAAAGCAATTTACCAAAAAGCGAAGAAATAGAGCAAATTTTTCCATTTAAAGAGTCTCCCAATTCAAATCAAAATGAAAAAGAGAAAATTACCCATGATGCACCCTCGCCTGTGCAAGAAATGTTTTCTGATGAGGGGGAAACACAAATTTCTGACCCACCTACAGCTGGCAGGGCGCCAGGTCCAGGTCGACCCAAACTTTTAAGAGATGGTAAACGAGGGCGGCCTCGTAAACAATATCGTGGGAAAGATGTAGAAAAAGCCCAAACAATTTTACATGTTTCGTCTACGGATAACAGCCCATCAGTTAGTAAAGCGATCTCAGGTCCATTTAAAGAGGAATGATTAGAAGCTATGAAAAGTGAATATAATTCACTAGTAAATGAAAACGCTTGGGAATTAGTGGAAAAACCAAAACATAAAAAATCATTGGTTGTAAATGGGTGTTAAAAACAAAATATAAACAAGATGGAACTATCGAGAAATTTAAAGCTAGGCTAGTAGCCAAAGGCTGTTCACAGAAACCGGGAATTGATTATGAAGAAAACTTTTCACCTGTTGCCAGATTAAGCTCAATTAGAACTGTAATCGCGTATGCAATTCAAAATGGTTTCACAGCATATCAATTCGATTTTATAATGGCATATGTAAATGGTGATTTGAATGAAGAAATCTATATGGAACTGCCAGAAGGTTTTGAGGATGAATCTAATACTGATAAAGTATGTTTGTTAAAAAGATCCCTTTACGGTTTAAAACAATCTGGTCGGCAATGGTTTAAGAAATGGGATGAAAAATTAAAACAAATGAAATTTGATTCTTTACATTCTGATAAATGTGTTTACATTTCAAAATCATCAATCGAAGCAATTATTATCGTATATGTAGATGATTTAATCATTCTTACTAAAAATGAACACGATTATAAATACATTAGGGATGAATTATCTAACTCATTTAAAATGAAATATATGGGTCATTTGCATTATTGTTTAGGCATAGAATTTATGCAAAACAAGGATAAAATCGTGATTACTCAGAAAAAGTATATTGAAGATATTCTGTGAAAATTTAATATGCAAGATTCAAAAGCAGTGTCTACACCTTTAGAAAATAATGTGAAACTTACTAAAGATATGTGTCCTGAAACTGAGGAAGAAAAATCCGAAATGAAAGACATACCCTATCGCCAATTAATAGGATCGTTAATGTATTTATCTGTAGCAACTAGACCAGACATCACACACGCTGTGAACTTTTTAAGCCAATTCAACAACAATCCAGGAAAACCTCACTGGTTAGCAGCCAAAAGAATTTTGAGATACCTGAAAGGTACCAAATTACAAGGACTGTGTTTTCATCGCAATCCAGAACCTTTAACTGGATATGTTGATGCTGACTGGGCATCAGACGTTAATGACAGAAAGTCCTTTACCGGTTATATTTTTAAGTACGCCGGCGGAGCTATATCCTGGGAGTCAAGAAAACAACCAACTGTAGCGTTATCGACAACCGAAGCCGAATACATGGCTTTAACAGAGTCTGCCAGGGAAACTCTACACTTAAGACGATTCCTAGATGAACTTTCACCCGGAACTGTAACAGCTCCTACTGACATCATGTGCGATAATCAGTCTGCTCAAAAACTGACGCGAAACCCTGAATATCACTCTCGCACCAAACACATTGATATATGCCATCATTTCGTGCGAGATCTCCTGAATGATGGAGAGATTGATGTTAAATACATAGCATCTGAAAACATGCCTGCCGATATTTTAACGAAGGCATTAAATGCAGACAAGCATAAAATGTGTTGTAACTTAATTGGAATAAGTGTTTTAAATCCTTAATATCATCCAGTATCCTTTTCAGTATAATAATTAGTGTATGTAATGATGTGTTTTTATTGCATTTAAGTATTATCTATTTGTATTTACATTGTAATGTTTAAATTGTTTACATTATTATAGAAGTTTTAAATTCACAAGTATAATAAGCTTTGTAATGTAAGTCTGCATATATTTCATAAGTTTTCTTTACTGAGTGAAATATGCATAAATTGTATTCTCATAGAAAATGCACGTTGTGAGGGGGAATTGTTGAAAATCAACGCTCATTTTCTCTCCTTATGCTCCTTACGGCATACTTGCGCACATGTTAATTATGACGTCATCATATTTTTCTCCTGTACGGGAACGCTCTGTGAGCGGTAGTAGAAAGATAATAATGTTGCTCTCTGTAACATGCTTCTATGTTAAGTGCTGTGAAAATGTGTCTTAGTCCTATTAAATGTTTTGCTACTACTCTGCTGCTCTTTTTACTCTGCGTGACTAAATTCCCATATAGATACATATATATATATATATGCATATACATATATACATATATATACATATATATGCATATATATACATATATAAATGCATATATATATGCATATATATATACATATATATATGCATATATACATACATATATATATATGCATATATACATACATATATATATATGCATATATACATACATATATATATATGCATATATACATACATATATATATATGCATATATACATACATATATATATATATGCATATATACATACATACATATATATATGCATATATACATACATATATATATGCATATATACATACATATATATATGCATATATACATACATATATATATATATGCATACATACATACATATATATATATATATGCATATATACATACATACATGCATATATATACATACATACATGCATATATATACATACATACATACATACATATATGCATATATATATATACAGACATATATACAGACTTTATTCTTTCTAGTGAACGATCAACAGATCGTTCATAGCTGTTCAGCAAAGTGAACGGTTCCCAAAGATCTGGATCTCTCTACGGATCCATTTTGCCCATCACTATCAAACATGCCTCCAAGAGCGGATTTTGGCGTGATTCTGTTGCTTGATAAACACACTGTAACCTTCCTACTAGAATGTCAATAAAATAGTATTTGCCGCTATGAAAGCGGTCTATTTTTGGCCACTCGAGAACTACTACTACCCCCCCTGTGGCATGCCGGTTCCGGTCATCATCCACGGTGCCAGGCTGGTATGTTACAAATATATATATATATATATATATATATATATGAATGATCACAAGGGGAAGCCCAAATTTGTACCGCTTTAAGACAATTTTAAAAATAACATTAAAAAATGCTGTTAGAACTATCTTAATGACCTAAAAAGTAGTTCCTTCATATTTCTTTGGTAATTTTATGATAAATGCAATATATATATATATAAATCCACATGTTATACTTAGAAACTAATTTATTTACACAATTAGTTGGTGTGCTTCAGCAGCTAATCTTTTTTTTTATTAAATAAAGAGAAAAGAAGGGAAAAAATTATTTTATTTAGCCAAAAATTTATTAGCCATCATACACAAATTAACAAGCCATAGGTACAGACATTACTAGGTGTATCTAGGCTCTTTCATTAAAAGTATTGATACTATGAAAGCATGAATATATATGTACATATTAATTTCCTACATAAATTAATGACTGCAGTAAACTGACCTTTAATTGGCTACATACTCAAATTAAAAAATTAGTGTAAAATATCTACTTGGATTTGCACTCTTAACTCTATAGTCGTAAAAAATATTTTTACTTTTTTTTTAGTTTGATGGGATGAAAATGGTGTGCAAAGGAAAATTAATTTTAAAAAGTCAAACACATGACTAAGTGTTTTGAAAACAAAGGCAAAGGGTACTTTGTATGTATGTAAGAATTTATATTTAAAACTCTTGTCACAAAAATATTATTTACACTTCACCAGCTTTATGAAATGAAAACTGCACAAAAGATGAAAAATTAATAGATCAGTCAGAATTATAAAGGCCTTTTGAAAATGAAAGAGAAATAAATATATTGCAAACCAGATATTTTTAACATGAATGCTTATGCTAAATCATGCAAATGTCAAAATTAACTATGGTCACTTCATATGATATGTAAATGCTGATAAATACAACTTTTATAAAGAGAATTATGAATGAAAATTGCTGGAGAAAATGGAGAGTGCAATTTTATTGTTGTTAATATACATATATATATGTATATATATTAAAACAAAACCTTCAGTGAGGATCAGCATTGAAATTTAATGTGTTCATGTATGCATGCATGCATGCATATATATATATATATATATATATATATATATATATATATATATATATATATGTGTGTGTGTGTACGTGTGTACTGTAAAAGGTAGATTTTAAAAGTAGAAGGAGAAAATAATGCACATGTAGATATTTTCAAATAAAAAAGTTAAAAATTATTTTCACTTTTATGAATAATGACAATTGTCCATTTTTGTGCCAGAGAGAATTTCTATTTAAAATACCAAAAGTTAATACACACATTTTATTAACAAAGTTTCATGTCATTTCTTGACATCAATTTGTTAAAATGTTATTAGGATAAAATTGCAACAATTTGAGTAAATACTTTCATAAAGGATGCTTTAAATCTGCAACAAAATGTGTACATAAACATTTATTACCATTCCACTAAAGCAATATCCACTACATAATTGCCATCTACAAATATCTAATGGCATAAAATGAAGCTTAGATGCTAAACACAAACACAAAGCGTTAGGTCTCTTACAATAGAAATAACACACTTTCCCTGATATATGAAATGTTAGATACTTAAAATACAACAGTAAAAGTGAACAGTCACAGGAAAAAGGTATACATCAAAACATTTCCTACCCCAATAAAAACATTTTGATTTAGAAAGAAAACTACATTAAAATTTATAAACCATTACTTACACTGAAAATTCAAAGAAAAACCAAAATAACAGTAAACAAACAGTAATATTATAAGCAAGGGGTAAGACCTCTAAGACCAGGTTCTGTAATTTCAAGCAACAAGCATTTTAAAGTAAGAGAATTTTTAGAAATGGTGTTATATTTCAGTGATACAATAAAATTTTTCCCAAAAAGAATTTTTGATCAACTTTTATTCTGAGGAAGTTGTACAATTTATTCATGCTATTTATTGAACTATTTATACATGATTTTATTTTTGTAAAATGATAAACTTGTAAAACTGCAGTCATGTATTGAGTCTTATGAATGCCCAGAGAAAAGGAAACAAAAATCAGCTATTTTACTTATTTTTATGTATGTTGCTATGGCGGCTCCAAGCCAGATTTGGGTTGGGAGGGAGGGGGCAACATTGGCTCTTAGGGTTTTATATATATAAAAGAAATAAACATCATCTCATTTTAAATTTAAACTCATTGAGTATTAGGTCTATGATTATATAATTTTAGGGAAAAAAAAAAAAAAACAGGTTTTTTTTTTTTTTTTTGGGGGGGGGGGTTGTCGGGGCAATTATCCCTACTTTCCCCCCTAGGAGCCGCCCTTCGTATGTTGCAAAATTTATCACGGAAAGTATGAAAATTTTTAGGCTTAGTTCTAATAATTCTTATCCTGGGTTCCCTAATGACAAGAGAATGAATAAAAAATGTTGCAAAAGAGAAAAAGGGAAATTTTTACAAAAATTACAAATAAAACAGAAATTTAAAAAAAAAATTATTCATACATTCAGCTACTTTCTATTTTTAAGAAAAATTTCCAAACTCTATTATAAGGTTTTAGGATTTATCCATATCTGGTAGACAACCTGACTCAAAAGGAAGTTACATATTTTTGTACGATAGAAATGCTTGGTGTGAAAAGTTGAATTAAGAAATTCAAAACAATGAGTTTTGCTGAATATTCAGAGCATGTCCACCATCACATAATCTGAAAATAACAATAATAGAGAGATTGTTCTCTAGTTATATAAGTTAAGAATAAAAATTGACCAAAGTAAGCATTTTAGAAAATCAGAAGTATTTCAGGTTCAATATATATATATATATATATATATATATATATATATATATATATATATATATATATATATATATATATATATATATATATATATATATAACTTTGACAAGGTTTCAGTATGTTTCTATCTTTTAACAATGTATAGTAATATAACCAATCATATGCAAGCAAAAACTGCATTAAAAGTTACTGCTTCACATTGCAGTAAATAAATTTTGACTGTATTAGCCTATGATATTATTGTTGGGGGGTGTTGAAGCCAGATTCCCATTTTATGACACAGAACACGAGTTCTTACCCCAGTACTAGATAGAATATATCAAAATCTATCCCTCAAAGCAAAACAAAATTAATACAAAGGTAGATTACAAGTACAGATAAAATAAAAAACTCAAATTTGAAGTTTATTTCACAGGTACCTGTTGATTAATACAGTTTTGAGAAATGAACTAGACATCAGGTTTTGATTATCCCAATAAAACTGATTGCAGCCATCCCTCAGAATTATGAATTTAGAATTTTATTTTGACCAGCTAAGATCTTGTCTTATACTAGATCATTTAAATATCTCATATTAACACACTGACAAGATGCTTGGTACAAAGTTTTGTTTTAATTTGACTTTTAGATTACTTTATTTTACCTGGCATTCTAATCAGTAGACCAACAACGTATACTACCAATAATGTAAATGAATTTCATCTCTAGAGCACATCTGTCACAAGCAGTGTGTGCACAAACTAGGAGTTTTGTGAACTTTTTTTCAGATTTGATCATATCAATTTTTAATAGCTAAATTGTTTGTGAAGGGTTTATTTTATGTAAATACATAGATATTTAAAGAATGAAAGTTGACATAACATCATTGCTTAATTAAGCACATTTGTATGTTTTTGTAAAAAATATTCACTTTTAGCTTGTCCAAAAAATATTTTTTCCCCACATTAGTTACTTTTTCCACAATTGCATTATACCACATTTTTCATACTGTATATTTAAAATTATCCATTATGAACAACAGATGATCCCAGAACCTATATATTTTGCAAAACTAATATGGTTTTGAATAACATGGGAATACATTGTGGGATAAATTAATCACATAAATCAAAAGATACCTGTACAAAAAATGAAGTAAAACTTACAACATAAATAACAAAAATAATATTACAAACATACAAAAACTAAAATTAGCATTTTTGCTTTAAAACAATAAAGAGATTCAAAATAAAAACAATGTATACAAGCAATTTTATACTGAAAGCAGAAATTTAAAAGCATTGCATAACAACATAGGCAGTACCAAATGCCAAATTCACATCTTTGAGGTGAAATTTTTGCATAGTTAAAAATTTGCAGACATGATGTAAAATAGCTGTATGATGATGTTTCAATCTCACAATATGAAATATACATTTATACAGCACTCCAGGCAAACAAATTATTGCTAATGCAACAATTGTATAGGGCCAATCCAAATGAAGTTATAACTTGACTTATTTGTACTATCATATTTATATAATTTTATGTAGTTAAAACATGGCATCAAAAAATAAAGCTAAAATCCAGCCACTGGAGCTAAAATACCTTTTCTCTAAAATATAACTATTACATAAAACTTTTTCAGATTTAAAATTGTATAATGAAATGACATTCGAAATCATCAGTTTAAAGCTGTCTGATAAGAAAACAGAAGCTCATTCCTCTCATCTAATATTTCTATTTGCCTAATATCACTAGTCTTTTCTTTCTATGAAAATTTTGACAAAACTCTGAAATTGTTTAAAATAACCCTGAAACCATTTTCAATTGCACTACACAGTGGATTATTTCAGCAAATAAATTACATAAATAGAAGAACATTTAAAGTTCATACAAATCAGCATTTTAAACATAAGTTAGAAGTCAGTAGAATAATAATAAACAAACTCCAATGTTCAGCCTTGAGACAAAACATTTAATATCTGTTACACAATGACAGTTAAGAAAGTAAAATTTGAACAAATTTAAATTTCTTCAGTTTTTCTCATTCTCACGATAGAAATGAATGGCAACATGAGTTATTTTAACACAGAAGAATGGTAAATACTTAAGTATACTAAAATAATCCTGATAATATATTAGCACAAAATTGAATTAATCCACCATACCCAGTGGTGGGATTCAGCCAGTTCACATCAGTTCTATAGAAACAGTGCGAACCAGCTGAAGCTGACCACTGATTAGGACATAGAACCTGTTGTTAATTTATTTGAATCCCACCACTGACCATACCCCTTGAAGACATTTTATGTATAAGTGTTTTTAAGAAGCTTCATATAGTCTCAATACATAGATAAAATATTGAGAGAAAGCAGAACAACAATAGTGATTACAGGGAAAAAAATTATTACTCCACTGTTAAAATAACTAGATGTTTAAATTAAAATATCTTTTATACGGTAATATACTTAATGTTAAAGAATATTTAAAAGTATGTAATAGTTTTGGAATTACAGTAAACACAATTTGTTGCAATGGTAGAGAATAAAATTACAGATCCAGTACGACACAAATATTAAAAATTTAAAAATATGTACATATAATATTTATTTTTAAAAAAGATAACTCTTTTAAATTGCTTTTTCCCTTTGATAAAGTTCTCAACAAGTACAACATTTGCTCTTTATAGATAGCTACAAGAGATGTAATAAATATGAATTAAAGAATTTTTAAAAGTTTTTTTAAAATACGCAGCAAATTTTCTTTTATTGTACAAACATACATCTTTCCAGAAAGAAGTCCTCAGGACTGAGTTTTCAGAATTTTAGCAGAACACTGAATCTCTCCCATTTGCATTATTGGTACGAAATTCTAAACTTCTAGCACTTAAAAATTAAAATAAAACCATTCAGCTACAAATATTTTTTAAGTTAAAAAAATTTCAGTGGGAAAATTTTTGATTTTTAAAAGGATATATCACTATAATTCTTTTAAATAAAAGTATGTGATAGATAAATAAAAATAATTCTGATTTTTCCAGCAAACCATCAAAGAAATTTGAATTATGTTGACAGTTTGAAAATTAATAAATCTGTAAATAAACATATTTAAAATATATACATTTAAATTTGATAAGTATTCGATACAGTAATTATAGCTGAATAAAAAAGTAGGTATTTTTCTATTATTATGTTTAAGTAAAATATTTATTTTTCAAAATTACAAATAGCCAATTTCTTTTGGAGATAATTTAAGTAAAAACACTTAATTTAAAAAACCCTGTATTATAGAAATAAACTATTTCAGTAATATTCTAATACAATATGCACCAAGGATTAACAATAAGATATGCTATAATTTCCAGATACTTGACAACTTTTCATGAAACCACAGAACAGCACTACTGTAAACGAAACGAATTGTAATTGATAAACAATATTTGATGTATTAGAATCAAACTTAAACCTCCCAAAAATTTTAATATAAACATTTCTGAAGAGTTAAATTTATACAGCAACAAAATATAATCTAAAGAATCTCAATGTGCTATTTCCTTCTATAGTTACATGAAACAAGTGTGTTATACTGCATTTGAAATAACTATTTCTCCTAAATCCCTTCCATTGTTAAAGAGCATTCCTGTATTCAATATTTTTTTCATGAAAATGAAATTTCAAATAAAATGATGGGAGAGAATTTTTTTCTACAATGATATTACATGGAGGAAAAACCTATGAAATATTTTGATTTGGGGCAAATGGTTATTTCCCCCAAATCAGTGGTGGTATCAAACTTCATTTTTAACAAAGTCAATATGATGATGTTATTCTGTATTCTTAATCTGAGTATTGCCCATGATAACCCTGTAAATGATTTTTTAAAGAATAAGCTAATGTAAACACTTTACCACAAACATCACATTTATATGTTGTAATATGACCAAATTTATGACATTCAAGATTATGCAAATTGTTGAATCCTTGTTTGCAGACATCACAGTAGAAAGTAGGTGAAGCTGTCTGCATACTGGAACTGTCAAATTCTACTTTGCATGCTGCAGAAGAAATATTTTGATTTGATTTAACATCCTGCTGCTTGCTCTTAGCATGTCTTTCAAGATGAGCTTTGATAGAATTAATATGACGTGTTTTGAAGGGGCAATCAGGACACATGAATGCATTTACAATGTTTCTTTTGTGTCGTATTCCAGAATTCAATCTACAATCTAGAATAAAAATAATTACAGCAATTAAATAACAATAACTAACAAAACAAGAAGTAGATAGGAATATAGAGCATTATCTTGATTTCAGAGTGAATTTTTGCAGAACAATGAATTTTAAATAACAACTGCACTATTTGCAACATTTATAATCAAGTTTCTGCAATTTTTTCTAGTCCAGAAATTAAGATTTTTAAAAGAGCTTTAAGTACTTTTGTTTAAAAATTCTAATGACCTATTTACAAGTATACTTTTGTATCTTTGAAGGAAATGCAGCATTATAAATGAAACCATAAATATAAGATTTATTTAGAATGTCCAATAATTAGATTTAACTGATAACAAAACACAATGAAAATACATTGTTCATTAAAAACACTAATAAAGGTAAAATTCAGTACATAAATCTTATATATCATACATAGATTAAGCAAATGATACCCGGTTACTTAAAAAGCTTATTATAATGGTACTCCTTTTGAAGAATTCTTTGCAACTGCATTATCTAGCTTAATTAAAATTGATTTTTTAAACAAAATGATCACAGCAACACAAGCATCACTCAATCAAAACTTTTCTTTCACTTGGCTCTAACCTACCCTAACCCTCATAAGAGTAAGAATGAACTGAAACCATACAGTTGATCATTCTTATTACCAAGTCAAGCCATCATATTTATTGACATCACTCCATCAAAAAATTCTCTGATGCTAAACTGCTGGAGCTATCTGAACTGAAACCGAAGGCATACTTGCCTTAGTTTATTTTCAGTTGGCACAAACAGCAAAGGTTTTCCTTAACATGGTTCCAGGGGTTAAGAAATTTATGGGCCATTTTTAAATTTTTATTTTTCAAAAATTATGACTATAAGAGGACTAAAAAAAAAGAGACTTAAGAAATTTAAAGGTTTTATAATGATCATGAGATATTCTATAATTGTGCCAGATTTTATCCAAATATCATCACATAAAAGATGTATAAAAGCCCAATATATTTTTATACTCATAGCAGTGTCACTAAATGATACAATGCCAAAGAGAGAACATATGCCTTTTGTGTCAGACTCTTTCTACAGGAAGTTATTTGTGTAACTTGTTAAGGAAAAACAACCTCATGCTGACAATCACAGAAACATGAATCAAAGTTGAACTCACAACTTAAAACATCTGTAACTTCCAAACAACCTGTTTTCAACATTCTACCCCTGCATGACTTCAGTACACGGACTATTGAAAACAAGTTTACTTTAATAATGAAGAACTTTACTGACTTTAGGTAATCATGTATATATAACTCACTTATATTTTGCTATGGCCAGACTATCTAATTTTGGAGGAAAGCCAAAACCTTCAACCATTCCAATGACATTTGAATTTTGCATCCATGTGACTTAAATGCCAAACACTATTTTAAGAAGGAACAAGATATACTTTCTTCCTTTCTTGAAATGCAATTTTTATCATATCTCTGTTTCTAAATTTCCTATAACAAAAAGTTGGACTTTGCATGGCTTTAAAGTGATCACGATAAATGTATCTAAGATATTGACCTCCTGCTCTAATCTGTAGTTTAATTAAGATTTCTATTCACACAGGTATAAACCGTAAATTCGAAATAATTTCAAGTTTTTTAAACAGCAGCACTCTAGTCACTTCAGATTCTTAGAGAACAGGACAACTATTAGGAAAAAAGTATATGTTTTTGACACAGCCATTATCACAGGATTAAATTTACAAAATAAAATATTTTTTCTTTTTGGAGTTATCATAGTTTATGCAAATGACAATTTCTTACAGCTATTTTTTAATATTTCTCATGATACAACCCAACCTTCAAAATGTTATTTTGTACATTTAAGTAAAAAATAAAAATAAAAAAATAAAAATGAAGGTTAAAATTTGTTTCTATAATATGTTACAGAAGGTGTACCAATAAGATTACTGCGCGGAACAGATATGCAGACGCACCTCCCTTGGCGACAAGTTGGCACCAAAAATTTTTTGCCGCCAAAACAGGTTTATTTTAGCGGGGTCTATTTTAGGTTATTTAAGCGGACATTTTACGCTTAAAATAACAGATATACACAAAATATATTCAATAATATGTAATCAATAACAACCCAAATATAAAAATAAATTCAAACCAAACTTACCAATGGCAATAATAAACTTCCAAAAACATGACACAAATCCACAACAGCTACTTTAAAACATACACGAATATATCTAAAAATGGCAGTATTAAACTTCAAAACCTTAACAGAAATGCTCAACTTCTACTTTAAAACATACGCAAAAATATCTAAAAACGGCTGTATTAAACTTCAAAACCTTAACAGAAATGCTCAACCACTTATTTAAAACATACGCAAATATATCTAAAAATGGCTGTATTAAAATTCAAAACTTAAATAGAAATGCTCGACCGCTACTTTAAAACATACGCAAAAGTATCTAAAAACGGCTGCATAAATACAAAAACCAAAACCTTAAAATTAATGAGAAACTTGTTAGGTGGGTGGCCCCCCGCTAAAAAGTCAGTATAATATAACTAGTCAGTCCAACTAATAATAACTAATTTAAATAAACATAAAAAACACCTTGGTTAAATATATATTTCTTCATTAAACATATATTACAGCACAAATTCAAAAGATCTATTTCTATTATATCACCTCTATTTTAGACACTAAAATCCCCTGATATTTCTAAATTACACTAAATACTGCACAGATAATAAATAAATGAACAAAAATAAATTGAAATATACAACCAGATTATTGTATCCAAGCTGCATCCTAAATCAAACTTAAAAGCCGAATTCAAACATAAACGAAAAATTGAAAAACCATTGCCACAACATAATATTACTACACTAAAGAACCTTAAAAAAAAATCATTCAATGACGCAAAACACAAGACACACCCGAATCTGGCAACAACAAAATCCTAAAAGCAACAAAAACACAAATTGGCAACACCAAAGTAAAATCTACATCTAATACTATCCAAAATACTTCATTAATATTTCGCAACAACATGGCCACCATATTATATCATGTAAACAAACACACAACTAGCCTTTCAAACTGGGTTGCCACAAAATAACAAAATCTCGCCAAAATCGCATGGCTGCCACACCAAGCACAAAATCGCCAACTTGGCAACGAGGTGCGTCTAACACATCTGTACCTATATGGAAAGTAGCAACTTTATTTCTCTGTAAACTTTGTACATGTATAATTCATTTATAAAGGATTTATAATTCATATTAATAATAATATAAATATCAATTCACTCAAAACAATATACGAGGGCTGTCCATAAAGTATCCGAACTGAATGTATAAAACATAATACAGACACCGGTCTGCATGCGCATGCTAATTAGCATGTTTAAACATATGTAAACTTGTTATGTTCACAATTATCCAAGCACTGCGAAGCGCGGTTCTCTTGTAGCAATAACAAAAAGTGAACGCAGTGGAAGTCTCGTGTCGGGTTGGATCATGACGGAATCTACTGAGCAACGTGTTTGCATCAAATTTTGTAATAAAATTGGAAAAACGGCAACCGAAACGTTTGATTTGCTTAAGAAAGCATACGGGGATGATGTTATGGGCCGAACTCAAGTGTTTCAATGGTTTAGACATTTTAAAGATGGAAGGGAATCTGTGGAAAGTGATGTTCGATCAGGGCGTCCATCAACATCGAGAAATGATGTCAAAGTGGAACATGTTCATACTGTGGTGCGATCAGATCGATGAATGACAGTTCGAGAGATTGCGGGAGGTGGACAGACCATTGAGAGATGGACAAACAATTAATAAAGAGTTCTACCGTGATGTTCTCAAGCGACTTCGTGATTCCGTGAGGAGGAAACGACCAGCAAAGTGGAAATCTGGGAAATGGATTCTTCACCACGATAATGCCGCTGCTCACTCCTCACATGTGGTTCAAAACTTTTTAACCAAACATGGCACCGTTCAAGTCCCGCAACCTCCCTACTCACCAGACCTCGCTCCGTGCGACTTTTTCGCATTTCCAAAGCTAAAGAAAATGCTTAAAGGACGACGGTTTGAGGATGTGACGACCATCAAACAAAAAGCGATTGAACAGCTGTTGACCATTCCAAAGAACGACTTCCAATCCTGCTTCCAAGAGTGGCAACAACGTTTGGCTAAGTGTATTGCTTCTCAAGGACGATACTTTGAAGGGGATTAAACTGAAGTATGTATATCCATTATATTTTTTTAGTTATACATTAAATTCGGATACTTTACGGACAGCCCCCGTATATTATACATGTTAATATACTATTGACTTAGTTTAAAAACACCAAAAAAGTTTATTATTTTAGACAACTTTTAGTATTTATCAGGAGCACCAAAACCAGCTAAATTTAATTTATCACAAGAAGTTCCTTAAACTTTAGAAGACACAAACTTATATGACTAAACATATTTATTTTACTTATGACACAATGAAAATTTCCTGCAGTAAAAGTACTGATAATAAATATATAAAATTTACCTCTATGATTGTTTAAATGCTTTTTAATTTCTTTAGTTTTCGAAGATGAATATTCACAACTGTTACAGTTTATGTTGCCATTAGGTTTGACATTTTTTTTATTTTTTATTTTCTGAGAAGTTTTGCTGTCTCTCTGTTTACATGGATTCTCTTTTGCTTCTGTTTTTATATCTTTAAACCTGATTGTTTTCTTTTTGCCTACATAAACAAAAATACCAAAAGTAAACAACAATTAAAACTTTTAAATATAGAATTAAAACAATAAAAAATAAACTCAAGAATATAATTCTTAGTTATATATATATATGATATAAGACTGTTACTAGACACATGGTAGTCATTGTATGAAATTAAAACATTTAAAGAACACACAAGCAGGAAAGTACAATTTTCAAACTTAATCAATTAAATAGCAAGAAATCTATATCTATCATAATATGACATAAACAATATAAATAATATTTGGAAAAAAAAGGGCAAAGAAATTTCACTCAAAAAGTTTATGTTACTGATTTAACTAAATGTAAATGTTGTAAGACATTGTGAATACTGTTATTAATATTAAAAAAGTAAATAGAACAAAAAAATACTGACTTAATACCCGTTAAAAGGATACAAAAAGACAATTGTGTAGATAATTTCAACATACTGCACAGGAACACCTAGTAGAAAATGAAATTAAAAATTGATACAACTTTATTGAGATTGTCTGCTGCAGAAAACACATAAAGAAAAAAGTGGGGCAAGTTTATATTTTATTTTAGTCTGATTAGTTCCATACTGATAATTTATTGGGAAAATTTTGAAACATATATTCTACTGGACTAGTTTCTCCTATTTGTGAATTAAATGAGTTAGATATAGCTCATCAGAATCAAATCAAGTAGAAAAATTATTACCTGAAAATATATATATATATATATATATATATATATATATATATATATATATATATATATATATATATATATATATATATATATATATATAGGCTTAGTTTTTCACCCTGGATGGATGAGAAGAAATTATAAAAGAATCCAAAAGAGACATTATAAAATATAACTACTCTAATGAGATATATGAAAATTAAAAGTACATTGAACATAACATTAAAAACAAAAACATAAAATATAAAAATAAACTTCACATCACATACGATAAATGAAGATCAAATTAAAATAGATTACACACCAACACAAATTATATGTTATTTTGTACTCATAGCATACTCATCTAAAAAGATAATAAATAAATAAAATTCATAAGTTAATAAAAACACAATGCTAAATATAAATTCAAATAAACACCATGAAAACTATTTTGATTTTAACCTATTCCCTCTTTCCAGTTTGACAGCACCATGCTGTCCTTTGTTTATAACACATGGCCTTGCAAGGACATTAAAAAACAGTATAACAGAACCATAATTCCACAGATACCAATTTAATTCAATATGTTTTTTTTTATCCATGAGTAAAATATAGTACAATGTAACAATTAACTGTATGAAGTTCATATAAATGATTGCAATCTTGAAATGAAATTTCCCAAAAAACTTTAAATGTTGTATGGAAGAAACTTTGTCCAATATTTTTTAAAAACAAGATGGAAACAACTCTTGAAACTCATCATATTGCTCTTGTGATAAAGTTGTCAATCTTGCCAGGCAATTAGATATAAAAGTCGATGGAGATGATGTCAACGATCTGTTGGATTCTCATCTTAAGAAGCTGACAATTGATAATCTCATACAGACACATGACCAAATGATCACTGAAGAATCTGACACTTCACATGAAAACAATGTCAATTATAAACTTGACAGAAGGTCTAAGCACAGTTGAGAAAGGCTCACAGATTTTAGAGAATTATATTCTAATAAAGATTGTGTGATCATGACAAAGCAGGGAATTAAAAAAAAATGTTAGTTTTCTATGAAGAAATTCTTTGTCCCCCCCCCCACCCCCCCAAAAAAAGCATTAAGACGGCTGACTATTTTTATTGGATTTTTAAAACCATCAACATAATTTTTAAAAATATCTTGTACAAGTGTATAGCATTAATATATAATATAATACTTTAATTTCAATACAATATTTTTCTTTAAACTGGTGCTTTTGTAAGTTTTTGGTCCCAATTAGACAAAATTTATTTGTATTAATATGCAAAGTTGTACCCTTACTTTCGCGATCTTTCATCGGTCCCATCGCATAATTTTGGGGTAGTACTGTATTGCAGTCTATGTTATAAAAGTTTTACATTATGTTGACAATACACTTGTTTTTAACTTGACAGAATTCAGCAAAGAAACATCAATAACCAGTTATCATAGACACATATACATTTGTACATATATAAACACACAAATTTTGCTAATTTTTTTAATAGCTTAAACAATTTAGATGAACAGAATTTGCTAAGAAAGAAAGTACAATTACATATTCTGAAATTATCAAAATCACTTTGAAAAAAGTATTTCTGCAGTTTAGAAAAATCTATATGTTATTAGCAAGAACGATTTATGAAAAATTGCTCATGAACAAAAAAGTGATAAATCAAAATTGAAACACTGAGTACACTAAAACATGTTAGAGATAGTGAAAAACAAAGGATTTAACAAACAATTACTCAGTGAAAAAAATAATATAAATTAAAGAAAATTCTAGAAATAAATAATAAAAAAATTATAACTCTCACAGTTGGGTGTTCAAAATATAAACAAATTTTATATAATTAAAGAATGACAAACTTTTAAATTATTACTATATATATTATGAAAAACAAACGAAAAACATGAAGTTACACAAACAATCTATTATTGCCTTCAATTTAAAATATACACAATAATCTTAAACGTAAAGTAATTTAAGACACAAATGATTAAAACAAGAAACTGAAACAAAATAAAAATTGTTAATAAACAAAAATATTTTACAATTTTCAAACAATATTGTATCTGCACAGTATATGCTCTGTATTTATGAAAGAAATTATACTATCTTTCACATAATACCCAAGAAGTTCAGGGTCTGACATCAAAACCAATCACTAACGTGTGGACCTACAGGATGACGACAACCATTTACATTGCTGCTCTATCAGTCCTTTTCATCCAACTGTAGCTGCATAGCATGACTGTCATCTCAAAAGTTTTTCCATGGTTAAATAACTTTTTCTGAAAGAAAGCTATAACATCATCTGCATATATATATATATATATATATATATATATATACATATATAGGGAAAAGTGAGAATAAGGGGTGAGAACACGGGCTTGAAACCTAAAAAATTTAACTTAAAAAAATTTCAAATGTATTTTGTAGGAAAATTCCTGCTCTACTGTCATGTATAGTTTTTATTTACAGAAACAAAATTATAAAATGGAAAATTTTTATACATTTCTTACATTTTAACTAAGGTACCCAAGTTCAAGTACTAGCCAAAAAAAAAAAAAAAAAAAAAAAAAAAAAAAAATCATAACTAATTAACCCCAATAATAAAGTTATTTTGAAAATACCCACTTATTCTTTAAGAAACAAAAAATACAGATAAAATATATAATAACCATTTTTTTTTACAATATTACTTCAGTACTGCAGGGTTTTCATTTACCCCATAAAAATTTTGTGTTGGGCAAGTGAGAACATGAAGGTTGGGACAAGTGAGAACTGGCCCCGTATACTGGAAAAAAAACTACCTTTGTGTTATAACAGCCATATAAATAGTTTTTCTTTTCACTATATGTTTTCTAGTTGGCGAAACTTCATAACCAACCACCTTTTGCAATATTTCTTCAACAGCTGATGATTCTTTTAATTCCTTAACATTCAACAGTAGTAAATTATGCAGCTGAAACTAGTTATTTTGTTGTAGGTTTGAAGAAATGAATTCCAATAAACTAACTTGTTTAGACTAACTATTAGTCAATGTGAGTTGAGTGGACATAAGCTGACTGGTTCAGAAGGGTCAAATGTCAGTACACGGATATTTTTCTGTGTTCTTGGTAATTGTATGATTTTTTAATCTGATTTTCTGTGGCTTGTGTTATTTTAATTGAGCAATATAGCATATTTATACATTTATATATAGTATAATATATATCTATATTAAATTGATATAGATTTGTTATAACGCTTTCAATAACCTAATAAATACTGCTAGTAATCTACTCTACATTTTGTTAATAATTCATAGTTTTCATAAAGCCACTCAACGCAATTAGGGACAGTTCCTTCTTGTTTTCTAATCTAATATATTTTCCCCAGAAAGTTGGGAATAATACGCAAAGAGCACCCTTTTTGCTGTCTCTGCTTTATCGTACATTCTTCTGTAATCCCCCCAAAAGGGGTTGCCTAACGCTTGGCGAAAAGATTCTCCATTTATCACCTTCCCCTCATAGAACACACAAAATAACCCTTTGTATTATAGCTTTGGTGGAGTCTGCTGGCGACCGCTGGGTCGCCAAGTTCCAGATGGTTTTTCGCTGCAGGTCACGTGACTGGAACAGCTCAGGGAGCGAATTTCAAATGAGAATAACAGATCTCGTCTGGCCACCAGTTCAAGAAGATGCTTTTTCCATCACAACTATCTCCGACTTACAGGGCGAAAGCGGTCTGGCAAAGATCAGCGTTTCCATCCCGGCCTCCTGACTCCCCATGGCTGAAATGAGGATCTACAATGTAAATTCGTGTAAACGGCCTTAAGCCACCGGCACTAAGCCTTACCTAGCTAATTTAATTTAAAAATAATAAATGTGAAGTCTTCATTTAAAAATCCAATTGCTTCTGTCACCCATTTTTGTCTTTCTTTTTCAGTGTAAGGTGATTAAGTCATCTTAAATATTTTGAAATGCCACCACTGATGTCGACAATCAACTTACATTTTGTTGTAGCACAACCATGATGATATCTCTTTAATACTACAACTGGTGACGATCTTTTTTTAGTGCCACATCTGATCTTCGCCCTGTAAGTCGGAGATAGTTGTGATGGAAAAAGCATCTTCTTGAACCGGTGGCCAGACGAGATCTGTTATTCTCATTCGAAATTCACTCCCTGAGCTGTTCCAGTCACATGACCTGCAGCAAAAAACCATCTGGAACTTGGCGACCCAGCGGTCGCCAGCAGACTCCACCAAAGCTATAATACAAAGGGTTATTT
Organism: Dolomedes plantarius; assembly: GCA_907164885.2. Classification (NCBI taxonomy): domain Eukaryota; kingdom Metazoa; phylum Arthropoda; class Arachnida; order Araneae; family Dolomedidae; genus Dolomedes; species Dolomedes plantarius. The sequence continues at coordinate 192,122,999 of OU015490.1, read as the reverse complement.
TGTGTGTTCTATGAGGGGAAGGTGATAAATGGAGAATCTTTTCACCAAGCGTTAGGCAACCCCTTTTTGGGGGATTACAGAAGAATGTACGATAAAGCAGAGACAGCGAAAATTGAGCAAAAAGGGTGCTCTTTGCGTATTATTCCCAACTGTCTGGGGAAAATAGATTAGAAAACAAGAAGGAACTGTCCCTAATTGCGTTGAGTGGCTGTATGAAAACTATGAATTATTAACAAAATGTTGAGTAGATTACTAGCAGTATTTATTAGGTTATTGAAAGCGTTACAAGATTGCTTAAATTTAGTTCTTTGATTTTTGTTCAGAGTTTTTGCACATGTTCTTGGTAATTACGATTTTTTAAATATGATTTTCTTTAGTTTGTATATTTTACTTGAGCAATATGGCACATTTATACATTTATATATATATATATATAGTATAATATATATGTATATAAAATTGAAATAGATTGCTAAAATTTAGTTCTTTGATTGTTGTTCCGAGTTTTTGCTCGTGTTTTTGGTAATTGTATGATTTTTTAATCTGATTTTCTTTAGTTTGTATATTTTATTTTACATAGCATATTGTTAGATATATACAGCATAATATAGCAATATATAATATATTTATATTAAATTGAAATAGAAGGAATTAGATTGTTAAATTTTAATTTTTTTAAACTTTATTTGAAGTGATTAGGTTTGTCAACTGGATATTATTTTATTTAATGTAATTTTAATGTAACTGTAAGAACGATGTTTTAAACGTCGATTTTATATTTAAAAGTCATCACCGGATAATTTACAAGTAAGTTTTATTTATTTATAAATTTCTTTATATGCTTATTTCACTGAAAAAGGGAAATAAGCTGTGTTGCGATAAGTGATCCGTAGCACTAAGGGCAGGTTTAAGAACCAGTCCTACCCACTTGAACTGGGGTAAACAAAAATGGCACCAATGTTGGCGTGAAAATTGGCTTGGCGAGCTTGGAACACATATAACGAAGCTGTTCCCTATTCTTTCCCCTGCCCTACTTATTTTGCTATAATCCTAAAGTGTGGGGGAAAGTGAGAACGCAAAACACAAAAACTTTAAATATTTACGGCAAAAAATGTTTTGAGTAGATTTTTAAAAAATTAAATAAATAAAACTAGAAATGTAGAACAAAACCAATATTATGTATGCAAATTTTCATACAAATACAACAACTCATTGAAAACTTATTTAGATTCAAAATGAAATTATATGATTTTGTGTTCTCACTTACCCGACTTTACCCTATATATATGTTAAAGTATTTTCAAAGTTACTTATAAGGGAAGTTCTTAGACCATAAATAGTACACTCAGGTGACAGAACATCCATATCTTTAAAAGTGCACTATAAAAGTATACCACAAATTAAAAATATGTCATTCACAATTTTGGATTTTGTTTAACAGTCATTAATTTATAGATCATTTGGTTTAAAATAATTTCTCTAGACGTTTGTTAAGATATGCTTATAAACTTAGTAAGCGAACTAAACTACAATATTTTCTGAAACAGATACAATAGAATACAAAATTCTTTTAGAAGTAAAGCCTTTTAAATTTTGATGCAAACTTAACTTTTGAAGTGCAAGACTCAATTCAGTCCTAAATCGATTAATTACTATAAAATTTGATATACGGCTTAATATACACATTAATTTAGTATTAAATGAAATTGAAATCGAGAAGAATAATACTTACCTAAGCTTTTTCTAACAATTATAGTTATCAACACCTCACTGCGCCAACTAGAGCACACATTTCACTTCAACAATTTTGATGGAATCACCAGCAATAGGTGATTAACCTGAAAAAAGGAATTAATAAAAACTGAGAATAAATCATGAAGATGAAAAAATATTTAGATTGGGTTTAGAATAACAACATTACATATTAAAATTCCTTTTTCTTCGTTTTGATCAATACAAGCGTGAGTAATAATCACAGTGTTCAAATCACCGTGAAAAATAAAGCAATAACATCGCAGGAACGTGACTGAAGATATGTTGGGTTTAATAAGAATTTCTTTTGGGCTTCGGCCCGACGAAATTTGTTGGAAGCTAGAATTCGACGATCGTGTGGGAAAAGTAGGCTACAAAATTAAATAAAATGATTTTCTTTCCAAGAATCCAGCCGTTGCAGCTGTGCTTACATTTGGTTGAACTGAAATAAAGAAATTATGACAAGTTTCTTTTGATTCAGTGGAATGTAATTTTAAGTAAATGTAAGCACTAATATATCACAAAACTGCACAGATAAAGTGTCCTCAACTATCGTTAGATTTAAAAAAAAATTTAGGTCTTAACTTTTTCTTTTCTTTTTTGTACTCTTGCATTTCAAACACAAATTGAAGTGAAATAATATTGACTGATTATGCATATACACAGCGCCACCTACCAAAACGTATATATTGTAATTTATTTTGAAATTATGATTAAACTTTACTTATTTTGAGTTGTGTCGTTAAGCATGCAATATTTACATACACTATTAATTATGATGTTCTTTTTGCGTACTGTATGAGCGTTATAAACATATATCAGTGTTCCTATAAAAATGATAATTCAAGAACCTGTGCAGGTAGGTTGTTTTGCAATAATATAAAAGCGTTTTATATAAAAATCTCAGATATTTTTTGTTGCGTGTATTTAATTTACTAAAGAATAATTCACTTCATGTAAAGTAATTTTGCATCTAGATTGTTTTTCATTTTTTTCATCCCTCCAGGCATTTAAAAATTTATTTGCATTTGTGTCTGTAATCATTTGTGTATACCCTCGCAAAACCAAATCTACTCTTCTTCTCATCATCGTAGTTTTAAGAATATTTGATTGAAATATTGCTTTACATATGTATAATTTAGAGGATAACTCCCGTTCTTGTGATTACATCTTGTAAGTTATGAACTTCAATGTTACAATTGTTAGTAACATTCTTGTGTACCTTTTTTATTTTTGTTGTGCTGTCAGATTATTTATATTGCACTTAAATTAGTATCTGTGTCAAATAATTACAATGTTGCGAAGTATAGCATATGATAGCTCTTGGTCTATCTAATTTTATGTGAGATAGAAGAAAAAAAACTATTTGACCTACCAGCTGTATAATCTGGTATACTTCTTTCTTTCTTGCATTTAAGTAGAGTCTGAACTTTTATCAAATGAAATATAATAGCCTTTCAACAACCTAAAGATAGTTTAGATAAATGGGAACTAAATATGAAAATTCATATATTTCATTTAAATTTTGTCAATTTATCTAGTGGTTTTCTTTCTCAGTTCACTTACAGTCATACTAAGATTTCTGTGTGACTTTGCAATGTTTTATTTGTAGCTGAATTATCGATTTGATGCTTTTAAATAAATGTGTAGTTTGAGTAAGGGAATAATAGAATATTATTTTACATGTACAGAAATCAATCAAGCCAAAATAAGTTTTCTATGCACTTGTAAGTTATCACTCTTTATCCTTTTGAACTTGATATTTTCATTAAAAAAATGCTTTAAGAAATTATATCATTTTAACATTTTGTTACGCTTAATAAATATTCTCGGTTTTTATCAATATCCATGACATGTTTATTTCTTTAGTTTTATTTTGATTGACAGTAAAAAAAAACTCTTGACTTGCATCTAGTGTAGCATGTGATAAGAATTGGTTCCTGATAATGATTAGTCCGATTGGATAGATCTGTTCCAAATTAAAGCTTACCAAAAAAGTAGAAATCATTTTCTATATTAAGAAAAATGAGTGTTTTCAGGTTTTTAACATTAGAACTACCAAGTCTATCATAATGACTAGTTTTAACATTGGTAATAATTATCATATTGTGGTATCTGAAAAGTATGCCTTACTTGTAGTTTTAGTATTAAAAGCAAATTAATTCTAGTCAGTTTGTTTCAATAACTTTTTTAACATAAAGGATTTTATTGCTGCTTATTTTTTAATCATTGAAAACTTTAGTTTCTTGTATAACATAAAGGTAAAGAGTAAAATATATTATCAAATTGGTGTGAAAATATTTAAAAAGTATCTAAAAGCATGTTCTAGATATGATCTAACATTCTGTGAGCCATATTGAAAACTCCATAATTTTTCTCACTGAAAACAAGTACAGACCCTGTTTTATCAAAACAGCATGTTGCTCCTAATTTACTTATTTTTTTCCCTTTTTAAGTATGGTGCAAAAACTTATACTTTATTAACATGTACGTATACTTTATTTACATGTTAATGCAGATTTTTCTTAGTTCGTGTCATCAATATATTGTTATATTTCATAGAAGTGTAAATATGTCATTTGTATGCTGTATACCTTTTTCTAGTCGTAAAATACATTTTAACCTTTTAAATAGTAGTGGATCTTTTTTCTGTTCATTAATTTTATTTATTTGATAGTTATTATTCACATAACATTTCAGTTAGATAATTTGTCTAGCATAATACATTTAACCCCATTCTTTCAAATTAGCCCATGAATATTTCATTCTGGTAAACCTATTCAATGTTTTTCATCCAGTATTCTAGTTAGGGCCTTTATCGGTTATAAAAAAAAACAAAAAAAAACATCTGTAAAAAGTTTTTTGAAAAAGGGCTATTTTAGCTGAATTTTAAGATATTTTGAATTTTTTATATAGAATTAAAATATATTTTTTTAATATTAGTATTAAAATACAATATGGGCTTCCGATACCTGTCATCCTAAAAAATTTTGCTTCATATTTGCCATCCAACCATGATGTGTAGGAAGCTTGATGAAAGGGAGCATTTACAAACGACAAATGGGGAAAATTGATATTTGTTGCCAATTGGTTATAAGAAATTTTTTACTTTGTGGAATACTATTTGGCTTGCTCTCTAATAAAAAAAATAAAAAAAATTGAATATTGAGTTCTTGTATTTCTTTTCTGAATTTGAATTTTCTATTATCTAATTAACAAAATTATCCTAGTGTTTATGAAACTTTAAAATTAGGAAAACACATGTCTTCGTGAAAACCATCTTATGAAAAAATATTTTACGAAGGATAAAATTTCACTTTAAAAGCAAAATTGTAAAGATGAAAAATTTTCTGAATTTGATTCTTTCTGTAATGGCCATGTGTAGATGAAAATAACAATTTCATTTCTCTAGAAGACATAAGTGTGAATGTGGAATTGTCTTAAAAATTTTTCAAGTGAAGACTTTCTCTAACACCTACAATATCTGCTAGATAAAAACACAAAGAAATTATTTGAGATTCCCGGACTGATTGCAAATTTGTAGTAAGAGTTTAGTCCAAAAAAACCTCTGAGCAAATTCTTCTGAAGCATTAGTCAGTATTTTCATACAGCAAATAAATATAAACTGCAGGAAGCGAATAATAATAAAAAAAAAAACTAAATTCAGTCACATAGAGTAAACTAACAAGTTTTATGAAATTCATTAAGGCTGTTTTAGTGGATGGAATTGTTGATATTTAGGAAAAATATGCCTCATGACAGATTGTTAGCAATATTAAAACATTAACTTTTCTATGTTGTAGGATTTTTTTTTTAAAAACTAAAAATTTTTAATGGGCTGTCAGAAATTTTTCAAGGAGCTTGTAGTTCTCCTGAAGTAGTCATCAGTAAAGTTATCTTAACATTTTAAGTGAGGTTTTTACTCCAACAAGAAGGATTTGTTAAGAATACTGAAATTTTTTTCTTGTTTAATTCACCTTTTATGTGGAGATTTATGTGAATGACCCCCATGGTATACATATATTTGGCTGTACTCTTGCATTTTTACAGTATTGAATTTAAATTTTATTGTATAATATTCATGGAATTATGTATCCTCTTTCATAATACTAATAAAAAATTAATGTATTTTTAGGTATATTTCGATAATGAATCCAAAATTTTTTATATTCAGAGTAAATTATAGTTTGATTTTGATGCATAAAAAAATTCTAATTTTTTTTACATTGCTTTATTTTCTCTCTCTCTCTCTCTCTCTCTCTCTCTCTCTCTCTCTCTCTCTATATATATATATATATATATATATATATATATATATATATATATATATATATATATATATATATATATATATATATATATATATATATATATATATATATATATATATATATATATATATATATATATATATATATATAATCTTACCATTGTTCCCAGCATATATTGTAACAAAGTAAGCTCCCCCCCCCCCCCCCTCTTTTTTTTTTTTTTTTCAAAAGGAAAATTTGTGCTTTGTCAAAATATGTAAAAAAAAAAAGGGAACAGTATATTTATTTAGAGTACACTTGTTGAAAATACATGTTCTACCAAAATACTGTTCAAAATGTTTTTTTTTTCTTCTTCAAGAAAATCTTATAGAAAATTATTGTTCAGATCAAGTGTAATTGAATCCTTACAAAAAAAGTTATTGCAAGAAGTTTGCATGCATTTACTAAATAAGAGTATGTGTTTCAACATTGTAATTGAACATTTTTTGTCCCCTGTCCAGAAAGCACTGGCTACACAAAGACATTCATACATTTCTGGTCCTTAACGTGTTGAAAAGAAAGAGCATTTCTGCAAAACTGGGTATATTGCATAAATGCAATCCTTGATTTTGGTTTGGAATGCTATGGTCATTTTCTGCTATAAAAGGGCTAATTAGATTGGGACATACTGCCAATTCTGAATGGCTACAAATGTCCATACCAAGAGTGGGACTCAGAATCTACAGACTCTAGCAGCAAATGCCAGTGCCATAGCTATTTAGCCATCATCCGGCCCTTTATTTTGTTTCAAACCTGCAAGTGAGTATATAATCACTTCAAAGGAGTTTCTTCATAATTTCATACTTTCTTTGCCATTGCAACCAATATGTTACGTTGACTTCATTTAAAATTTTACAAAATATAGTCCTTGGAAAGACACTCTCTCTTTAGTTCTTAGTGTATCATTTTGTAGTTTTAAATTTAAATACCTCATAATGCTTTTCTCAATATCTAAATTATTCTGTCTTTTTATATACATAATTCATATATGCAGTGGAATCTCGATCTATCATTTTTCAAGGGACTCACTGAACTAAACGATAGATGTGGGAACATAACAAAGAAATATGATTGTCAGGATTAAGAGAAATAAACGACACATATGGGAAAACAATGATAGATCGATATTCTACTGTATTATAACCAGATTTATCACAGTCCTTAATAAAAATCTTTAAATATCTTTGTAAACTGTATAATCATATTTTTGAGAAGCACTCTTCATAGAGCTACACATCATAGGTTTTTCACAATGAATTTTCAATAGTGTAATATTTGCATATTTTAAACATGGTTCACTTTCCAATCCTTATGTTTTTTATGTTTTGCCTTTTTAGTGTTTTTAGTCAAAGTGAAGTATGTATCATGTGTATATTGTTAGTTATGACGTAAATAACTAACTAGCGTTAAAAAAAATGCTCCTTCATATTGGTCTTTAATAAGAATTTAATGATTTGATGAGAGAGAAAAAAAGTCTTCAGAAAATTTCAACTGTAGTTTTTTCTTTTTAAACCATTTTTTTCAAATTTTCAAATTGCCACCCATTTGTAACTATTAAAGTATTCATATTTTTTATAATTTTCTTATAGGCAGCTGTCTGGCATGCTCTGAACCACTATGCTTATGATGATGCCATTTTTATGGCAGAACGACTTTTTGCTGAAGGTTAGTCACTTACTTTTTACTCGAAGCTTGTTGTTTCTATTATACTATTCGCTTTTATTAATTTTTTTTCTCTCTTTTATGTAGTGGGATCAGATGATGCTTTGTATCTTCTGGCAACATGTTACTATCGTGCTGGTAGAACAGGTGCTGCGTATTCTGTTCTTAAGAGTAAAGGATGTCGTAGTTCTCAGTGTCGTTTCCTCTATGCTAGGTGTTGTGTGGATTTGAAAAAGTAAGAATTAATGATACATATTTTTTAATTTCTCCCATGAGATCCTTTTAATTGTTTGAAATATTAGTTCCAATGTTTTAAGTTTAACTTTATTTTTGATTAAAAAGAAAATTATGTTGTAAAATTACGTCATTTTTGTATAAATATAGACATCTGATATTTTAACTGTATAATAAGTTGCAGAATTATATTTCCATGGGTGCATGTATATCAGTGGGAGAGAGTTGTTAGTTTATAGTTAGTTATATAAATGAAGTCACTGTGAGACCCATAGTTTTCATTGTACTGAGAAATATTAATTACATATTTTGAGAAATATTAATTACATATTTTGAGAAATATTAATTACATATTTTGAGAAATATTAATTACATATTTTGAGAAATATTAATTACATATTTTGAGAAATATTAAATACACATAGTTATGACCTTGTTTTTGAAATAAAGAGGGATATGACTCAAATGCTGGCTGTAGTTTTTTGTAACAAAATGGAGAGTTATTTATTGCGACTGGCTGTCAGCAGTTAGAGCATTTAAACTTGGCACGTGTTCTTTCTTTATGAGTTTTGTTTTCCATTTGATGTGGGGTTATAGTATGGGGCATATGGGTTTGTTGTTTAGTTTTTAGACTCAATCAGGCGCTGATGCTGTGAGATTTCTCATTTATACCAATCTATATATATAAAACGCATAGACATGCGGCACAAAAGTCAATGATATTTCTACACTCCGAATGGCAACTGCTGCAAATACCAGATGTAAGCATTAGCGGCTGTTCACAATTTGCAACCGTGTGTCAACATGAATTTACGCACTGAAATCAGGAATGCTCGAAAGCGAGCTGCACGATCAAGTAAAAATTGGGAACAGTCTCAAGAAAGATAGCGACAAAGAAATAATTCATTAAGAGAGGCGTGAAAAAGAGAGCATAAATGATCGCAAGGTTAGTCTTAACCATCTCCGGCATAGAAACCGACAGCCAGTAATAGTTAATTTTCTATACTTTTTTCAGTAATTGCTGAATTTTTACTCCATTTTATCACTCTTTCTTTGATAGTGATAAAGTGAAGAAATTTTCCCAACAATTTATTATTTGATATGATTAAGTGTAGATATCTGAATTGTGAACAAAAGTACATACAGGGAGTGATGCAATCCACAATATAGTTTAGATATTTTAGTACTTGCTGAATTTTTACTCTTTTTTTTAAGTGAAAAAATTTTTCCCCTACAATTTCTTATTTGATGTAATGTATTTCTTATTTGCGTAGATATCTTAATTTTGAGAAATAGTACAGAAAGGGATGTAATTTTTAAAATCATTGGTGTTGGGTTTCTCAGTCTTATCTTTAACTCTGTTCTGATGTAATGGAAATTCATAATTTTTAATCACAATGTTTAAGAATAGGCCTTATGGAGAATACCCCTTAACAACGTATAACCAACGGAGCAGCTATAAGCAACGGCTATAATCGACGGAGTTTACAGAATAATGACGTCATTTTGTGATCGTCGTATGACGTCGTATTCAGAAATGCGATAAATTTGCATTTTTCGGAAATCTGCCAGGGAGCATCGCAATCGGCCGTTTCAGATAAGAGTGCCATGTAGCGAGCTTCCTAGGTCAGCGGGTTGAATGCGGTGCATGCAGTCTGGTTGTTTTTCTTCAAGCGATCTTACCCGGCGATGATGATATTTCAGTGAGGGTTCAACGGTGAACAGACGTGCCTGAGTCCAGTGCCTACGCAATTTACTGTGCAGTATTTTGGAAGATGCCGCTTCTAATATGCTGCAGTTCTTTTGCTGTCAAAGTAATTAATATATTTGCTGTCAAAGCCAGCAAACTTTGTACGTTTGAACTTTTTTTTAAACTTTTAATTTTCAAACTGTTGAACCTGTATAAGGTTCCTTACAATTCTTTATGTTTACAAGATGTATTTATGTGTTGAATCATTTTTGTTTTTTTTATTCAACTCCTTTTGTGTTTGAATAAACTTGTGTTATTTTTAAAACTGGTTATATATTTTATGTTTCACTTCAAGCTTGCACACCACACTTTGAAAAATAGTTTTTGTTTATCGATGTTTAATTTTCCAGCTATCTTTATTATCTATTAAGGCAATAGTCCACCTTTCCTGTTAGCTATATAGACTCTGCACTTAAAGCTAAAACTTTATTTTTCTTATACATTATCTATTTAAAGTTTTGGGCATCTCTGCCCTCAAACTCTAACAATATCTAAGGTAACATTCCTTACATATGTTACTTTCAGTTCAGTTGTTTTGCAAAAGAAAATATAAAACTAAAAGCCACCATGCTGGTCGTGCAGCGACTAGTAGTTAAGTAAACACTGTAAAAAATATTTTAATCTGTAAAACAAAAATTTGTTGATAGATAAATCATAAATGAATGTGTATGTAACCCATATATAGCTTAAATATATAGATTTGTTCGAAAATATTAGTTTTTGGAATTTTTTGTAAAATTAGGCTTAACGCTTAAAAGACAGCCGGCCTGGAGGGAGCGCTTGCAGGAAACACCTCTGGCCTCAGTGGCAGACATGTGATCCCAACAGCTGTTGCGAAAGAGTTAAATGAGAACAAACTGTAGTACCCAGAAAAACTGGCAAAAAGGATTATATAATCACATTACACAATTCTTCTTCCATCTGTATTAAATTTTTGTTTGTTAATCAGTATTTTTTCTTCTTCTAGGTTCTCAGAGGCTGAGTTTTCTATTGCAGGGAATTCCATTGCTAAAACTAAAAACTTAGATGATATAGTAAATGAATTTGGAGACTTCTCGTCTTTTGCAGTGCAGCTGTTAGGTCATATATGCTCTAAAACATCAAGATTTTCAAAGGCAGCTGAAGCCTACAGGTTATTTTTATGGATATTATTTGCTCTGTCAAATTTGTGTTTTAAAGTGTCTTAAAATGCTTTATGTTATCATTATCTGTGTGTTATTCTTAATGAACGTATAATTTTTTTTTCATCCAAAATTATTTTTTTAATAGTTGCTTGCTTTTACTTTCTATTTTTAATCTTCAGTCACTTTTATAGCATTCAAACAAGGTAAATTTTAGTTTTAAGGACAATATCCATGATGGTAGGTTTTTTTTCTCTCGCAAATATGTGGCAAGTTTTTTTCAATTTTAAAGTCTTTTTTTCAAGGATTTTTTAAATTTTTTTTGGATTTGTTTAAAAATGCATTTTTTAAAAAGTTCAGTTTCCTCCATTAAGACCATTTTCACTTAAACCCCCTCAATTTTTAACATAAGTTGGTCATTCCCTTTGTTATTGATGATGGTGTTTCAAACCCCTTGATATTTAACTTAAGGTGACTGCCAACGTTCGGTGCCAATTTTCAAAATAAAAAAAAATAAAGGATTTTTTGGTCTTTTATGGTAAAATAGTACTTAAAAATTAAAAATGAACAAAAACTTACCCATAAATATGATACTATTTTTATAAATTGGTCAATTTGAAGTAATTTTTGATACAATTTAGCTAAAATGCCTATCACTGCACAATATTCTAATGCTACTATTTTACTTTCCTTCTCACACATGATACATGACAGTTATCCTCAAAATGACCTACAATCTAAGAGAAATTTTAAAATGCAAAAATAATACAATTTTATGATCCAATATGAAAAATTTCCCTGATTCGTCATTCCTCACCTTATAAAAACAGCCAAAAATAAAAAAAACTATTTATTATTGTTAGGCAAAGTCTTAAAAAAAAAAGTAACTGCAGGGTTTGAGAATTCATCCTTTTATTTAAAAGTTATTGATACTAGGCTTTAGTATACAGCAAACAAAAAAAATAAAGGAAATAAAATAACATATGCCAGGGCAGTAAATAATATCAACGCATACAAACCGAACGAGCGAGAACGCACAACACACCGGCGAGTTTATCTCCCGGCCACCGTATTTATACTCTTGAGCGCCGGAAGCGGGCTACTCCCCCGTATGGCTACCACGCATGTGCGGCATGCCGCCTCGTGGGCAGAGCGGTGAGCTGAGATTTCGCTCGAAACACGTAGCAAGTGACAGGATTTGCATATATGGGCTAACAATGCCCCCCCCCTCTTGTCACTTAGCCAACAATATTATCTTGTACAAAAAGTTCATATATTGCTTATAGTTCTCCTCATTCGTCTAAATAAAAAAAATTTACAAATACTTTACATATTCCATTACATTTTGGAACCTGAAACTTGTAACACTATACACAGTTTCAATTTCCTTTGCCTAAACAATAAAAAAAAATTACAATTTTAATCTAGATTAGATACATTAACAGATTTTCAAGGCACACAAAAGACACATCTACATAAAAGTACATCAGATACATTTAAATTACTGCAATGATTCAATAAATGCTTAATGCAATACAGTTTTTAGTACACACAAAAAATATCTAATTACACTAAGATTGATCTTATTGAAAACTTATTTTTACATAGTTCAGGTCACATCCTTAAAAAAAATTTAACCTTTTTACTGAAAAATGATACTAAGCATAATTACACAAAGTTTATTATATACTAGGCAAGAAAAATTAGAAATTTATAATAAATGCATTTTTAGTTAATCATAGCAAAATTTCAGACTATAAGATTTTTTTTTTTTATATACATACACTATTACAAACATTTATACACATGAAAGTTCAATAAAACTCTTTTTTATACTTAACAATGCATTATTTAAAAATAAACTCTTTAAATGTATTCAGGTCAAATTTGGTCAGCGGTTTGGTGAAAATGTCGGAGAGATTATTTTTGCTTCTTACGAAACTCAGTTCAAAAATGCTGTCGTATACTAAATTACGGACAAAAAATAGCTTAACGTCTATATGGTTGGAACGGTGGTTTTCAATTGGAGATTTTACGAAATCAATGGCTGCCTGGTTGTCTACTTTCAGCACGGGTTTAATTTTCTTACCTGTGACTATCATTTTATTGTGACATTCGCTTAAAATCCTATTAAACCACAACAGGTTTTTTGCTGATTCTGTTAGGGCAATAAACTCCGCCTCCATAGTGGATAGGCTCACGCATTTTTCTTTAAATGTTCTCCACTCAATGGGGGAGTTATCAAGTAAAACTAATTGGCCTCCAATCGAAGTGCGACCATCATGGTTTGCCGCGAAGTCTGCATCAGAATATGTCACTAAAAATGGTTTAGAACAATTTAACTTTAATTTTAAGTTTCTGGTGTACGAAACATAGCCTAACAGCTTTAATAATCCATTCCAATGTGAAATTCCTGGGTTGGCTTGTAATTGGCTGAATATGTTTACGGCGTAACTGATATCAGGCCTTGTTCTACTAGCTAAAAAGGAAAGACAACCTAGGATACTTCGGTATGGTAATTTGGTCATTTCTAGTATTTCTTCCTTAGTTCCTGGGCAACTAGATTTAGAGTACACTCACCCTTTACTTATTGGGAGAGATGAGATGGGAAAATTGAATTTATTAAACCGTCTACAAACTTCATTTATATAACTTGTTTGATGTATAACCAGAGAACCTCCATCTTCCTCTAATTCTATTCCTAATAGTTTTCTGGTCCTACCTAATATTTTTAGCTCAAAATAGTTCCCTAGTAATTTAATGATTTTGTCTATAACATATTTTCTTTTACCAAAAATTACGATGTTGTCAACATACAAAATGAGAACTATATTATTTTCAAAAATATATACACAATTACAACTATCGAATTTAACAAATCCTATATCAGTCAGTACCCGATGTATTTCAAAATTCCATACGCGCCCGCTTTGGTGTAATCCATATAGTGCACGGTTAAGTCTACAATACAGATGTTCTTTTCCTGGTTTGATGAAACCTGGGGGTTGTGTCATTAAAAACAGTCTCTTGGAGGGGTGCATACAGATATGTGCTACTGATGTCACATTGTATGTGGTCCCAGCCGCTAAGTGAAACTAACAGGGAAAAGAAGAAACGCACAATGCTAAAATTGACAACAAGGTTAAAGGTTTCGTTGTACGATTCTCCCTTCCCCTGTTTATATCCCTGGGCAACAAATCTGGCTTTATACTTCGCAATTTTTCCTTTGTCATCATATTTAATTGTGTAAACCCATCTGCATCCTAATGGATTTGCATCCTTAGGTAATTGTACTAAATTCCAGACCTTTCTACTATTCATGACTTTAATTTCTTCCCTCATTGCTCCTTCCCATAATTCTCTCTGTGGGGATTTCATAGCCTGTTTAAATGTTCTGGGTATTGGTGTTTGATCTAGTCATCTAATCGTACTATCAGTATGACTTGAGCTAACATTTGTATTTGATTTCGAACTTCCTTGTTGTCCTTTAACTACCCCTTTGTACTTATCTGCTCCTTTAAAATTAAATATAAATGGTTCAAATTTAATATGGTGTTTTGTACAATATTTTTCAACGTCAAATATTGACCTCAACCTTTGGTGGCTCGTAAAAGGATCTGACACTAAATTGAGGCTGTGATTCCTCTTCTGATTCACTTTTCGAGCTATCTAAAGAATAATAGGTATCAGAGTCCCGACTATCAGTAAACTCATTTCTGGGTATTGCGCCCATCACTGCTCCACTGCCATCTTGTGTGTTTGGAATTTCTTCATGAATAGATACATTTGTGGTTTCTATTACCTTCCCTTCCTCGGGTAACCATATCCTATAACCTTTGGTTCTAAATGCATAACCAATTAAGATACCTTTCTTGGCTCTTGCATCAAATTTCAATCTCTGTTGTTTGGGTACGCCTACGTATGCAATTGAACCAAACGGTTTAAGGTGCTTTACTGAGGGTTGGTAGCCGCCATGTAATTCGAAAGGGGTCATTTTCATATCTTTATGGCATGTACGGTTCCAAGTGTATGTAAAATACAGGGCAGCTTCAGGCCAAAAGTTTTGATATAGATTACTATCACCTAAAACAGTACGAATGCTGTTAAGTATGGTCTGATTATACCTCTCAACAACTCCATTTTGCTCGGGAATGTATGTGTTTGACAATTCATATTTAATTCCATTCTCTCTGCAAAATGTTCTAAAATTCTCATTGTCAAATTCTGTCCTATTATCTGTTCTTATAACCTTTACTTTTCTGTCTAAAAACCTCTCTGCTCGACTCAAATGTTGGTTAAAAATTTTAAATACTTCGGTTTTATCTCTCATGGGGTATACAGATACCTTGCATGAGTAATCATCTATTATTGAAAGAAAAAATCTTTCTCCCCTTTTACCTTGTGTTTTTGCAGGGCCCCATGTATCCATATAAATGACCTAATTCTATTTAGTGACTTAAATGATACCGTTCTATGTTTATTAATTTTACAGGTTTCACAACAAAATTTCCTACTCTTTATTCCAGGAAGACCTCTGACACAATTTTGTTTACTTGTATTTTCAATCAAGTCCGGACTAATGTAGGCAAAGCTCCTATGCCATTTTAACATATCATCTACATTTGTGGTCCTCAACCCCCGGGCCACGGACCGGTATCGGTCCGTGGATCAAATAGTACCAGTCCGCCCAAGGAACATTAAATTATTTCCCTTTTATTTACTGTGGTGTATTTCTCTCGGGTTAGTGTGACTTTGTCGGGTTTGTGCTAATTTATACCTTTGTAACAGAAGAAATCTTGTAACTATTTTAAATTAGTTTATTGTTTATTAAACATTTCAAGATTATGAATTAAAACTGCAGTCATAGCCCCCCCCCCCCCCTCAGCGGGCCGCGGTAAAATTATCAAACATTGACCGGTCCGCGGCGATTAAAAGGTTGGGGAGCACTGATCTACATGGACTGATGAAGTCTGAAATTTTTCTGTTTTTGAAGTTTTACTAGGTATCCTAGGATAAAGATAATACATTCTGTTATCTAAAGTTGCTGTAAAATTGTGCTGACCATTTCTAGTCACCCTCACTTTACCTCCATTGCCTGAAAAAGTGGCACCCTTTAAATCTAACTGAGGACCTGATATCAAATTGCGACGTAATTTAGGAGAATACTTTACGTTAGTAAAATTAAAAACTCGTTGACCAAATTTCAGTTGAATTGTACCTTTACCTTTAATGGGGAATGTTATGCCGTCAACAGTGATGGACATTTCTTCATTTTTAACAGAAGTAAAATCTATATAAAGTGAACGGTCTCTACAAAAATAGTAGGAGGCAGCTGTATCAAAAACCCACCCAGTTTCTGAACAGTTACTTTTACTAAAACAAGCTTGTGTGAAATAAGAGAAAGACAAATCCGACTTATCTGGCTAAGTTCTGGATTTGGACTGGTATCTCCGGGTGTCTTTGGCTACATGTCCCTCCGGAAATGGCTGGCGTCTTGTGGTCACAGGATTCATTGGTCTAGCAGGGGTACTTGCACGGGATGACGTAGCGGGAGAGGGACTCGATGGCTTGGATTTCTGGAGTTTTTTCTGTGTATGTCGGCAGTCTTTAATCACATGGCCAGTCTTTCTGCATCCGTAGCATTTTACCCTAGTCCTCTGTACTTGTTGAGTTTCTGGGTTCCATTCGCTCTTCCTATTCTAAAGTATCGAAAAATTTATCTAAAAATGTGTAAAATCTGAATTTTATAGATATTGTTGTATTCTTAATCTAACATTTCTTTTTTTTTTTTCTGCTTAATACTTGATTTTGAATAACTTATAAAATACCAATCTACTCATTCCAATATAATTAAATTTTAGTGATATAGTTACTTTTAAGAAGTTATAATTTTTGTTCTGACATTCTTTTTGTAAATTAATTTAGGAAAAGCTTGAAGTTAAATCCATTTCTGTGGTCTTCATATGAATCTCTTGTAAACTTAGGTGAATATATATTTTTTCATTATAATACATTTTCCTTTAGTTTTTCTGCAATAATGTCATTTGAAAATGTTTTTATCTGTTAATTGATGTTTATTTTTATTCCTCTAATCTTTTCATAGGAGAGAAGCCAGATCCTAGGAAAATATTTAATATTAGCAATGTTGAGCATCTCTCAATGTGTCATGGCACAAATCCATTAGTAAACCTAGTTAATAAAGCCCCTGTGCCAAACAGTGTAAATTACATTAAAGAAACTCCTAATATATGTAATGATATGATTCAGGTATGATTCATTTGTGTTTCTTTCTACTTCTCTGCATGCTTGTGGGTGGAATGTTTTTATGCTGTTGAAAATACAGTGTAAATTGTCATAATTCAGTGACTGATATGCCCAATGACTAGATGCAATTTTTCATTTTTTTTTAAAGGAAAAATAATTCTTGGAGATATTTTAATTGAAATTTTATATAAAATTGTTAAATC
Source organism: Dolomedes plantarius (assembly GCA_907164885.2). Lineage (NCBI taxonomy): Eukaryota > Metazoa > Arthropoda > Arachnida > Araneae > Dolomedidae > Dolomedes > Dolomedes plantarius. The sequence continues at coordinate 192,105,703 of OU015490.1, read as the reverse complement.
TCACTTTATATTAGAATTCCTTTTTGTTTAACATACAGAAAACTTTTAAAGCGATTATATTGATAATATGTACACTTGTCCACACTTTCACAGTTCTTGGTTTTGAGAATTCTGTGTGAAGGTTTAAGAATCTGCATCTACTTACAGATACCTGGCCGAATCTATTACAAATTCTCCATTGTGTAGATACTCTAAACTTATGTATTAGCTTAAGACATTCAAGAGCTTTCCAAAAAAGATTTTAAATAAAAAAGGGCCATAATTGGAGGACAGTGTTGTAAACTAAATATGTTGGTGTTATACTATTTCTCTGTAATGTTTACTCTTAGGAAGTCCTTCATTCTTAGAAAAATTCTGTTTTTTGTTCTGTTACATGTAAGTTGTAAATTTATGCCATTAAACAATAGTTAATTAGTTATAAATCTAGTTTTGGGAACCAGAGTCTGTAGGTTCAAGTCCCATGATGGATATTGGTGTTTGAAACCTTTTGGAATCAGCTTTAACCTTTTAACTGTCATGCCTGAGATAATCCTGGGCGAGGCACTTGCATTCCAAAATGTTGTGTCCGAAATAGTCTCAGGGTAGATTTTTTTTTCTTGCATCTTATTGTGAAATCCAAATCTATCTCGGGACAAGTTGATTTGGGCTTTATTCAATAGATGGCAGCAAGAGTATTCTATACCATATCTTGGGGAGGTGAATTTTTGTATTATTCAGTAGATGGCAGTTTATGCACTTTATTTTATACTAAACATTTGATTTTTGCAATAAGAAAAAATTGACATTTTCCACACCAAAATCATCAAAATAACTTGACAGTTAAAAGTTTAAGCTCTAGGCCCTAATCTGTATAATCTGCTTGTGTTGTGTAGCACCACATATTTGTTAACCAATTAACACAAGTTATAAATAAGTACTTACAGTTATTAGGTAAGTGTGTCAAATTTTCTCTTTTTGTGAACTTTGTGTGCTTTCGCAAAACCATTTCAAATAAGGGTTTTTTTTTTAATTGCAGATTATTTTCCTCCGTTATTTTCAGATGTCCCTCCTCGAACTCAATCTCCAGTGCCTTTTTTTTCATTGAGAATTTGACCTTTTTAATTTTCTTAATTTTATAGTTTTCTTTAAAATTTTGTTCAAAGTTATAAACACAAAATTATTTTGCTTGTGTAGATGAATTGTAAAGTTAATAATTCTAATATTTTGACTACCCAGTAATATTTTCATTATTTTTATCTTCTAACATTTGAATTTTCAATTATTCCATTTTTCAAAACATTAGATTATTTGGCAGGTACTATATTTTATTACTTTTTAATCTTTCTATTCTTTATTTTTAGAACTATCAAAATATCAAGTGTGTAAATAAACTTTTTATTACTAATGTAACATTTTAATAATGTTTTTGAGTAATATTTCTTTTTATAGGATCCTAGTCAGTTGTCAAATAAAATTGCAATTGTTCCTGTATCACCAATACCTTCTATCTATAGCAGCCAGTCACCTTTAACCTACATAAGATCTACACCTGATGTGAATATAGAAGTGTTTACTCCAGAAAATAATTCTTGGGTTCCATTTCCTGTCCTAGCCAAAAATTCAAAAAAATTCTCACGAAATACAAAAAATTTATTTGGGCGGGAAGGAGCCCTTTCTCCTATGACTCCATGGTAAGTATATTGCCATATTGCAGGTGGATTTTGTTTTTAAAGAAAGACATTTTAATTGGTGTCTATATAAATTTAAAAACAATGATTTTTCCTGAAGAATGTTGAGAAAATTTTCAAGTGTGCTGAGAGAGAGAATAGTTTTACTCCCTAAACATAAACTACTTCAAAATTAAAAGACCACTATAATTTTTAATAGTTTTTAGTCTTTGTCGTTATTTTTCATAAAAGGGTGTAAATGATTTTAATTAAATGCTTAAAATCATGATTTAAATTGAATGATTTTTTTTAAACCATCGATGTAATCAAAAATTATTTCATGCATTATTTTGAACATTTTTTGTATATTTTCCCAAAGTTATTAAATTTAAATATAAACAGGAAAGAAAGGAGACTTATATGAAGGAGATGTAAGATATACACAATTCAATATTTCTATTCCCTGTATAACTTTGCTTCTTGGAAAATTTTCCATTGTGTGTATTGGTCTACTTTACTTATCAATCTTGTTACTGTGATAGTACACTTTATCTTGATTGGCTAAATTTGTTTCTGAGAATAAGTCAGACAACCAATCCTAAGTACTCTTTGGTCCTAATTGTGAAGTGGGATGTTTAAAAAAAAATAAATGAAAAAGACTAAGCTTTAAACTTTGTTAAAGAAAAGTATGGAGATACCTCCTTTTTAAACATTTTACTAAAATTCATTGTGTGCCCTCTTCCTTTTAATGGGTGATGGCCAAATGACTAGGGTGCTAGTATTCGGTTCAGATCCTGTGGGGTTGATTCCCACTGTTGGCATGGATGTTTGTAGCCATTCGGAATCTGCTTTAAACTGTAGGTCCTGGTCTAATTAGCCCTCGTGTAGTAAAAAAATGACCATAGTGCTCCAAACGAAACCTAAACCTTTTAATGGAACTTTGTTTGATTTTAAAAAAAAGTTTGATAAGGCAGCCAAATTTGTGTTTATGTTTAAATCTTTAACTAAAACTAATTTTTAAATATTTTGATAATTGTAGATAATGAAATAAAACTAATCATTTTCTTTTTTGATTTTTAGTTTGAAATAATTTTGTTATTGGTTTTTCTTTTCTTTTTTGTTTTTTAATTATTTTATTGACAATGATCAGTAATGTTTGAATTTGAAAATGTTTACTTCCTATTTTTTCAACCTGATCTATAAGCTTCTTTCACTTCTTTATGAACTTGTTCGAATATAATTTTTGATAAAATAAAAGTTGCAGAGTTAAGCTTTTCAACACATCTCATAAGTTCATGAAGAAAATAGGGCCATATTCATTGACATACAAAATTTTTCAATAGCAGTATATCCTTTCCCAATATTAGAAAAGTCACTGGCAACTTGAATATTTAAATTAGAACATTCTTGTTTCCTTTTAGTGTCTGATAATACATTGGTGCACTCTAAACAAACAAGTTTTAAATTTCTGTAAAAACCAATTGCACTGCTACAGTCTAATTTGACATATGTTTCCACAATCTACACATTTCTAATTCGAAAACAAATTACACAATTCAACAGTATTTACAAAAATATATTCACCATTAATATTTTCTGTTTCTATTTGATCACAAGATTAAAAATTATGTAATCGAGCACAACTGTTTGATGACATGCAACGTGATTCTGAACTGCTATCACTTATTACGTTACCTTTGTTTTTTTTCCATCTTTTATTATTATTTTCTGTTGCAAGAGCAGATTTTCTTTTTCTTCTAGGCATGATTTCAGAAGAACACACAAAATAAATAAAAATGAACGAAGCTTTCACTTCTCTAAACTAACTCGAATTATAAAACGCAATCCATCAAAAAAAAAAACCAGTGTTCAGCACTCGTAAAATGTAAACAAGTTGGTGCTACGGTTGCGGTTAATCTAACTCTGAAAGCAGCACTGATATAAAAATAATTATTTTTACAATAAACCAGGGAGACGATCAGATCTCAGCTGTAAACATTGAAGCAGCTGGGATTTAAACAAAAAAAGAAAGATATGGGTTACGAAAATTACCAAAACTCCTTAAATATTAATCAGAATGACACGAAATTTGGGTGGAATGTTCCAGACATGTGAAGGAATCATTTAGAATAAAAATATGAAATTCGTGAATTTGGTCATTTTTCAACAAAATGAGATGTACTGAGTCCCCTTGTAACATAAATTTACTTTTTCTCCAAAATAAATAATAAAAGTTATTTATTTTGGAGAAAAATCCCTTGTTACTCTCATTTTTTAAGTGTATATTACACAAATACTAAAGTGATTGCAGTCTGATATGAGCTAAAGTGAATGTGATTTAAAATTTTTTCTTTATCATTGCACAAATAGAATTATATAGTCTTGCTATTTATTATCTAAAATATGAATTGCTTTTCAACCATTGTATATTTTCTTCATTCATTTCATTTTAGCTTTGGCATATTACCTCTCTCTACACCAATTTCAAATAATCAAGATCTTGAAATTCAGTCTTCTGATAAAGGAAGCCTAAAAAAAGTATGTTTACTGCACATATTCTTCTGGTTATCCTTATTTTCCCCTCCTTATAATTAAATAATTCTTTCTTAATCTTTATTGGAAAATTTATGTTAATATGAATATTTAGTTAGTTCATTTCATGTTTTTTAAGAGTAATAATGCTCTTTTATTTCTTTTTCTATAGGATGGACAAATAGCATGCTTTAAATTTTCAATTGTTTAAAAATATGTATTGCAAAATTGTATGCATTTTATAAAGCAGCCCTATGGTTGCATATATTTTATTAGCATTTCTGTTTACTCACAAAAAAAATCTCAGAGTTATCTTTCTTGATGTTTTAGCCACCAATGACTAGAAAAAGTCAAGACATAAATTCTCCTAAATTTCAAATATTTAGCCAATCGGGGAATAACAACAACAGTAATACAGGTTTATCCCAGACCCCTCAATCTAGGTAAGTATTTATTTCCTATTTTATATTTTTTCATTTTATTGCTATTGTATGTCTTACTGTTAAGTTATGTTGTTCAATGTAAAATATTTTTTTTCCAGCATTGAAAACAATGTGGAAATATTTTTTTCTATGATTTTTTAATTTGATACTTTTTTAAGTTTTGCTGATGATGGAAAATATAAATCCATAACAACAATTATCAAATTATAAAGCCTTGATGAAGTGTGCTGTTTGGATGTATCTTTTTCAAGATGTCTTTAAAATGTTCACTAGTTAATTTATGTATGAAAGTTATAATATAATTTCTAGGACAATGTTTGCTAAGTGTTTTACATAGATGCAAATTCTTTTATATTTTGTCAGTTATGGTCACATAATTGATATTTGGACTATAATTTAAGCATAAGAATTTATTATAAGGAATGGAGCCTGTAATTCCTTTCTCCTTCCATATTTTGGGATATGCTGCTGTCAACTGCATGCAGTATTTTAGAACTTTATATGGATGTATTTTGTGAAAGGATATTAAAACATTTTGAACAAATTGAGCTTTTAAAATAAATCTATGAATTTTTCATAAGTACTCTTGAAGCATTAGATAATGTGATTATCTCTTGAACACAATAAGATTTTTTGTAATTATATACACACACACACATACATACATACATACATACATACATATATTATATGTGTGTGTGTGTGTACTCACAGTGGTGGAATTCAAATAAATTAACAATTGATTCTATCGGGCCTAGTCTCAGCCCGTACGAAAAGAGTTCGCATTCGAGATTCTCCTGGTCCGAGATGCAGTTCACTTCGTACGCTGTTCTCGCTTGCGAGCAAAATCGGTAGTCTCAGCCACCTTTTCCGAACGCAGTGAGAAAGCTTTTACCGTTCGAATTCTGGATAAGCACCACCCACTAGCTACTACGTTTTTTCTGATAACTATAAACGATAAGCCAATAACATTGCTTTATTTTTCTGTAATTTCTATATCGTTACTATGGAAACAGTAAAGTGCTATGTCTCGGAAAAGAATACAAGTGACTGCAGAAAAACAGCAATTTGAATTATTTTTTCTTTACACATTTGTTTAATTTGAGTTTTATACATAAGTGCGCATTTATACAGAATAGGATGGAAAACTGATATTAAATTAAATCTGACCAAAAGAAATTGAATAACTAGAAAAAAAATTGTATTTAATAGGTAGATACAAAGTTAATAAAAAAGGTCTAAATAAACAAAATAAATTTGTATATAACAAATTTATCCACTGTGTATACACAGATGAATACATTTTTCATATGTGTGTGTGTGTGTGAAAGTAAGTATTTGAAAGTGTATTTATATATATTCATACATAAATTAAATAAAAGTAGAACTATCATATTTTTAGTTTTATGTACTCATCACAGTGATATTTCAAACTTAGTATGTCGAACAATGATGTTAAGATAAAACTTCTTCAGGATTACAAGCATAATTGAAAAATTCCTTTTTGTAATGGACTTTCTAAGGGGGTCCATAGTATTTAGGTTAAATGCTGGGGAAGCTAAATAAAAAAAATAAATTTTCATTAGAACTTTAAAAATCTATAATTCTTTTTTAAAGAAAGATTCTGCTTGCAATTACTTTTATCCAGAGGTCATCTCTCCAGATGATCCATTTCAAGTGATACAGAAGAAAAGCTCTAATAATTTTCAATCAAATTAACTTCTATTATTCGACTAACTTCATGTTGAGAAAGCCAGCGGAATAAGCAGTTTCTATCCCCTTGATTCAAACATGTGTATTTAACTAGATGTAATGAATTAAGATATAATATAATACTAATTAACTAACATTAATTTTTAATAATTTATTTATTCTCTTTAGATATTAAAAACAGAAAATATAGAAATCTGTGTTCATGTATTTTGAAATATATAAATTAAAGCTAAAAATGTGTAAAATTTTCATTGTTCTCTTTAAATAAGATCAAGAAAACTGATATTGCATACTAATGGGGGTAATGATTGCTACGTGTATCACACTAGCTACACGTATTGTTATGTACACGTATCACAGACGCATGTTACTTGTAACAAACAAAATATGTGTGTTACCAGTTAAGAGTTAAATATATTCTAAATAGTTAATACAATACATATTCTAAATATTTAATATAATACATATTCTAAATAATTAATAGCATCAAGATGTGAAAAAGAAAATATTACTCAGCAATGTATTAAGTTTTACACATGATACATCAAACTCACACTATCTACTCTAGCACATGATCTCTGAAAACTACATTACAGTTAAAATTAAATTTATGGTTAGTTAAAAATATTCAGCAGTTATCTTTGTGGTTAAAGTAACAAAAAGTAAATAAAATTTGCAAATAAAACAAAACTAATTTCTGAGTTTAAATGGTTAAAAAATAGTTTCAATAAAAATTATCTTAATTTTGCATTATAAAACAAAAGAATAACAAATTTTATGTTAGTAATATTAAAGATTACATAGGTTTTTTTATTTTCATTTTATTAAATTTATGTGCATGAAAAATTGTGCTATAGTTTTGTACTGTCATTCCGTTACCATGCATCTGTGTCATTCAGTTACTTTATATTGTCATTCTGTTACCTACAAATACTATCAGAAAAATTAACAATATTAAAGATAGAAACTTATCATAATATTTTAGACTTAAAACATGCTTTAAATACAAAAGTTTAAGTTTAAATAAATAAAATTTAAATAATCACCCAAAAAAGTATGTTTTTTGGTAACGGAATGACACTCTCATATCATAATTAATTACCCCCTCAAATAATAATAAAAAAAAAAATAGCAAAGATTTTGAAGCTGCATTTATAAGAAAAAGGGTGAGAGATCATAAACAAATAATTGTTAGGCCTTTTAAACATAAAATAAGCACCACACAGAGTATGCAAAAAATGGGTTTTTATATCAATAAATAGTCAATGCAAAAAGAGTATTTTCTGTTGTATTTTAAGACATGTTTCCTGTGAGAAATGGTATTATTCTTATCAAATTACAAAAATTCAGTTATTTCTGAAAATAATGATATATAACACTTGCAGAAAATTAAAAAAATTTTTTTTTCATCTGATGTCCACTTATTCATGGAATGTCCCATAATCTATTAACATCATACAGTACCTCTTAAAGTATTTCATCCTACAGCTTTCTTTAGTCATGAAATTGATGAAATTGCCAGCAAGATTAAAACCTCAAAACAGAAAATTATTTAATTCTGTTTTAAAGTTTACACCCAACTAGCAGAATAGATAAATTTTCAACTAAGGTCCTTTCATGAACAAGTATCAAAGTGAAGAAGCATAAAATGGCAATCAATATTACAATATGGGAAGAAAATAGTGATTACAATTTTAAACATCACAACAATAGCATATTTAAAAGGTTTTAAGACATTTTAAGCAACTTTAACACAAAAGGATCAACATAAAAAGCTAATTATACATTTGATATTTTTATATCTATTAGTACAGTTATACAATCAAATGTTAACTTTTTCAGACATTTATCAATTATAAACTTAAAGAAGATATTTATGTATATTATGTTCATATGCATAACAGCGTAATGTAAATTACATGTAATCTATGTTTATCCTCCTTCTCTTTAAAGTCAAGAAATACATTAAGTAACATCTGAAAATTTAGGATAATAAAACTTAGCAAAAATAAACATAAGATTAGAAAAAAACTGTATGAAAAATTTAAATATCCTTAAAATATGTAACTTCATTGCTTGAGTAAAAGAAATATTTCATGTTTTCAATACAACTAACTTTCATATTATAAAACAGCCATAATAATTCACATGGGAATTATGAAGAGCATGAATTTTTAATTGAATAAGATCATCACAAATTTTTAAAAACAGGTATGTACCTGAAGCTATTTATTAATTTGAAATATATATAGTAACTTCAGGCAATTTATTAGTAATATGATTCACGTAACATTAAATTCCACAAGGTAGATAGATCTATGTACAATAATTTTAGAATTTAATCTTTAGTAATTTTCGGTTAAAAGATTAAGATCAATCATTCAACTTTCTTAAAGCTTACTTTAGTCAATAATAACACATTTTGTTTACTTTAGCCTGCCTATTTCACAACCATTGTAAATTTAAAATTGAAGGCAGAGGCATTTTAAATTCTCTCTTTCTTCACTCCTTCAAATAACAAAACATAGTTGATTCTGTTAAGTAAACCAATCTGAGTATTTTCTGCTAAACTTATTTAAAATCCAATACATACATTCAATTCAGTGTCTTAACAGTGAATAATTCAAGTATTTCTTTACAAATTAAATTCGTAACAATCTTAGTATAATATTACTTTAGATTATTAATATTACTTTAGATTAGATTAGATTAATTTATTTTTCAAATATAACGAAAGATGTTTTATATAGAGACCAAAAACATTACTTTCAAGAAAAGTTTCATCTGAAGAAAATTTGCAGTCATTTAATACATTATTAAAGGCATTTCATCAATCAAATAAGTTTACTTACTACTAAAATGCGTAACTAGAGCCTTTTATTTCTCTTAATTACAAAAATGAATGTACTTTCAATTGAACACAATCAAAACAAAACAAGCGGCGTCATCTTAACTTGCACGCCAAGTACATTCTCACAGACTCAAGTTCAGTGAGAAATTTTACCCGCTAAGTGAGAAATATGAAGTGAGTTTAGCGTCCGAGAAGTGGCCTGAGACTACCGATTTTCTCCCAGCATACGAAAACGCCCCTTTCATGACATCATTTCTGATGTTTCTCGAATGAGAGTTCTTTTCGTACGGGCTGAGACTAGGCCCATATGTCCTAATGACCATTTTAAGAATACCAAAAGATAGACCAAAAGGTAGTTTAATAATCCGTGCATTAAATACTCAAATAAAAACAATAAAAGAGGTACACAAAACTAGATTACCGTCAACTGGGGTAACTTTGTCCCATTTTTCATATTTATTTCACAGGAAAAGCAAATAATAGTTATAAACCAATCAAAATTTGATATGGCAAGTGGTTTATATTATTTTAAAAATTTTTAACTGTAATATAAACCAGTACTCTGCAACCATTGTGCCGTGGCACACTAGTGTGCCGCGGTGATTTTATCGATTATGATAATAAAAAAATTAACCACCGCATTAAATAGAAATTTTTCTAAGTAAAATATTCCTCTAACTTTTTGTTAACATGTAATTTTTCTGGGTCGAAATTATACACGAAACAAAAACATGTTGTTAGCCATACATTATATGTATGCTCGAGTGTCATATTTCTGGATTTCAGTTAAGAAAGAATATCCACAAATTCTGACAAAGCCATTGTAATTTTGCTTCCATTTTCTACGACATACTTATGCGAACAAAGTTTTTCGACACTGGTTTTAATTGAAAATGACAAACGATCATATTTAAAGAGCCTTGACCATGAACTGTAGCTCTTTCTATTATAGAGCCAAGTATAAAACGTGCAAATATAAAACGCATTTATCAAAACAATCTCAAATATTTCGTTAATAAATTAGTTATGTTTAAATTAACTTTGATTTATTAGGCTTAAGTAAAGACCAAAAAACAGATTTTAATATAAAAATTTAAAGAGAAAATTTTTTTACTTGTAAAAAATAATTTTATATTTTTGTTCTTGTGTTGGTGTACAGTTCAAAATTATTTATATAAAACTTAAATGATTATAATTATCTTGATACATAGAGCTATTTTGTGTTTTTTTATCTAATAAAAACATATACGTATTTATTGTAATTTATATATTTGCAAGCTTTTTCTTGTGGTGTGCCGCGGAATTATCGAAAAAATCGTTGTTGTGCCGTAGAAGATAAAAAGGTTGCGGAGCTCTGATATAAACCATTGTTAAAGTATACATACAAACTTAAAACAATTTTTTAAAATTTTTGGGCTAATGTTACCTTGAATTGGGCCAACTTTGGCCCAGCTCTTGAAAACCAAACATTTAAATTGTTTAGATAGCTTAGGCCAATGTTAAACCATGTACAAGTATTGCCAAATTATCTATCAATAATATCTTATCTAATCCGAGTTAATCTCAAGCTTAATTTGGAAAAAAATCAATAAATTAACATTTTTTTCTATGCAAAACTGATTTTATTTTTAAATAAGTGGAATTTTCAAAGAAAAGAAAATAATAGATAAACAATAAGCAGTAATTTAACAGTCTTATACGTTTTGATGAATTGATAGTCCAAATATTGAGAAGAAACATAATCCAGTTCTGGAACAATAAACTGATTCCTCTTTGACTCTATTTTTGGAGGATTGATTTTTCTGCACACTTCTTCCCACTCATAATTTATACAGTCTTGTTTTTCTGGCCATTGCCAAAATTTGAGATTTCTTTTAATACATTCCACAGTAGGTTGATATCTGTTAAACTTAAAATCTTTCCAGGATAATTAACACCATTGTACCTCACAATAACAAAATCATCAACAGCATACTTATACAAGTTCAAAGTCCACTTGTCTTTGAGATTTACTTGCTTGTTTGTAATGTTTTGTTTATTACTTTCTGATGAGCTGGAACATGGTCATTTTCACCTTTTTTAGAAGTAGAAAGAGTAATTGAAGTAACTTTAGCCCAACTGTCATGTTGGGCCAAAGTTGCCCTAAGACCTGGGACAAAGTTTGCCTAATGTAGTAAATATTCATTAGTTGGCAAACCACAAAATAAATCAAGATAATGACTGTGAAAATAGTTGAAACAATTAATAATAAACTGAGGCAATCTGCTTACCTGCTCTGAATCACATACTCTATCACATTTACAAGGAAAAGTTTGAAGACAACAACAATATACATTTTAGTGATACCAAAGTGGAGCAGCACTGTAGTTGTGGTAAATTGAGGAACTACAAGATAAAACTATGAGAAAGTCAAGGCAGTACTGTCACCTATTGGCTCTTGAATAAGTGATAATCACTCTCCTTTGTCTAGATACAGCACATACAATCTTTTTTCGTTTGTTGGGTCAAAGTTACCCCAGTTGACGGTATGTGTTAAGAGTTTTAAAATATTAAATACCTGACAAACTATTATTGAAGATATTTCCATATTGCTATTTGATTGGCGTTCTCACTTGCAATTTTCTTTGCTTTTATTGTTGGCTGTGTAATTGATTCTTAACCATCTTTACAGTGTAGGAGTAGGATTCCATTCCTTTCCAGTTAGACTGACAATCATATGTTTGATATATTTGAAACAGTTAGGCGACTTCTCTTCTCTGAACATATAATGTTCATCTTTGAAAAAACCCTTTCCGCTTCTACTGAATTTACAGCAATCATTCTGACAGTATTTTTAGCTCTTTGAACACTTTCAGGTACTGAATAGTTCTAGGGAAATTTTTCCACAAAATCTCGATACTCATTAATATCAATTTGGTAATTGAAAATATCAGTAAATACAAGAAAATTGCTCTTCAGCTGCTTTCCACGGAACTAGTACTTCTTCAATATTCCAGTAATCTGGCTCCAAAAGAGTAATTTATTAGAATCTTAAAATTAACTACAACTTCCTTTTTAAATGTCCATAGTCCTTTCTTTCTTTTTTTTAAATAGGTTTGATGTCTTCTAAAATTCTTTCTTGTTAAATCGATGATTTTGTACAAATTCTATATTTTTGAATTTTTCTAAAGTAATTAACCTTTTAACTGTCATGCCCAAGACTATCTCGGGCACGGCACTTGCGTTCGAAAAATTTCGTGCCTGAGATAGTCTTGGGGTAGATTTTTTTTTCTTACATCTTATTGTCAAACCTGAATTTATCTCGGGACAAGTTGATTTAGGCTTTATTCAATAGATGGCAGCACTAGTATTCTATACCAGGGGTGGCCAACTTTTGTGTACATAAGATCTACTTTTTATCTTAAAAATGTCTTGCTATCGATTTGTTGTCATAGGCGTAGTCTAAGTGGGGAAGGGGAGGTGTGAAATACATACTATGTTTATATACTGTGTTTTATTACGATGTGCACTCTTGCGAGCTATGGGTATATAAGCAAAATATATGTTCAAACATAAGTATCTATCTACGTGAAAAATAATACATAACGGGTCAAAAAAGTCACGTCCATGGGAATTGAAACAACGTGAGTAATTATTTACAATATTAGTTAAAATTAGCTACAGATAAAGTTAGATTAAGAATTTATTATGTTAACATTAATGGAAGACTGATTTTGCATGTCTCTAACCAAGGAATCAAAATTAGGCGCATATCAATGGCAATTTTCTTATGCTTAGAAAGTACTGGTGCCACAGTATACGTTTGGTCTCAGACTGAATTACAGTTCCGGTCCAGTGCAGTGTAGACAGAACCCTTACAGTCGCCCTAACTAGGGTCCTAAATTAGTGCTCTATTTATCACGTAGTCTAATTGGTTTCTAAGTTAAGACATTGCAAGCGATCGACCAAAATTGGCTTCGCGATTGACTTGTTGGCCACCCCTGTTCAATACCATACCTTGGGAGGGGAATTTTTGCATTATTCAGTAGATGGCAGTTTATGTACATTATTTTGTACTAAACATTTGATTTTTGCAATAAAAAAAGTTGACATTTTCCATACCAAAATCATCAAAATAACTTGACAGTTAAAAGGTTAACTGTTTTTTCATGTGGACCCTTTTCTTTTTCAAGCATTCAAAATGCTTTAATACATTGTATCACAGCCTTTTTATTGTGTCTGTATTTCCTGCTTGCAGTGCCTTTTGAAAGCAGAGATTTCATTTGAATTATCAATCATCAGTTCCAAATCAGTTAAAGAATATATATTTTCAAAACCCAAGTACTTTGGATTTGAAGAAAAATAGTTATGTAGGGTGGGATAAGAACACCACACAGAACTAGGGTTGACCTTAAACTTACAAGCTGCCTCACCTCGGTCCCAAAATTCTCCCAATCTTTATAATTTCAATTCCAAGTTGTTCAGATATTCCATTTGGCTCTTATTGGATTGAGGAAAAATAGTATGAATATGGATTGAGGAAAAATAGTTTTGAAATGTTTAGGATGACTCAATAAAGGAATTAAATCAAGTTGGTTTAAACAGTGCCATATAATTATGTACGGAAACTCTTTTGCTATCCTAGTGCTCACTCCAGATTTTCTCCCAAGCAGAGCAAAATCGTATTAAAATTTTTTGTATTGCATTCTTTGTAAGCCCAACATTATTTATACTTTCCAAAACTAAAGAACATCTTGTTTTTCCAATTCAACAAAAATCATGCAAATGAATCCTCAACTTTTAAGGAAAGTATAATAACTGGTTTGCAAGCCTCCTCAGTGATCAAATATATTTCCTGATTATTTTCAGTCAATATTTTTTGTTCATTTCCTATTCTAAAGTGATGTAATTCATTTTTAATTTACTCCTTCTATGTCTGAAAATCTTTTTCAAGGGCTGTAAACTGTATTAAATACTCTACAAGTAGTGCTTAAATATTTTTTATTCATTGTTTCTACTATTTTTGTTATGCTTACATTTTTTGAAGTTGTCTTTACAAATGTTATGAGCCTTTTATGAAAAATGTTTCATTTGAAAAGCTTGTTGTAACCTCCACTCTTTTGACACATGAACAATTTTCTTTTTTATGAAGTCCTATTTTGCACAATACTTACCTGACTTTTTGTTAGAAATTCATATTTTTCTTTAAAATTGTTATATTGTTGCACTGTGTACAGCATTCAGGAAGACTATTTTCAGTATTTGAGTTGTCATTTTCTATTTCAACAACTGACGTGCTGCTTTCTTCAGGTTGGATGGGTTGTGCTTGTGACTGTGTTGTACCATCCAAGGCCAATTCTCATACTACATAATCAGATTTTGGTTTCTTAATGAAAAATTCTGTCAGCCTTTTCATCTTTTCAAGGGCTTATTGTCCAGCCATTATTGAATTTTTATCTTAATGTTGACCTGATTAAAACAATAAATTAGATATGATAGATATTTTAAAAGCATTATCGCAGAATGTAGCAGTGGATTGAAGCAGCAGCAAGTAAAAGAAACGAAGGCTTTCTTAAAAACAAAACGTAGGTTTATTTTTTCTTTAAAAGATAGCCACTACAAAATAAACTCGAAATAACACCGAGCATCGACAATAGCTTTCTGCCTAACAATGCTCCAACTGACCCCAGAGCTAAGTAAAGCCAGTACGTTATATACATTTAAAAAAAAAAAAACCACATGTGCATCTGGCTCATTTGTATAAATGTAATTACATATGCAGGAAAAGTTTATGCCAAATAAACATCAATACAATTGTCACACAAAAATACACTTATAATAAATAACAAATATTACAAAAATATATCAACATCGAAAATAAAAATATTAAATTTAAACATTGCAATTAGCGATAGCAACTGAACATTGCAATTTGCGATCGTAATAAAACAGTTGCATTACGTCATTACAGAAGCTTGTACCTCGTATGCTGTACGGGAAAAACAATATAAAGTTTAATTTCGAAATTGGAAAGTGGGGAGTATCCCAACACATACCTTCTGACAGCTTCAATGTTCTTCCTTCCTTCGTGATGAGTGGTGCTCGCATGATTTGGTTGCCACCAATAACATAACAGACGGTTCTACACCACTGGAGTCCAGTAGGGCCATCTGTTTAAATGATTGCCATTGTTGCATCACATAACAAACCGGCTGCCTGGTGTAGGATAGGTTTATTTTTAAAAAGATGTTTGTCCTGTGAACGAATCAGCTGGTGCTCATTAGCAAACAGTTCACAGAACCGATACCTACATTAGGTATTAGTTCTAAAGAACCGGTGCAAACCAGCTGAATCCCACCACTGTTTATAAATATATATATATATAAATATACTCATGTCCATAAATTAAGGATAATGCCAGCTCCGGCAAATAAAAGTTCAAAAACAAAACAAACGTGACTTATTCATAAAGTGCATTTATTAAACAAAAGATAAAGAACAAAAAAGACGTTGTATATATGATTCCATTCATAAAAACTAAGATTTTTACTCAATAGAGCAATTGTAAAAAATATCTCCTTTACAAAAACTTAATATTACATGATTGATATGATGGTTAATACATTGTATGTCTCCCATGCGATGAAATACAGTCCGTACAACGTCTAGGAATGCTGAGTATCAAATTAATGAGCTGATCTTGGGGAAGATTACTCCACTCAGCAAGCAATGTTCTCCCAAGTTCCAGTACACATGTAGGTGGTGGTTGACAGGCTGCAACTCATCGGCTTAGCATGTCCCACACATGCTCTATCGGATTCAAGTCAGGTGAGATTGCTGGCCATTCCATACGGGTGATATCCTCAGATTGAAGGCATTCGTTTGCGATGTTTGCTCGGTGAGGACGGGCGTTATCATCCATAAACATAAATTCTGTGCCCATGGCACCCCTAAACAAACTTGCATGTTGTTCCAGAATGATGTCCCGATAAATGTGGCCGTTCATGATTCCGATTTGAACATGCAGATCTGTTCTGGAGTCCAGTTTAATTCCACCCCAAACGAGCAATCCTGCACTACCGTAACGGTGTCATTCAATGATTATGTCTTGGTGGTAATGGGTACCTGGCGTTCTCCATATGAAAGTCCATTGTAAATCAGACTGCAAGCTAAACCTGGACTCCGGCTGCCTGGTGTATTAAATATGGTAGATATTTTATATGTTCGTCTGAAAACATCACACAAGCCCACTGTGATGTCCACATTGCATGTTCTCTACTCCAGGTTAATTGCTGCTGACAGTGAGTTGCTGTGAGCGGAACACATCTGACAGGCCTGTGAGCATATAGACCAATATTTCCCAAATGTCTGTGCACAGTTTGCCTTGAAACTGTGGTACCCGTGGCTGCAGATAGCTGACGAGACAGGTTGAATGCTGTGCTCCATCTGCTTCTTTTGGCAGTTACTGTCAAATACCGGTCTTCATTTGGCATTGTAAATCGGGGGTGACCTGTATTGTAACGTCTACTGACATTTCCATCATTTTGGAATCGTTGCCAAAGCCTAGAGATGACACTTTGGGTAATTCCAAGTTCCTTGGATACTTCCATCTGAGTATGCCCACATTCCAGGGAGCCGATAATTCTACCACGTAAAAAATCAGCCACATGCGTCCTCTGTGTCATAACTATTTGGTTATGGCACTGACTGGCTTACAGAATGCTTGTGAACAATTTTTCTTCTCTGCCACCATTCCTTACATATCCCTCTCTTACACTCTCATCATTGTGATGTACTATCGGCGTCATCTGGTGGCTTCCTGTAATTTGTATATAATTCTTGAAGATGTGTGTGATAATTCTACAGGTGAAATTTTTACTTTAGAGTTTGATTTCCATGTGATTCTGAATTATCCTTAATTTATGGACATGAGTGTATATATATTGATTGATTGTTTGTAATTTGTTCTGTCTTTATAAAGTTTGAAATCACTCATCAACTGCTGTTTATAATATATATTTAAAAGAGTAATTTTAACATATGTGTCTGTTATTGCAGTTTACCTCCTGTGGCTCTAAGTAATGTGAGGCGAAGTACAAGATTATTCAGTAGCTCAAATTCTGTTAAAGAAAATAATAAAAGTTCTACTCGAAATAGATTTATCTCTACCAAAGCTCCTACAAAGAAAACAAAAGCTCGCACTGCCCGAACTTCTATCACAGATCCAAAGGAAAGTGAATTAAATGAAATTAACAAACCAGAAATCCTGCAAGAGAATAAACTGCCAAATTCTGTAACTCTCATGCAAACAGCTTTGAGCATGCAAAAAGCATCAGCTGGTAAGTTCATGATATCTCAGGTTTTTGTTATGTTACTATTGTATATTTGATTATTTTGCTTGGAAAATTAATTTAAATATGCGAACATGGTCCTTGATTTTTCTACTCTCTGCAATTCTTATTTCTTGTTTTCTTACTTTAACCTTTCCTCTCGTAAAATTTCTTACAATCTATATATATAAACCGCGTAGGTATGCGGCACAAAAATCGGCGATATTTCTACACTCCGAATGACAACGGCTGCAACTACCAGATATAAACATTAGTGGCCGACCACGTGTGTGTAGTAGTTCGACGATAGCACGTAATTTGGTGCAATTTAATTGCTGTATTTTATACGTGAAGAATTTTAATTTATTCACGAGATAATTTATTCTTTTGTTCCATCGGTTTTTCTAAATGTAAGTAAGAGGTCAAACTTTTGACAAAATGTTTAGACCTATCAAATCCAGTGTTTAGTCACGGACAGTTGTATGTAGGTTTATCTAGAGTCCGTTCTTTTGATTCTTCACTGTTCTTTGATTCTTCACTGTTCATCTCCTATTTCTGAAATACTCAACTGTGTATATCAAGAAGTTTGAGGAATATCATAGTAGAATATTAATAATTGCATTATAATATCTTAATAGTAAGTAAGAGTTAATTGTCTACACTTTTTTTAGTAGTACTTGCTGATTTTTACTCCATTGTGTAAGTGAAGAAATTTTCCCAACAATTTGTTATTTGGTATGATTAAGTGTAGATATCTGAATTGTGAACAATAGTACATATAGGGAGTGATATTATACACACTATATTTTAGTACTTGCTGAATTTTTACTCTTCTTTTGATGAAAAAATTTGTTTCTAACAATTTCTTATTTGATGTAATGATAAAGTGTAGATATCTTAATTTTGAAAAATATTACATACAGAGATGAGTGTAATTTTTAAAATCTTTGTTGTTGAGTTTCTCAGTCTTGTCTTTAACTCTGTTCTGTAGTAATGGAAATTCATATTTTTTAAATCGCGATGTTTTAGAATCATCCTTATAGATAATTTTGCAATGATTATAAATTTTTTGCCTGAGATCACACTACTACTTAACAACGTATATTTATTTGACAGGTAATAGTAACATTCCTTACATAGGTTTCTTTCAGTTGAGTTGTTTTGCAAAAGAAAATATAAAACTAAAAGCGACCATGCTGGTCGCGCAGTGGCTAGTTGTTTTTAATTTCATTATTCAGCATTTATTTTTTTTCCATTTTTCATTTTACACAGTGAAAAAAATAAAGGAAGAGAGATCGTGAAGGTTAATGTAGATTTCAATTTCAAAAGAAAAAGTTTATTACAAAAGGAATAATCAAGGTGGAAAAAGATGTTGCACTTTGTGCCACGTGTGCCTGCTGGTGTTCCAAAAATTGGCATGCCTGCTGAAGGGTTAAACAGGTCTGCCTACTCTTGCTGTGAAGATTTTTTTTATTTGGAAAGTGTAAATGTGTTTTTATGGAATTTTTAAAAGCATAAAAAAAGAAATTCTTCATGAAAGATGGACAAAATCAGTTCGTTTCCCCCATATTTAAATATTTGTTGGTTCTCTTTAGTTTCCCTTAAAATAAAAAATAAAAAGCTTCTAAAGTTGTCATTCAGTATTTTAAGCAGTTTATATTTATTTTTGAGAGTCTGTTTGCTTTGTCCACAGTTTATAGTGATTTTGACAGTTTAAAGTACAACTAGGCATTATTATTTGAAAAGAGAAGCTTATCATTCATACAGCACATCTTTGGGATTTCATAGAATGGAAAATCACTAAAATTGTAAAGTTTGTGCCATATTCATATTATATATATATATCAAGCAGGTCGGTCGACCTGCAACGCCAAGCTAAAAAAAAACATAATAGACGCCAAATGAATAAACGCGCCAAGTACAAAAATTCGCCAGACCGCCGTACTGCTTTTATACTCTGAACCACTTGGTCCTATTCTCACAATGTTAAAGCAGTTTGCGTAAATTATAAAATTCTGAATGAACCAAGAATTGTACAAAATTAAAACAAAAAGTAGAAGAATCTTATCAGCGAATACTTTAAATTGAGATAAAAATGAACTTTCAAAGTTAAAAATTAACAGAGATATGGAATTTTTAATTTTCCGTAAAGTTAGGTATTTTGCTAGAATTGTATTATCGCATATAAAAATCGAAAACGACAAATATTAGTGTCGAATCTAATATTAGTGCCGAAGGGTTTTCGGGGTCGCTGAGATTAATAATGACACTTCCGACGCCGCTTAAGGGCAAGATCAGCCCCTCCCCCCCATCAGCATTGAGGGGAGAAGGGGTGAATATAAAATGTCCAAAATGACCGAGAATAGTGTCGATCACATAGTTTTCGGGATCGCTGAGATGAATAGGGACACTCTCGATGCCGTTAAAGTGAGAGTTCAGCCCCCACCGCATTGGGGGGAGGCAGGTGGGGGGGAGAAAGGGTGAATATAAAATGTCCAAAATGACCGAGAATAGTGTCGAATTCATAGTTTTCGGAGTCGCTGAGATGAATAGGGACAATTCCGATGCCGTTTAAGTGAGAGTTCAGCTCTCCTCAGTATTGAGGGGGGAGGCGGGGAGAGAAACGGTGAATATAAAATGTCCAAAATGACCGATAGTAGTGTCGAATCCATAGTTTCGGAGTCACTAAGGGGAATGTAGGAAATTTAAAATGTTGTTTATAATCAAGTTTTGAGTTAAATTTATAATAGAATGAATTTGTAATTTTTACTTTATCATTTGTATACTGTATTTACTTTTAAATACCTGTAAATTAAATTACTTAAATTTTACACTATTGGTAGAATCCATTCCTTTTCCTGTGTAACAAAAAAATTGAGATAAATACCCGGGCAACACCGGGCAAACAGCTAGTGATGTATAAATAGTGTTTATTTCAATATTTCAAATTGTGTTTATAAAGATTGACTAGAATAGAAAAATGCCATCCAAATTACAATTAAAACGAAAAAGCAACCAGGCCTATTACAGAGATTCGAAAAAACAAAAAGTGCTCAAATTAAGTTAAAAAAGTGACACATTTGTAACTGATGATGAGACTCCAG
The DNA here is from genome assembly GCA_907164885.2 of Dolomedes plantarius. Classification (NCBI taxonomy): domain Eukaryota; kingdom Metazoa; phylum Arthropoda; class Arachnida; order Araneae; family Dolomedidae; genus Dolomedes; species Dolomedes plantarius. The sequence goes on along the minus strand of OU015490.1, from coordinate 192,085,105 downwards.
GTATCAGGCAACTGTTTGCTTACAAAAGCCTAGTTTGTGAATGGTTATTTACCTATTTCAAAAAAATAACTGATATCCACTAAAAAAACTTTTAAAAAGTAAAAAAATGCCAAGCTTCAAAACAAAAGTTATGACTAAAAAATGGTGTGATATCAAATATCCAAGCTTATTAAGTTCTGGTACTTAATTTCCTAATCACGAATTTTTCACATCTAAGTGAAGGGCTTAAGCATGACTTGTTGATAGAAACCCTTCTTCCCTAGACCAAACTCATCATAACCTGTTTCAGAAAATTTAAGTTTTAAATATTTATACATACCAGGCTTGGTGGCCGTCTTAAAAATAAAATCATTAAAATAACAGAAAGCAAAAAAAAAAAAAAAAGCTTATGTGAATTTAAAACATCAATTTCAGATTTTAACTGCGCACTTCAGTGCTCTCTTAGACATTATGTGTATAGCATCATTCCGACAAAAGGTACGACAAATAAATGGTGTTATATCCAATTTTATTAAGCACTGGGACTCAATTACATTTCTTAACAGATTTTTAATGGGATATTAATCATTTTAATCAGTCT